>BQMF02000280.1:0-591757 GCA_027922465.2 Turritopsis dohrnii
ATTCTAGATTGTATAAATTTGCTTACTTTATGGAGACGTACAATAGAGGCGAATGAAGTCGGATTTGTAACGTCGTAGAGAAAACAAGTTGCATCATGTTTCTTGTCACAGAGCTTCTGTTCTGCTTCTTCTTCAGATATTTCTTCCAGCTATAACAAGATATCATAACATTCAAAACAAGATAAAGGTAAAAATATTGGTATAATAAAGATAAAACTATAGGAAAAAGACTTTCCCACCAAAAATTTACATTTTCTAGATTTTAAAAAATCATTTCATTGATTAGAATAATTAATTTACAAAAACTCACAAATGAAAGAGGTTTCAGAACTTACGATGATATGAGCTTCTTGTTTCCGCAATTGAACTGAATTAATGGCATATTTCGATAAAGTAGCAGGGTCCTGTTTATCTGCTATTGTTTGGCCGAGGAAACTTTGCAAAAATGATGTTTTTCCAACACCTTTTTGACCGACAACATAGACCAGAAATACAGTTCGAGTAGTTTTTCGTTTTTGTGTGTCAACATCTTTGCTACGAGTGACTATAACAGAACTCAATGCTTTAGCTGATCAAACTTTGATGCTATGCTTTTAAAGAAAACGGAAAACAAAACAATTTGTATCTTTAGCATAGAGAGAGCAACTTCATGGTTGTTTTAGTATCAACTGAATACATTAATTTGTTTAAACTTGACTGGAATATTCAAATTTAATGCCGTAATGAGAAAACAAAGACATATCTGACTTCTCAATCCAGTAAGTTGATTCTCCATGTCATCGTGTATGAAACCAAAATAAGCAAACATTTTCAGGGTCCATGTATGATCGATGTATGATCGTAACCTATATAGATGTACATGGTCAAACGATAAGATTTCTCTCAATTTTTGCCAAGGAGTTAAAAGTGACTTAGAAGTTACTTTGGACATAGCTAAAAACTGTAAGACCTAAATGTGACTAATATCTCCCTATACAACTGAATAGTCTTTTTGCAGAATAATCTGTAAGGCAATTTCCTCATAATAAACATATGATCATTATTCATGCTGAAGACAAGCTTCCTATCCTTTAAACCATAAAATCACAGGACAAATGTAATTCAACAGAACACTTGCTTTAACTCAGATGAAACTATCTTACCAAATTATAAAATCAAATTTGTATAAAGGTTTACAAAAGAAGAAAAGAAAATTGTCAAACCTTTGGGGTAGGCATTTAAGCAAATAACTATCAAAAGCAATCAAAAAACCAACCCTTTACTAAAAAATATTATGTGTAGCATTCAAGTATTCAAAATAAACATCTCTGATTCAAAACAAAATAGTTCACATAAATGACTTTCGTAAATCCCAAATGAAAAAAAATATTTTGGTAGTTGAAAATATACATCCATAACCAAATCACTGCATATTTGGAAGTAGAAGTTTTTGTTTCGGCTTGATTAAAATTACAGACTGTTATGTTGGAATGTGTTTTGATTTACGTTTGTTGCTCGTAAGGAAAATTGACATAATCAGCCCTCTGAATTAGGAAAAAAGACTGACAACAAAAAAATGCTGTCGTATTTGAAAATTGCGACGGCAAATCATTATTTTACAACGACAAAAAAATGTTGCTATGTTAACAACGACAAAACTTGATTGGTTTATTCCAGTTAAAATATTGGTGTAGAATAATTAGTAACAAAACAGAAACTAAATACTTTATAAATCAAGTGTTATCTGGAACAAGAAAGTTACAAGATATAAAATAGATTTAAAATTCTTAACTGCCGGGGATTTGCTGTGAACTTGTCCTATTATTTGTTTGATAAACAACGAACCTACATGCTAACGTTTCTTTACTAATTGCACGACAATCTGGATGGAAAACAAAACCCAAACTGACTTAAAAAAAAAATATGAACTTATTGAGAAAAAAAAAATCCAACCAAAAACCAAACCCAAACTGATTTATATTACTTTATAATACACATTCCTGCATAAAGGCTTTCTATTAGGCATTACGTGTGTATCGTTACTTACAATAAAAAAAGAGTTTTTTTTAAGGAAAATATGTTCATCTTGAATCGAATAATGTGACATAATAAAATATTCTATGGAAAGAATAACCGGAAGATATCAGGGGAATTTAAATATCATCATAACATTCACATTGTTATCAATAAAACCAAAACGTCTGTGACATATTGATATCTCGCTTTTTTTCTCTTTTACTTGTGTTCATTCAAAAATTTTAACAAAACTTTTAGAAAAACATTGAATTAAAACGTTTTTATTTCCGTCATTTAACGTTTCAAATCCCGAATCATCTTAAAAGCTTGGAGACAAAGCAAAACTCTTCCACTGCCCAACTGCACTGACTGAAAAAATGGTGCACTACTTCACTGAAGACTAGCCTCTATTCTTATCTATCTTGGCTAGGCCAAAGTTCAATACTGAACCGGAGCTATAAAAGTGAACAGAGAAGACGAAGAAGGAGGAGGAGAAGAAGGAAACTGCTGGTTTTAACATATATTTCGCCCCATGGGGAAATATATAATAAGCAAAAGTTATTTTGTAAAGTCCCTTGCAAAAAACCTGTTTCATTTAATTTTTTGTGTACTTGCCATAACAAGGGAAAAAGATGGAAAAAGATGGAAAAAGATGGAAAAAGATGAAAAACTGTGTAATGCAGGTTAACACTAAAATTTATTTTTAAATATATATATTTTTAAATATTTTTAAAGCTTGAAGGGTTGAGTGGCAGTGACATAAAACAGAAGCTGATCATCACTTACATCCACTGCTCCACAAATCCTTCAGCCGTCATCCATCCCTTCTCATTGCGACAGGTTGCTGTCAGATCGATACTTGACCATGGGTTCTCGTAACACAAACTTGCCTAGATTCTAAAGTACATGAGTTATGAAAAGCAATGTATCTAGGAATACAGAAAACTGAAAAAATCTGAAAACACTAAAATACCTTTAATTCTTCCGGCGATAATGCATCATCTTCATCCTTTAAAGAAAGAATTTGATTTTGATTTTTACCTGAAACAATTTTTATTGATCCATTGCATATCAATTTCAGACAAGTAATTATAGTAACTATATATATGATATACTGATGTAAAGCACAAGTTTTTCATTCTGTAAAGGTAGTTGCATGAAAATGAAAACATTCTTGCCAACCACATAAAAACCATGCCAGAAATTAAGGAGATTAGAACTTTTGAAACGTCTGGAAATTTGAAACTCAATCGGTCCAATACAACTAATGAAAAATGGTTCTAGGACAACTCCCTCCCTCCTGGATGATTGCCCCCTAGTAAATACCCCCAGGGGGAATTGTCCTGTCACCTGAAAAATACATTTTCTTGAACGTACTTGGTCATATTTATAAAATAATTCCATGACAAAATCAAGACCAGATGATGACAGTTCCACAGAACAATCTTCACCAACATGCAGTCTAAATGAAACAAAAATTAGGAATGATTATTGATTATTACAGCTGCAAGAAATCCTGCTCAGATCTGACCAAATTAATCCTTTTCAATCATGTTTCTTGGCTTTAATAAAACTATATGCTGCAACTGTAGAGAATCACTTTTAGAATAGCAATCAACACATAAAACAGCAACTCACGTAGGTACTAAATAATCAGTTCTCAGAAAGAGATCATCGCCATATCCAAACCGTCTTAATGCCGTCCACGTTGTTTCTTGACGACCCTTTTGAATGAATAACGTATGCAGAAACAGAAAACCTATGAAAGCAGAAGCATCATGAATTGAGTGCATGGAATACAAGGAGAGAAGCTCATCTTAGTTATTTGTAGTTATTTCTAGACAGAGCAGATGGTGACTCATCAATGAGATTAGGAATCAAAGTAAACTAATAAATAAATTAAAGACAAAAGAAGTGAAAAACAACAAGAGCCTTAACAGGCACAAAGATTTCTCAGGGTCGCATCCAGACCGAAAATGATAACGTTGAAACGTTATGGCCGCCCAAAAAATGTCCCCAAAAAATATCCAAAAGAAAAAATCAGAATCATAAATTCCTGAACAAATTAAACAAAGTAATTTAGAACAATACCAAATTAGTTCAAACGTAACATTTCACACGGTTTAAATTTGTCCGGTCTGCTAAATAGTAATTTAGAGCTTCTCTCTGGTGCAGTTCTAAATTATGCAATCCGTAATCAAATTTGAAGTACTTCATAAAACATGCAATTAAGTGATTTTTCGCCTCTTGAAAGTGCTAAAATGTCAGAGCTATCGGAAGCATCACAGCTGACCCGAAAAAGCCCCCTGCTGAAAATCGATGTCCCCATAAATGATCTGGATGCGACACTGTTTCTGCATCTTTCGTTCATACTTCGTACTTAAATAAAACCCACTTGGTATAATTCAGAAAAATGAAATAGTAACATAAAAACATTATTATAAAACTTTCAAATGTTTCTGCAAATTTCGATGATTCATTTCACAATTCAAGAGATCTTTTGTGATATGGATGCGATTATGAACTAAAAATGGATGTACGCCATTTTCTTTCACAGGCATTGACATTTTGACGAAGGTGAATATGTTGCAGGTGGGCAGTCTTACATAAACCTCAATAAACTTCAAAGTTAGCAATTTGTAAATTAAACAATGCTTGATTATTAATGTGTCTTGAGAAAATGCTGTGACATATTCATATCCAACAAGCATCACAACAAGCTATTGAAGCCAGGAGTAGTAGGTGGATTGTTATATTAAAGAAATATTATCTTATTATACTAATCACGAGTGTGCATCCGCTTTTTTCACGCTTTCACTCTCTAAAATTTTGGGTCGTTTTTGCGGTCACTTATTCATAATGGAGTGTCAGACCACGGCGGTTAATATTTTTCTGCAATTAGTATAGGGGAAAACATTGCATTGCATTTAATCGTTTCAAATGTTTTATTCGCGAGATCAAGGAACAATAGACAACAACGAAAGTATTGCAGCGAAGATTTATTAATGTTTTTAGGGTAAGTACGCTTTAGAACTTTTTTGTTTGTTTGTTTTGTTTTTTCTTATAGTATTAATAGGGTTTCTGCATCATTACTTTTCAAATAATACGCGATTGAAGAAATGAATATCATGGTTTTTAATCATGATGGTCTGGGTTCGTAAAGAAAATCGCAATTGTTTTTAATTCACATTTCGACACTTTTACGACTTTCGCGTTTGGCTTTTATTTACGTTGGGGTGTGGATTCCATGAACAGTTACAGCGATTTTAATCTTTTTGTTGTTTACCTGTATGCACAATTTATTTTTACTACTGCATATATCGTATCGTGAAAGATTTATTATGAATATTTTGATGTGTTTCAGATCTTCTGATTAAAAAGTTTTTCTGTTCATAACTCCAGTGTTGAACTAAATATGCTTTAGCCGGAATACCTAGAGATTTTTAATTAAATGAGTGAAGAGCTTTTCTGTATTGACGTCAGATATCTTTAATCATGGGGAACCATTGCATTGCATCTTCAATTTATACAATTTATGAAAAAAGTGGACGCACAGCGTGTACGCTGTTCAAAACGGGATACTACATTCTAAACATTTAAACTTTATCATACTAAAATTCATTATACTAAGCCTTTCTCTCTGTTCAGCTCACATCGATTAAAACCTGTAAAAAATTTTTACACGGGTTACTAGTATCACAATAATAGTCAACATAAACCAGTACCTGATAGGGTCACGCCAATCTCATTAATTCCTTCCTCCATGTTTCGACTGATAATGCTTTTTACTTCTTGTAAGCCATGCATGGGTAATGAGTTCTTGAAACATCTCCGCTAGAATATGCAAAATGTTAAGTTCAACTTAATTCCATTTTCTCGTGATAAAATGATTTATTTGGGTGTATTGAAAGTATAAGTTCCATGTTCTCCATATCTGAGAAGGTAAACAAAACAAAACAAAACAAAACAAAACAAAACAAAACAAAGGCACAACACAAAAATTTTTTCAATGGTGTTTGAAAAATACAATAGCTTGTGTTTACTTGAAATTCGTTGAGTTCAGTATCATTCAGTACACCGTCGTTATCTAGGTCACATATCTAAATGAAAATATCAAAACAAAACCCAAACATTACAAACATTGTATCTGTTTTGTGGTAAATATCAGTTCAGTTAAAAGTATATCTATACATCTATACTCAGCATTCAGGCTGTACTCTGAGACACGTGCGATCGCACGCGCACGTGCAGGCACACACGCAAGTTAGTTTACGTGTGCAATTAATCGCACGCGTAAAGTCGTATTAACTCGTCGTTTTTTTTCTCTCAGAATTGAGATCATGCACCTTGCAGCTTAAGATCCTTAGTTTCCTCAGAAAAGTTTTTTAGCAAACGAAGTCTTATCTCTCATCTGTTCTTTCAAGAATAATAATATATCTGTTCAGAGCCAACCTGAATCTCATATCTAATACATAGACTCCTGACCTTACAAAGTACCACTTAGAGTAGAACCTCACTGCCAGTTGCCTTCGTTGTTGGTCCACTGGTCTAGCGAAATACCCATGCAATACTATACAAGTACGGAGATGTACGCCGCGTAATGCACTGAGATTCGAGTCTGCAATAGATTGCACTTACAGGCAGAACAGATTTCACTTTTGATTATTCCTGTTGACTATTTTGATTGGTATCTCTCTTCCAATTGTAAAAATATATCTCTCCTCCGTTGTTGTAACGAAATTGTAAATAGAAATTCAAATCAAATTCTTCGAAACAACGGTGGAGAGATTTACGAAATAGTTATTTCTTCACAAATTTTCATTTTAACGAAGCTTCGTAAGATGTTTTTTTATGTTTTAGTGCAGACCTCTCCTTATTTCTACAGCTCTTCTTCGTTTCTCAAATTAATCTACCTCTTATATTCCTATTTTCTATGTTCTCCTTTAAATTGAAATATACATCCGGTATTCCACACGAATAAATACGTCATCAACATAAAGGCCGATTTCCATTCAGCAAAATATCCGCGCGGACATAGGTAATCCACGCTGAGTGACGTAGAACGCATGCGCATGGGCTAATTCATAAGCGTAGATATGTCCGCTCAGCGATCAAAAATAAAGTTAAAAAATTTTAACTTTTTTTTAAGCCCGCCGACGTCCGCTGATAATTTTAGCCAATCGTGTCTTTTAATTTTCATTTGCAGCTGTTTGGCCGCTCGGAAAATTCTACGTCCGCGCGGGAATAAGCGTTGAATGGAAATCGGCCTTAAGTGGTGATGATAATAATCATCTTGCACATAAACGTTGCTACATGTTGCGGCGCGATACTTTCTTTTACTTAACTGTCTAGACAAATGTTAATATAGCGTCTGATGTATTTAACGGAAATAAATAGAGAATGTCTGTTATGCTGAACGAAGTATTAAATAACTATAGCTTTATGTATGATGACGTAAAACAATGTAAACAAAGACTAAAATTCTTAAGTATCATTCAGATCAATGCAGGTGGTTTTCTTTATAAATTTTCAGTTAAAAAAAGTGTTTTTCTTTTAGTATTTTATCTTGTCTCTGGGAAGGCAAAAAAAAACGAGGCAGTAATAACTTTTTGGATCGCACACGATCGCACGCGTCCTCCTTTTGGCATGAGCGAATGTACATATTGTACATATTGTACATTATTTCTTCCCGAAACAGTATGAGCATTACCACAAAAGAAAGGTCATTGAATTAACCAATAAGCATTATAATATTCATCACTACAGTTGAGCAACATGACACTGAGAGGAAAAATCCCCTTTAAAAAAACTGAAAATGACTGATCATCAATGCACACCCGAAAACTGTTATTTTTAATTTCCAGTACTTTTTGTAACTCATTTTCCAAATCCTTTGCAGATACCAAGTATATAGATGAAAACAATGAAGTTACTGCAATACTTGTGGAAAGACAACATTTTGAGTATTTCCAAATTGCCTATAGAACATCGTCTCAATATTAATATCACAGTAGCCAAATTCATTGAAAGGCCACTACAAAAGAGAACATTTCTATAGAATTATACACACTCTTTCAATGAACATCCTCTTCATTACAATGACTTTTTAACAATGACACACACTGTGATGCTACATTTTAAGTAGAAACTCACCTTGAAAATTCGTATAAGTCCTGCCTGGCACTTATCTGTCAGCTGAAAAAATTTTAATAAGAGATTCAGTTGTAGGTAAATACTTCGAAATTGTCTAAACGCAATCAAGTTACCTCTTGATCATCATGAGAATAGATAGGAGCTGTTGGGTGCAGTACAGCTTTCTGTGCATAGTAAAACAACTCGGAAATATTTTTCAGGTCATATGCCGAACACTAAAAATGATAACAACAAAAAATAACATTATAATAAATAGTGACAAACAAAACAAACTTAAGATTCCTAAAATTCTATGAGTTTTTTAAATGAAATATTACCAGAAAAAAAGATTTTTTATAGTTTTGATATCGAATTATAGTTTACTTTTGTAATGCTTCTGAGTAAATTTTGTATAAGTACTACAGCATAGCATGAAACACCTCTAATATGTTTCGTACTACATGCATGAACTTATTATTGTTTTCAAATAGTAGGGAGCCAAATGTAAAGTTGCATTCCCGTTAAAGAAAATATTAAAACAGTCACTGCTTTCAAAGACACCCGGCTCCTCTCCATTTTCAGCAGTTTCAACGATCTTATTTTAAAGATGAAAGTGGTGGAAATGTTTGTGGGTATACCGCAGTAGCTCATCATCTTAAACTATTATGAAAAAACTAGTTGCCAAGGTGCCATCGATCGCCGCCCATGTTCAGCCTGCCTTGAGTTCACGAAAAATAAAATTAAGGAATTGGCAATAAAGTGTATATACCCATGTTGTAGAGCTCGAAAAACTGATCAATGGAATGGAATGGCTTCACACAGATGTCGCACAAAAGATAAGAAATAATTTCTCTCACAGCTCACCTAACATTTTGCGTGGCAGACAGACAGACAGAGAATCAGGTATTAATATATAAAAGCGGCCAAGGCGCCGTCGCTCGCCGCCCATGTTCAGACTGCGTTGAATTCAAGAAAAAATGAAATTAAGGATTTGACAATGGAAAGCATTACCATCTTGTAGAGCTCAAAATTCTGAGTAAGAAAATGTATAGGATCATTATGTCTATGATGCACCCTTTCGGAGATATCGTTGATCAAAAGTTTTGATGACGTCACAGAGCCCCGTCCCCAAAAATTTTGTCAAAATTTTTTCGTCACCTATTAGCCAATATTGCGGACACCGAAAAACGACAGTTATCCCTATTGGTTACCGAGATAATTTTCCCTAAACGTCACGTTCCATTTGGGTCTCAATGAAATGGCTTCACACTGACGTCGTGCAAAAGATAAGAAATAATTTCTCTCACAATCTACCATTTTTGTGATAGACAAACAGACAAACAAACAGAGAATTGGCTATTAATAAATAGATTATTTTAAGGGCTCAGCGTACGTTTTACTCACGTATGCATTGCATAACTTTTTCTGTTATTTCTTTTTACCATTACATTTTAAGTAAAAATACTTTGTGAATTCGTGTAGAGCAATAAATTTGCTTTCCAACGGTGTATAAAATGATATATTTACATAAATAATAAGGAAGAAATTAGTCTGCGAAAACGATCAAAAATGTCAGTTTTTTGTTTTTTCCATACTTTTGCTCTATTGGATACTTGAAAACAATCTCCGATTTTGAGCCAATCAGGAATTTTCTCTCAAATCGCAGGCACACTTTTCGTTAACAGGCTTTCATCTACCGCAGTGCAAAATTTTAAAGGAAATGAGCCACTTGCTGGGAAGATGGAGCTCATAAAAGGTAGAACACTAATAATTTTTCATCACATTGAGACATGCAAAGACATAGAATAGCAAGAAAATAATTATATGAGGAAATGGAACATACTTCAATGCATGTTTCAACTTCAGAGTATTGGTCCATGATCGTCAGCAATTCATTCATTTTTTCACCTTCTGTTTCCATTAAGTCAGACTTATTTCCAACCAACACAACTGGCTTGCGATGATGGCCACAAACATCAAAAACAATCGGCAACCAGTATGAAGTTATCTATAGGGAGATGGATGACTAAATCAAAAGGCCATATGAGACCAAATGGTAAAACTTCAGGAAAGGATGCATTACCCTTGATATCGACTCATCATCATTACATGCATACACAACGCAAACCACATCAGCCTGTGTACATGGAAAAAGCTTAGGTTAAGAATCGGAAATCACAAATACTAACAACAAAACCATAGCAATGAATCAAATAACTTGCTTTACCTGTTCTAATTCCAAACGAAGTTCATCCTCACTTTGATCAGCATCTTAATACAGTTAAAAACATTAAAAATACATTTTGATGAAAATCAACTAATTTATCATGAGAATTCTAAAGAAAGATTATCATAAATCTACTATATGAGTATAGTAAGGCTTACATTTTCACTGAGACGTTTGAAGTTATCAAAAATATTTACATTAATGTTTACTTACAGGAGAAGTCCACAATATGTGTTGGAACTTTCTCTGGTGTCACATCTGCTGGAATAGTTATTTCTTCCGCGCGAGATGGCACCTTGTAAAAAGAAAGACAGTGTATAAAATTCGAAAAATGAAGCACTTAGCAGGAATACTTATAATAACACTTGAAGAATTTCTTAGAAACTTTCTCAGTGGCAGACGAAAATTAATTTTATCAAGGGGACAATGAGGACTTACATCTTCTGGAAATTCTTCTGTAACCAGTGACAAAATTAAAGATGTTTTTCCAACACCATCTGAAAATATAAATATACTACGAATAGTAAAAAAAATACTATGAATAGTATGAATCTGTGTTGTCAATGAAGAATCTATAAAGCCTGATTCAGACCTGACAATTAAGATTTAGTGTAAACGCCAGGCGTTTACGACCAAGTGTTTAGAAATACTTGAGAGTGTTCACGCCTGGCGATTGGCGATTACGACTAATAATTTTTATTTTAATTGATTTAATTTTAATTAATTTATTTTAAAAAAAGTAATATAACTTGCTGGTCATTGTTTATTACCCAGCTACCTTATTATACAAAATCAATGAATGACGAAATTAAATTCAATGAAATGCTCCAACAGGCACCAGGATTTCTGCAACTGTAACTCCTAATCATATCATTTAGTAAAAATATATCTAATGGAAAAGTATTCCCTTCTTTCTAGTACTTTACACACACATTAGTTTCCTCAAATAATTATTTTTGAAAAAACTTTTTCATGATATTCGACTGACAATAAGCTCTTTTCCATATCTGTTCCGGTTCGGTAAAATACGCAATTCATATTTCGTAAAAACATGAAAACGAGATTTATTATGAACAATTTCAAATTTCTAGCGGGAGAAAGCAATACTTCAGCTGAATTAAAGTTTTGTTTATGTTTGTTTTAAGAAAAAATAAAGCAGTTTCGAGCATTACTGTCTGAAGGAAAAAACATGAAATCGTTGGAGGACTTCGGAGCGCAGTGCGTTCGTGATAAGAGGAATAGACAATAATATATTTTAACAAACAAAACAAACCCTTAAATAGGTATCTAATTACAAGGGCAGCCCTGAAGAAAATGAAAATATATTTAGTAATGAAAAGAAAATACAACAGTACATTTCAGTAAAATTAATAGCATAAATAGTATTGAAGAAAAAACTACAGTTTTTCAGTACTCAGAGTTTCATGCTGTACGCATTGTACGACAATCTTCAGCTAAATAAACCGTTTTACATTACAATGTTAGGATATCCATCATGACGTCAGTTATCGGAATTCTGAGACGTAAATATCAGCTGATGTTTCCGACAGTGTCTGCATTTGGCAATAATTTCTGACCTTTTGCTGAGGAGGTTTTTTCCAGGGTAATTGGTAATTGGTAATTAGCATAAATAGTATACTCTCAATACTCTCTCTATATTAAGACAAAATGTAAGATACAAAGGCAGACCTTATTCTACGTGTTTATGCTATAAATTCTATTGTATTGCAAGTGCTAACACTACAAATTAAACACCTTCCAGTTCTGAAGAAGACATAAACACCTACAGAGAGAGTGCTTAACCATTCCCTGCAGCACTGACCTAAGTACAACACCACTATTTTTGTTCATTCAGTTATACAATTATCAGCACTGTAAAATACAAACACATTTTACTGAAAAGTACACAATATAAAAGGTTCAAATTCTTCCAGTTTTTTCACGAAAGCTTCATAAAGAAAATCGGAACAGCACGTAATAATAACTATTGTTTTCTTGATGCTCGTGTGAAAGCTTCAATGAAAAAAAAGTTGTACAAAGTATTAGTCAAATTGTGTTGTGCATCTGGTGACGTTGTTGCTGCTGCATGTACATGTCCAGCAGGCACTGGAGTTGGTGGTTTTTAACATTGTACCAGTGGTGTATTGTTTGCAATGGAAAATTATAACCATAAAGGCTTGAGGGAGATGACATCTGCTTATTGTACTTCAAGATAATCATCTTGGAATGTATTCGGCATGTAAGGCGGCCCCAATAGATGTGTAGTAAGCCAAGATCAAATTTGGTAGCAAACCACCCAAACATGAACTTGTATGACTATATGGAGGACTGGCAAGTTGAGATTACCAGCCCCTGAATCAACTTAAAATGGATCTTTCTGGGTGTTTAGGCCAGAAATCCACTTCACGGAGTTGAACAAGACATACAAATGGAAGTTTTAACAGACAACAATGTCACTACAGCTGAACCTGCACATAACTCATCACCAGGAATATCATGTCCTTTCAATACAATATCAAAGTGAAATTTAAAGATATGATGGATCATTATGCTTCGTCCCTTTCTGTTTCTAAATCAGGAATACAAAATATATACAAGGGGTCAAAGTGCATCTGACCACTGACATCAATTACGAAAATTCCAAGTAGCAGCATCAAACTTCTACATTGCATGTAGAATCATCTTCAAAGTTGAAAGCCATGTATTACATCCAAAAAACGCAGCACACTCTAATCCACGGAAACATTTTCTCTTTTTTGCTACATCTTTACTACTACTTGTCTCTATCATTCCTTTTTCATCCATGATTTACATATTTTTGACATTAAAATGCCACAATTAAGTAAATATCAGTAGATTATGAGCTAACATAACGCTATGAAAAATAAAACATTCATAATAAACCTCGTTTTCACGATTGTAAGAGATATGAATTGTGTATTTTACCGAAGCGAACCGGAATAGATATGGAAAAGAGCTTATTCAGCTGATATGTAGAAAGCATTAAAATTACATCACAATAAATTTGTGCAACTTGAAAGGTCTGTATGAATTCAAAGGATCCATTGTTTAGATAGAGCCTTCTTAAATCACATACGCAATCACATTGCAATGCTTAGAGATTATCTCTGTACCAGCGTGTGTTGTTTGTTAAGTTTAATTATGATACATTTTGGATTAAGTTTAATTGACTGTGCGGTATAGATTATTATTGATGTGGTTCAGAATTTTGTGGATGTTTTTTTATGCGTCCGAAGTTAGGAAAGATGGTCCGAAGTTGCACGGTGATGACACTAATCTGAGCAGTCAGAACCACACGACCAAAACTTGTGAGAAAAATTGTTTCATAATACCGTAATGCATCGATTAAACGCCCCCCTTCTTTTAAACGCCCCCCTCGAATAGACGCCCCCCCTTTTCAGGAGATTTTTAAATAAACGCCCCCCTCTATTAGACGCCCCCCTCGAATAGACGCCCCCCTTTTCAGGAGATTTTTAAATAAACGCCCCCTCTATTAGACGCCCCCTCGAATAGAGAGGGGCGTTTATTAGAGACACACTAATTAAGGCATGCAGAACTACTACATTGCATTGTTTCAGCCTCAATGTTTTCATTTTGTATAAAAATATGGAAATTTGCGATAGACGCCTTTCTTTTTAAATTTTAAACTAACAGTTGGAAACTTTGTCTTTATTGACGATGATCTTTTTATCGATGTTTATATTTAGTTTATATTTACGAAAAAGAAGAGTTTCACAAAAACTCAATAGACGCCCCCCTCTTTTAAACGCCCCCCTCGAATAGACGCCCCCCTAAAAATTCAAAAAATTTAATAAACGCCCCGGGCGTCTAATCGAAGCATTACGGTACTCTATGACAGCCGTACGACAAAGTGCATTCACAACTTTTTCTTCCATTTCAGAGTACAAGATTGAGAAATGTAAATATGGTAAAGGCACAGAAAGGTCGGGAGTACAAAAGTCCCGAGCAAATTCGGGCAACTTTTACGACATTTTGTGTACGCAACATTTTACTTTTTTAGGATTTAGGATGTGCTTTTAAATATTTTCACGAAAAATATATTACATGATTTTACGCATAACAAAAATTTTTCTCAAAATGGCGTCTCAAGACTTAATGTAGGCGACATTTATCAGTTTAGGGCACTCACGACAATTAATGTTCGCGATTTTTTGTGCCTTTAACGTAATTATTTTCGTATTCAGATTGAATAACTTAGCTTCCAGATCCCCAAATATTTATTTCAATATAGAGAAAATATAGCATAACTCCGGGGTTGTGTTGGGTGCGATCGCACCACCCTCCGATTTAGTTTCTGATCCAGGTTTAAACTTCAACGTTTCTGCTCTTTGAGGCTTTTGATTGGTTCGTAATTATTCAAATTAGATATCCGCACGATCTACCACCAAACACTACTTACTAGAACACTAAGTTTAAGCTAAGGGGAGGACTGAGCGTGTTATTACGAAATTTGTTCTGGTGTAATATATAATAACCATTCGTTCATTTAAATTATTCATTCCAGAATGCTTCCCAAAAATTAATTATTGTAATGTTCGGTATTGTTATGTTAATGATTTTAATTATTGTTTTGTTGATATGCCACACAAATAGCGCAATTTAATTTTATGACCATTATTGAAACTGTGTTAATATATTGCTAGAAAAGTATATAGTACTCCTCCAAAGTTGTAGAAATTGTTTATTTCCTTCTTTCTTCATTTTCTGAAGAACTAAGCCGTAAAAAGTTTTGTTTTTAAAAAGATAAAGTTTCACCACCCCCAAAAAAAAATCTACCGTGTTAAATTTTCACTAGAGCTATGTTTCTATGCCATTGCTATACTCAAACGTCATCATTTAATCGAATGTATGCAAATAGGAAAGTAAAATAGGATCATCGAGGCAATTCTTTACAATAAATCACGATTATTTTAGCGACGGATTTCTGGGTCAAGTGGTCCTAAGGCCGTTTGTAGAAAATAGTTTGGTTCCTGTTATCGTTACCTTGAAAAATTGAGTTGCTCAGTCAGTCTGGAAAAATTTTGTTTCTGTATTTTTCCATAAAAAATGTCTATTTCAGCAATTGTTCTAAAAAACGCTCGTTCTGGGATTTTGGGAACAGAATTGCTCACAATATCAGCAAATGAGATGAATAGTGAAGTTTAGTGAAGATTTCTTTCATGCACTCTTATCCGCCATTTTGAAAGAGTGCGATTTGAAAGAAAATTGGGTCATAAATTCGGGAAATAATCCCAAATCCGCTTTACTTTTACGTGTTCACTGCACAAAAGAAAAATGGGTGTCTGACTCTCCGACTCTCAAAGTAAGACATTTTTAGGGTTGGATTTTTGGATTTTTACGGGAACCAGACATTTTCTTACGAGCGGCGCCTAACTGAAAAAGACTTCCAGCCACACAAGAAACATAGGGATTCCCGTACAACGGATGAAACGAAGTCTCTTTTATGAAATGTCATGTATGCCTCAATTCTCTATGATATATAAAATAAAGTTAAAGATTGGCATTTTATGCATAAATATAGACGAGTTTCCAATGTTAATTACACTTTTATGCCTTGTACATACTAAAAATCAAATACAATGTATGAAAATAGATAATAAGTGCTAATGTGTATTGAAACTTTTTAATGTCGATTGTCTTTATTAAGGGGACTCCAGAGAACCAAATAAAGTGAGAACATTTTGAAGTGTAAAGAGACTTTGAATTCCTGCGAGGCTGCGTGCGCATACTCACAGGAAAATGACTTGATTAATGATTATTCTATGTTGCAATATACCGCAATTATCGAGCAAAGAACACTGGTGTTTATAAACATTACGTCACTAAGAAACTCATCTATAAAATAGCTAGCTAAATCCTTTTTTTGCTTTAAAAAAAAGTCCGAAAACTGAAATTGATAAAAAAAATTAAAGAAACATACCATCTCCAACAAGAAGTATTCTGACACCTTTTACAGCATATGACATCGCAACACCAAAATTGCAGTAGCCGGATACCCAATGGATACCACAAAGCTAACTGTCTATCTCGTTGATCTGCCATTCCACTCGGTCGGCCATGTTGATAAAATGATTATAGGAAAAACTGCAGACATAAGCAAATTGAAAATGTCAGGCAAAACTGACTTACCTTGAAAATCTTAGAAGTATTTTTATCTAATATTTTCGGTCAGAAAGGCCAGGACACAACAAACAACAAACAGAAACATGCCGATAACAAGAAAAGTACTAGGAGAATGTCGGTATAAGGCTTCACAAAAGAAAATATTCCTAAACAAACTAGCCAATAATTAAATGACTTCATACTCCAAGGAACTCCAATCAGTAAAAATTAATACAAATTGCTTGAGAAATCTCAGGATACTAAATATAATTTTCCAACAATATTTCCTTTGATTTGGTGAAGGTAAGACGCTTTTTATATATACGTATGCATTTTCCTACACATTAGTTTTATTTTATATACCAATTTTCTTGAGTCATCATCATGCTGACAATCCTAGACAAAAAAGGGAAGATGTTCCGTGAGTTGGGGTGAGATTCAACTCAGTGGGGTGAGATTCAACAGCACCATTATCCAGACCACAACATTCAACAAAATAATTCGAAATTTCAAAACAACAACATCGCATATCTGAACCAAGATGTAATCTATACTACACTCTACAATAAATTTTTTTTTATAATTTTACAAAATGCCGAATGTAAATTGCCTTTGAGCTCTTCAAATCCCAACACGAGTTAGAAGACTTCGTAAAGCCGTGCACGTTTATTTTTATACCACCAATTAGGATTTCTCAAAGACGGTTTCCATGAAGTGATGTCCACCCTCCGCCCAGCCACCTTTCGCTCTTTCACAAGCGTGTTTATAAAAGCTACTAATGCGCAGGTCGTATTTTGGGGTGCATGGGCGGAAGCTATGTAGTGAAACAAACTGAAGGAGATGATTTATTGGACAATAAATCTGGAGAAAAAGCAGTTTCATTGTTGCAAAGGAAAAAAATAAAATATACAGTATAACAAAAAATGATATTGTGCGTCGTATATTTCTTTTTGCTTCCGATGTTAATATTGAATTAATACTTGTCTGACAATATTTCATTTAAAATGCAATCTACAACTTTTTGTCACAAGATTTGAAATCTCTGACTATGACTAGAACTCATCCTAATAGGCTCAACTTAACCGATTTGCAATGTAGAAACCAGGCATTCACTTTCATTTTCAAGCAACCGCGTGTGTAGTTGTGATTCACACCAAAAAAACCACTGACCATTTATGAAATTCTATACAAACCTGTTGTCAAAACCTAAAATTTTAAACTATTTCTTATAACAACTTTTACCATCGTATATCAAAATCTAACGAACCGAAATGAAATTTATGACAACATTCCCATTTTGGAAAACGCGTTTTGTTCAGCGGGGCTATTTTGACATCAAAACATTTGAAGCCCGTACAAACGAGATTGATGGATCGTGACATTTTAATAGCCAGAGTCTCTTTAAATGGTAATCATTCATGAATGTTTTGATTGCTTTAAATCTTTTTTGTGTTGTATAACTTGGTTTAGTTTTAAAATGTAATGTATTTGAATTACTGACCAGATGTAGCTTGGATTTTGGCATGTTGAATCTCGCCCCGCAGAGTTGAATCTCACCCCAACTCATGGTTTATGTTGTACTGTGTAAAAAAGGCCTTTAGCACTCAAAATGCTTCTAATTACATTATTAATTTATTTAATAAAGCAGGTTAATATACAATGTGGCAGCATTAAGTTGATGTGGACCTACTATTATTTTGAGTGATAAAAAACGGTCGTTTCAGATGTTGCTTTTCATATAAATATTTATATCAAAAACAGTCGTCAGTAGTATTATTGTTTACTACCTTTATTTATTCTACCTATTTAATCTATATAGTCATGATTTTTGATTAATTTTATGTGTCTGTTTTATTTAAGTAATTTTGATTATGATGGGATTAGGAAACTTGCTTTTCAATTGGGTAAATTTTGTTTATTTATACAATCAACTTTTTATTTTTATTTGGCAAAATAGCAATTAGATATAATACTCCCAGTTATGTTCCAACCTCGAAAACTGGCGCATGGGAATATGAAAAATATAAACATACATAGACGCGCGTTGAACGAAACGAAACGTAGTAAGTAGGTGAATCCTACTTTTCATATTCTAACAAAATACCGTCACTTTATTTATATCGTTTGTTATCAAAATCCCTTGGACGGTCACGTATATGAAACATGGAATCTACTATGTAAACAAACAATCTTATTACGGCGATAGCAACAGTTTTTAGTTTTTATTTACATTTCCTTTTCGAAAAAGATTTTCTCTCTTGGCGCACATTTGTCTTTAAAATATATTTTGCAGCTCATGCAAGTATATTTCTTTGGTTATAAATTCTGGTTATTAATTAAGCTACGTTTACATTAGCAAAAGATCCAATCACGGCTTTCTGTAGTACTCTTCCGTTTCTTTCCGCATTAAATTTTCCAAAAACAGCCTTTAGTCTAAAAATCTATTTCCAGATGTATGGTGTTTTTGTATCTATTCATATTATTGCGCCAGTTTTATAATGGCGTTTTTCACCATTTGGTTCTTGTTTATAATTTGAGGTTTAATGCTTCTATTTTATTATGATACATAGAGAATCTACGATGATGAAAATCTTATTAACTTATTGACTTTATTCTTATAATTAACATCACTTCTGACTTACAAATTGGTTTTTTGAAATCGCTTTTCCGATTCAAGTGAATCGCTTTTCCGATTCAAGTGAATCGATTTTCTGATTCAAGTGAATCGATTTCGAAATCGCTTTTCCGATTATTTTGAATTGTTTTTTTGCATGTTATCCTTTTCCCATAAACCGTCACAAATAAGTATATAATACGAAGCCTAAAAAATCCCTAATATACTGAGGAAGTTTGTAAATATGTTAATTTTCAAATAAGCTTTCAGTAGAAGCCGTCTGCTAAAATTCTATTTTAACTTGTTCGACAGGATTGCTATTGCATTCCCTTGGAGATGATATATATCGTTATTTTCAAGTCACTTATTTTCTTCACGCTTATTGTGCTTCATGCTTATTACGCTTCACGCTTACTTTATTGCGTTTCAACATCTTTTATCTGCTTCATCTAATATTTTAGTTTTTTTTGTGACTTGGTTGAGTGGTCATGTACATTTCGTTTACCAAACAGGTCTGTTTTTTCAGCATGTCCGAAATTTGGAAGGATGTCCAGGCCTGGTCGTAAGAACATTAGCAGACGTGTGGTCATCGCACGCCTTAATTGACAATATCAGTTATGGCGCGTGCGCTCGTGTAAATTTTTGACAGATGTGCGATCAATTTTTTCCAGTTGGATCAACGATCTTCATTCTGTATGATAATCAAGTCAAATTTGAAATGTGTCATAATGTAAAAATAATGAGATTTTCACGAAGAATGAATTAATAAAACAAAACATTGTTTTCAAAGATTCGGAACGTAAAATGTTAGCTATATAGAGATTACTTTGATGGTAAATAAAATTTATGCAAAAATTAATAAAGAGGGAGAATAAAAACTGAAAATAAAAAAAATTTGCATTACTCTCCATCGCTTTGGTTTGAAGTTCAAATGTTGTTTGAATTAAATTAAGACGTTTCCGTTCCATTAACTCGTCACCGCCTGGCTGGCTATTTTTTTTAATAAAAGATTATGTTTTTGAAACTGCAACCTTGCGCATACTTTTGTTACTTAAAAGAACGTTAAAAAGAAAGAGAAAACTTCAAAATGCAATTAAATAATATAATACAAAATAGAATTGTGTACACGAAGCTCCTTCTTCATTCCTCCTGTTTTCTACTACCAAACGAAGAAAATTTGTGAGCACTGATTTTTAATTCAAAACCACTACCGTATTCCAAAGCGATCGGAGAATCGCTACTGAAATGGTAGCAAAGTTTCGTTCCATTATTGTAAAATTTAATCGTAGCACATGAACAATTTCCGAAGCAAAACTTTCAACATTTTGGGACAGATTTTTGTTGACTTTTAAATAAACATTTGTTATTACACACGTCATTACAAGCCAGGCTTGCGATTGCCACACGCCTAAATAAATCTTGGCGTGTGTGGAGGCGTGCGAGTGCGATTGCACGCCTCTTACGACCAGGCCTGATGTCTGAAGTTTGGAAGATTGACAGTAACCACTGAAGAAAATTGTCACATACCCAAAATTCATTAAATTTTGCATTTAAACAGTACCACAACGGGCAACTGTCACTTGTTTGAACGCACGTCACCCGATCAGGTCACGGCTGATTGCATCGTTGATACTGTTTCACTGATCCGAAACCCACTATGAAGCTTTTTTGTCATAACACAATGTTCTCTACGTAGCTTTTGTGATTGGAAAAATTTCTATTTCTCTAAGTGGTAGTCATCTCATAGGATGATTTTTGTAAAAAAATGGCTACTAGCAGTGATGCAAATAAGGGAATTTTGTTTGGTCGGACATATACGAGCCTTGAAAGCATCAATGGAGATCAGCCTCTGGGGTGCTCTGGGCCCCCTATGGTGCTTAAGAAACTAAGAACTAAGAAACGTTTATAATTCTATAAATGAAAAATATAAAATAACGGGCAATCACCAATCGATGATCGTCAAGATTCAAAAAACAATCGTCGGGAATGTAATTGATCGCTTAACATTTATTCATTTCATCTCTTTTTCGTGAAGATCATTTACAATTCATTTTTTGGTATTTTTTCTCCTTCCTTGGATCAACTTAAATATAATGCAACAAAAAATCATAGTTACAAGCACAGCTTCAATTGATAAGATAAATTAGCAGGCTGTACTCTGAGACACATGCGATCACATGCGCAGACACACAAGTCAGTTTACGTGTGCAATTAATCGCACGCTGTGCTGCGATAATTACTTTTTTATAGCCCTCTCTGCACGCTCACAATAGTGCAATTCCCAACGTGTGTCTAGATTTTTTTGCGATCAAAAGTTGACTTGTCAAGACGAAAAATTTCACGACAAAATGTTGTTTTGTTCTGAAGAAGAAATAGTTGTTTGAAGTTAGCTGCTTCGCTGTAAATTTTCAATAGTTGAGGGCTGATTAATAAAAGCACTTTTCAAATGGCTGTTATTCAAAATGTATTTTTAGTTATCCCTTCAAACTTTCTGAGGGTGTTCTGCTGCCTGGGAGAAGGGAGAATGTACATCATTTCTCAAATGTAAACATTATTTTATGTACATTTCAGATAGTTCTGCTGCAAACCATTCCTGAACTGTATCATAAAAAACTACATGTATAAAGATGATGGTTTCCATTTGTTAACTGTTTCCTTATCAGCACACTGTTATTTCTTGATTCTTGCCTTTATGGTGGGAAAACCGTAGAACTTGTTTGTTGTTTTCATAAAATGATACAAACTCATTCACGAAATTGTGCAAAAGGAAAAAATCATAATGGAAGGAATAGAGATATTTAGTACTTTGAGAACAGTTTAGCAGAGAACGATTTGTTAGAAATAAATTTGCATGTTTTTTTTTTGTTGTTTTTGTTTTTTGCATAACTTTTAGTGGTAGCTGGAAAGAAAAGAAAACTCCATCTTTTTTGGGGTTTAGTTTAATTTCCAGCTCCTCATTAATGCAATTTGTCTTCTTGTTGTCTTGAATTGTCCATTGTCTATTGTCCTTTCTACTTTCAACTAGTTATCAATAACAGGCCTGATCGTAAGATTTTAGACCCGCGTGCGATAGGTCGCACGTCTATATTTTCCAGACATGCCATTTTTTTGCATGCCTTGTTACATTTTGGGCGTGCGTTTTTGTTTTAAGGAGTGCCATACGTAGTAAGTCGTGCTAGATCATTCTAAGACGTGTTATGGCTTTTAAATGTCTCTAGTTTCAAGAAATTGTCTTAAGAAACACAAAAAAAATAGAAATTAACCCTTTTAGAATTCTATTACGTGGATAAAATTTTACATATTGCATTTATTTTGAAGATAAATCTCCTAGAAGAACAGAATAAAACTTATTCTTGGAAAATAACGCTAAATTTTTAAGGTAAGACTCCATAGGAGATTAATATTTTTATTAATTTATAAAAGATTAAAATATATGCATGCACGTTAAATTATATCCATGTAAAACACTAAAAATGAAAAGTTAACGAGAGTAATGCTTAGGTCAAACGTGTCCAACATTTCATCCAACACTTTCATCATCGTGTTGGACGTTTGTTGGATGGAAGTTGGATGAAAATTTTGTGACGGTCAAACGGTCATGCAACATTTCATTGAACATCTATGTTCATTCATTCTCTCCTTCTATAAAAAACAAAACATGTCCATTCATTCTCTCAAACTCAAGATGGGTGTTATTTTATCGGAACGTTTGGATTCTCTGACGACGAAAAGCCATGCCGGGGAAAAACCAGAGAATGGATGAAAAGAAGGAGCGAGTTGGGAGCAACTTTTTCCCTTTCGTGTTTTGGTATTTTTTGAAGGCTTTCCCTTTAACAGAATTGACGCTGTCAGCTGAGCTATCGCTCATCGTGGCTTCTTCTTTGTTGCTCATCTTTGCACTGAAACTCGTGATGTGATTTGACATACAAAAATGCGGTCTTGTTTATTAAAATTCGAACGTTTTAACATTCGAAATGACATTCATTTGCTATAGAATGACTTCATTTTCACATAGTGTTGGATGGAAAAGTGGTCAAATGCATCCAACACGAAAAATGTGTTCGATGAAGCCCTAAATGTTGGATGAAAGGTTTGATCGCGATCAAACTTTTATCCAACACATTTTTGCTTCATCCAACACATTTTTTTCTTCTTTTGCAAATTTTGCTCTTGGTCAAACGTGTCTAACATTTCATCCAACACCGAAAATTTTCGATGTTGGATGAAATGTTGGACACGTTTGACCTAAGCTTAACTTATTTATTAACGTTTGAATTTTAGGAATCATTTCTCGTATTATGAGTGAATGTAGAAACCGCTTTTTTCTTTTTTCTTTTTTCTTCCGATTAATGAAGAGGCAGATGTTCTATTGAGAAAGTACATGGTGAAGGAAAAGGAATTAGGAAAAATATAATTGATGTTGCAAAAATTTTTATTGAGAAATCTCGACATATTACATCACAAAATAAACAATAAAATTGACAACATAATAATTACAGTTTATTAAAATTAATATCGATACATCACTGATATACTTCTTAAAGAAGAGTGTTGTCCGACTTTGTTTACTGTAAATGCTACATCAAAACTGAGTTGTAGTTTAAGAAATACTTATACACTTTTTTTAAAAAAGAAGTTTACAAGAACTAGTTTAAACTTTCATATTACTCAAAAGTCATGAATGCAGAAAAGTAGAAAAAGCGCACAAAACATATTTTGTAGGCACAACTTGTTTTGTAAATAACTATAAAAAAAGAGATCTCAAAATACAGAACATTCTAAGAATTGCTTAAAATTATGATCAATGTTCTTATAAAAAATGTGAAGTGTAGTTAAAATTATACAACTACTATCTTTCGTTCTGTTTGATGATTCGAATAGTAGAACAAACGCTTATTTTTTCGCGATTTGTATCTTCCTTGCTTTTTTGATGTCGTATTTTACGAAACATTCTCTATACTCTCTTGAGTGTCATATGTGCATACGTATAATAAAGGATGCTATAAAGTAAAACGAAGAAGTTATTAAACAAACAGTAGCTGAAATGTAATGAAAGAAATAATAAGGCTAATTTATAGTCGAAGCTGACAGAGATATTTTTGTAAAAACTTAAAATTTTATTGCACGCCTAGTAAGATTAAGGCGTGCGATAGAACGAAGGCGTGTGCCGAGGCCTGCTTGTGCGATCGCACGCCTCTCACGACCAGCCCTGAAATAATTATAATAATAAAATAACACAGCGTTAGCTAGAAAGTTTGGGAACATGACATTTTCACTATATTGGGAAGTTTAAGTTAGCGAGCCAAGTTTCAGTTTGGGGTCTTAGGAGACGTTGTGTAAGTCCATATGTAGGGCTACAGGGGGACAGTCCAAAAAATATAGACTTAATTGGGAAATTAAATATGATAGGCCTTAATTGAGATGAAATTATGCTTTATCTGTGAGGCCTTAACTACAGCCCTGAATAAAGTAATATCAAGCACTTTTCAATTTTGTTATTGAAATCACACTACTAGCTTAAGCTACCATCCTAATCCAAAGAATAACTAACATGGAAGGCTAGAATTTAAGTTGTTGAACTGGTGTCAATGGAATGATGGAAATAATGATCCATTAAGTCTACAATTACCTCCACAAAACTATAAATTTGAATTATTGAATCAAATCAACTGTCAGTTTTTTAGTTAATACCTTAACATTGTGATCAAGTTCAGAAGAATTTACCTAAGATATATTATTATAAGGGATAAAATGGTCACAGTTCCTTACGTAATTGTTTCAAACAGGAAAGTAAATGAGTTCACATTCATGTTGAGAAGGCTGTTGCACTTTGTCTCCATTTTAAGAATAACATATAATAACGTTTGTTTAAGTTATTAATGTTTTTATCAATAAATTTACAATAGATCGATAATTACAAAAACTAATAATTGAATCTAGTCAATCAATTATTGAAAGCGTGTTAAAAGTTTTGTAGTTTTTCTTTCCGTTTTATATGAATGTTAACACTTGAATGTATTATGATGTATTGTAATGTATAAAATTATATTAATTCTAAATAAGTTTATTACAGACAACATTATGTTTTTAAATAATTAATGTCATTCTATAATTAGTATTTCTGACTAGATCAGGATTTCTTTCTAATTATTGAATGATTTATATTGATAATATTTTTATAAAAATTGCTGTGATTTTCATTAAGAACATTGCCTGTGGTTATCTGTTTTACAAAGCTAAAACTATAGGAAAAGTATCCTTTCAGAATAAAAAATCAAGATTGTGTTCCATATCTTCAGCAAAGTTTATTTTATTCAAAAATACAACTATACATTTTAATTCATGGCTCTTCCTTGTTTGATCGTGCTGTTGATGTTTACATACATTTCTTCACTGTTTATTTCCAAATAACATGATTCTTAGTTTTTATAGATTTCACACAAACTTTATTATGAACATTAGAGATATATAAGATTCATGATCTTTTAGCATGAAACTGTTCAAAAAGGTGAAATATTGCTGACTTTGTTTGAAAGGGAATATGAAAATGAGTAAAGCTATCCAATAAAAATATCTAAAGCAATATCAGATTTTTTTATAATAGCATTCCTAAATGATAATTATAGTCTTGATTGTTATTTCATGTTATGTTGATAATTTGTTTCGAATTATGTATATAATGATATATTTTGTTTTCAAATTTGTGTTGCCATAGAGAATGACATAAAACATTCCAATTTTTTATTGAAGAAGAATAAAAATACTTGGAAAAAAAATACTTTTCGACATAATTATTTGATTGTGTAAAAGTGGAATTTTTCTCCAAACTTTTATTTAAACTTGGAAGTACAGCTTTTCTTTTTGCATACTTTAATATTGTTTATTTTTAAGTATTGTTTATTTTCTTAAGTAATCAAGATGAAAGTAATGTTATGAGTGGAAATGTCGGAGCATCCAAGATAGCGCCACAAAAGATACTCGTCCGCACTATGTCATCACACAATAACACTTCAGACACACAAAGTTTGACTGCTCCTGATAACTCTCCTCAAGCACAGAACATCGAACTTGATTTATTCCAGGGTCAGTATTGTTTGTTTAAATATTAAATCAACAAAACAAAATGTTCCTAAATTAGGAAACACTTTATTTAGATTTAGAATCTGATGAGAATGGTAACACCGAGGACGTAACGAATGACTACGAGAACCTATTTGCTGACCTACCTAGTAATGATGCCACAAGATCATTTCATACAGCTAGTAGACAAAGCTTCCGTCGTCGGCACTCTGCCAAAGTTCGAACAACAGACGGTACAATAAACCCAGAAGATGTGGCTTCATTGGTTGATGTAGAAGATGGACCCAAAAATATTGCGAAGTCCTACCCTGCACCAATGGCACAAAGGAAGAGTGTCAGGTGGGAGCTGTGGATTATGCTTTTTACTTTCTTCTTCGATTAAAGAGTTTGTATCAGTTTTATGCATACAGCCTCACTTACACATTAGGTTTTCCCTAAAGCATTCTGGTACATGTTTTAGACAAATCCAAGCTCAAAGAAAATCTCAAAAAGGCACTCAGAAAAGTCTGTCAGTTTGGAAAAATCTAAAACTACGAATTGCAATGGTATGATTTAGTCTAGTTTACTGATCATAACTTGTTTAATTATCTTATAGTTCTGTCACATCTCTTACGCGATCTGTTGATGCTTTGCATTTAATTTTTCTCCTGTTTATGTTTTTTTACTTTTGTTCTAACATTTTCCAGCTTTTTGGCATTTCAATCATATTAATTTTATTTTCAACAGCTATCTAAATGATAGCTATTCTTTCTATCTAACGAAAAACATTGTAAAATATTGTTAATGATAACGCTAGTGCGTGGCATAATACTACTAAGATGAAATCGTCTCGTAAAGTTCAATAAAACCATTTATTGGCAAGTTATTTGTGATAATGTTGGTGAATAATGTATTTGCAATATAAGTGTTTAAACTGCTTATGACTTGCTTAATACTGTTAATACTGCTCAATTACCATGACAACAACAATGTAACTATCACCTGAATGTTTCATTATTTTGTTACAGGCGTTCCACTTGTTTTCCGTTCGAATAAAGGATTTTTTTGTTTCACTTCAATTATGGCGGGGTTCACTAAAAGAAGTTGAAGGTATGGTTAAAAGTTATGATGTTCGGTCTGTTTCTCTTTTAATGTTCATGATGTTATGCCTGCCTTTAAGAAAGATAATTCATAATGATGTTCTTGACATAAAAGATAATATAATAAATAGTTTTTAAGAAATAACTTCTTATTTTTTTAGGCAAATTTGGCAATGGTGTTTTGTCCTATTTTATATTTCTAAAATCATTATTTATTCTAAATATTCTCATATTTTTGACACTATTCTGTTTTTTGGTGGTACCACAAATTGTGGTTGATTATGGACATCTTGTAAACTTGAATACATCTGACAATGACCCACAATGCCCTGCTGTCAACAAAAGATTCTATGTGAATCGATCAAGTGTGGAACATATCTTAGATTTTTTTACAGGGCAGGTAGGAACATCTCTTTAATTATTTCTATGATTTTATGAGAAAGTGCTTCGAATTATTCATACAAACTATGACTTTATCTTGCTAGGGTTACATTAACACAACACTGATGTTCTACAGTAATTACCATGGAAGGATCGTTGTGAACGATGATGGCTTGAGATATGACATGCCACTAGCATACCTTCTTGTTGGTGGATCTTACATAATCCTCAGCTTGTTAGTGATGGTCAAAAAGTAAAAACGTTAATCTGTTTATTTCATTTTCTATTTCAGTATTATTTTTTAACAAATATATCCAGAGAGAAGTTTGTTGACTCATAGTCATTATGAACAAATCTTAAACTTCAAGGATTTTAAAGGATATAAATAATTTCACAAACTCTTTAATCGTAAACTATTTATAAACAGCTTTCAATTTTTTCCCCAATCTTAGTATCTTTCAATAAAAAGGGAACGTCAGGTAAAATCTTGATTATAACTCTTCCGAGCTAAGAATTTGTTGAACCATAAAACTCTGTGAAGGATTGGCCTGTGAGTGTCCTAAATTTCTATCATGAAGTCGTCAAATCAAATGTTGTGAGAAATCAAAAATGTAAATTCATCTTTTTTGAACTACTTTTTAGTCTGGCTGCAGGGTTTACTGAAAGCATAATTGATAGTGGTGGTTTCTTTTATTCCTACTGCAACAAGGTCTTTGCTGGATGGGACTATTGTATTACCAATGAGAAGAATGTCTTGTTAAAATGTAGCTGTATATACAAGGATTTTGTTGTAAGAACAATTCCTATTGAACTTAACAATGAGTTTCTTTTTTCAGATAATTTGATTTTTCACTTTTGACCATCTAGGCTGAACTTGCTGAAGAAGAGCGTCTTGAAAGAATCAAAGGTCGTACCAGAGTAGATAAATTCAAAATTTATGTCTTGCGATTTTTCGTAACATTATTGGTAATGGGTCTTTTGGCAGCTTCCATATATGCGATAATCAAATCTGTTGAAGTCTCTACAGATCCTGTAAGTTTTTTTTGGGAGGAAATAGCAAAGAATCTGTCTTAGTCGATTGTTGATTTTGTAAATTTTATTGTTGTTTGTTTGTTTGTTTTTAGTCACTGACACAGCAGAATAACTCATTTATAGTGATTTTACAACGTTGGGCATCTTCACTTACGATCAGTGTATTGAATGTTATTTTACCACTTATATTTGAACTCTTGACATCCTTAGAAGATTGGAGTCCACGTGTTGAAGTGGCGATGGCCTTATGGAGGTACACAGTTTGTTGATAAATGATATCATGTGCTGTAGTGTACTGCAAATTGTTCTATTAAAAAAAGTAATTGCACAATCCAAATTCACTAATTGAAGATTGCAAGTTCGAACAACAAAAGTACTACATGAAGGCGATGATTTTTTCATGCTCGTGAAATGCCATTTTGAATGTTATTTTCATCACGTTTTTTCGCATAGTTTAAATAAGTTTCTGCAATATGGCTTTGGTTAAAAAATGTTGATCGAAATAATGCAGCAAAAAACATTTTTCGTTAGATTGCACATGTAGCACACAAAAAAAGTCTTGTGAGAATTTTTTTTTTTTGCTATGATTCTGCTGCATTGCACAAAGAAAAAAGAGAGAGAGAAAATTCTTCCCAACTCCACAATGAAAGTTTTCTGTGAGTGCAATGCAACGAAATCAACATAAATCACCCCCGAAGAAAACATCTCCCTGGGATAATTTAATTTTTTCGTTTTCAGAGCAGTGTTATTGAAGTTAGCGTCAGTTGCTGTGCTAGTTATTGTGCTGTTTTCAACATACAGCGAGCATTCTTGTGTGCAGGTATGTTGCAGAAATTCATTAAGTTCCGTTGAATTAATGTAAGACTGAGTAGAGAAATTCAAATGCCCCCAATCCCCTCATAGAGTCTCCCCTATGCTCGTATGTGGAGAAAGGAGTCATGAACCAACCCAGTGGGCAAAAACGTCAAAAATTTACTCCAACGAAGAGCATTTTTATTGAAACAGTGTGTGTATTTCTTTAGAAATGCACTCCTTTGCAGAGATTTTTCAACAAATTTGCCCACTGGGAAAGTCTGTTAGGTCGTAAGCATTCATATTTATCTGTTTAGTTGATAAAAGTTTTTTCTTTCAGTGTTGGGAGAATTTGGTTGGTGGCCAAATGTTTAACTTGATCTTTATTGATTTCATTGTGGTGGTCGGAATAACAGTCATCGTAGAAACAGGACGAAAGTAAGTTGCTTGATACTTGCCATCCTTAGAAAAACATTTCATGCTTGTCAAACAATTTTCTTATGATGATTTTCAGGTTTTCATATATGTACTTGAACTGTGGATGCAAGCTTGGCCAGAAGATTGGACTGCAGGAGTTTCAAATCGCAAAAAATGTTCTTGATTTGGTGTATGGTCAATCTTTGATCTGGTACGAGAGTTCAGTTTGAATGGGAATAATAAAAAATATTGACTTTTACAAACATATTTCGCCTCCTTGTCCTCCATCGATTCAACTGGTTGTCAGTAGAATATGATTTTGTTATACAGTAGAACCTCCAATTAGCGGACACTCTAAAAGGCGGACACCTCTGATTAGCGGACAAAATATTTTTCCCCGGCCATTTTCTAGTCAAATCCTTATAAAAAAGTCTTCAAAAGGCGGACACTCAATTAGCGGACACTTCCATTTAGCGGACAAAAATTTTTGCGCGGAATGGTCAAAAACCTATTTTTTTTCCCTCCAATTAGCGGACATCGAGGGTAAAACTGGTTTCAGACATGAAAATACAAGTAATGAGTGTTTTTAAACCATCTATTTCAAACATTTTTTTGTTTTCTTTTCCAAATTTTCTTTACAAAATTTCAGCTTTTCCTTTGCCCAGTCAATAAGCTTTCCTGGGCCAGTAAAATTATAACTGGCACCTCAAGTCCATAACCACCTCCTCTGTTCACCCTTTTGCCAGTAACTTCGGCTTTAATTGACGTGTATGGTACTTTCAAAAAAAGTAAGCAAAGCTTTGTATATTTGTAATATTTTCTGGGAGGTGACCAACCACAGTTTCCTTTCCGATTGAAGCAGTTCTGACTATTGCAATTTGTAAAAGTAGTTTGTTGTGTGTTTAAATAATTTTTCTCGTGTCCTTTCACGTTCCTGTGTCTTTAGGAAAATGCCTAAGACCGTAATTTTATGTTTGCGACACCCTAGTACGGTTTAATTTCGAGATTTGAGCCCGAAATTCAAAACCCTCCAAAAGGCGGACACCTCTAATAAGTGGACACTGATCCGTTTCCCCGATGGTGTCTGCTAATTAGAGGTTCCACTGTAATTATTAAGAAGTGATGTAATAATGTAAAAGAGTAATGTATGCAAATCGTATGGAAACGAAGGTTTAATTGTGCTTTGCGTGCAGAAAACATGTTTTTGAATGAAATGGCGCTTGATATTATAGTCGTTTTTAAGGTCTTCTTTCTGCTCTTCAGCTGCTTCTTCCACCTTAAAATATTTTTCCCTCTTTCTCGTGTTTAGGATTGGTTCATTCTTTGCACCTCTTTTGCCAGTCCTTGGAATAATCAAGCTGTTTATTTTATTTTATGTGAAGAAGGTAAAGTCTATATTTTTTTTATAGGGATAGGTTATAGTCATTTAAAGTATAAAAATGTTTTCATCTTTTAGATCAGCTTGATGTACAACTGTAAACCATCTTTACAAGCTTATCAGGGCGCACGCTCCAACTATTTCTTCACCTTACTTTTGTTATTAACCTTTCTCTTGTGCACTGTGGCGGTTGGATGGGGCGTTACTAAGTATGTGACTTCCAAGCTTGTTCTAATCTTCAAATTCTTTAATGATATGAATGCTTCAATAGTTTGTTTTGTATTTTAGAATCCCAACATCTCACTGTGGACCGTTTTGGTAAATACATAGCTATTATAATTGTCCTGGAATTCATACAGCTACTAAATGTATCCCTTTTTATGAAAATTTTCTTCTGTCATCTCTATAGCAACAAAGATTGTAAGCGAGACAAAGAAATGATTGATATAATAAGCAAGACATTAGATACATGGCCAACCTGGATTCAAGATGTCATCGATTTTCTGAAGACATCTGTTTTTATCTTCCCATTAACTGTTATTATTTTGTAAGTCTGTTAAACACCGTAGCATCTTGTTTGCACTGGATAAGTAAATCTGGACTAACAGTTGGCTCAAACTATGTAACACTACTTTCATGTTGACTGCACTTTGAAATACCTGTGGGTAGTCAGTGTATTGTCTGATGACACTAGAATTGTTTTGGGTGTGAATTACTTTGACGTTTGCCTTGTTCTGTCAAGTAACTTAAAACAAAATAAAAATAAAGCAAAACAAAAAAATGAAATTCCGTGAAGTGTATTACACCAGATAGGAAAACAAACAGTTTTTGAAACTTTTATATCCTTTGGAATACATTTCGATTTGAATATATATATATTTAACGGAAGAGTAACATTGTTGGCATGTGTACTAAACTTTTGACGGAAGAGTAACATTGTTGGCATGTGTACTAAACTTTTGACGGAAGAGTAACAAACATTGTTGGCATGTGTACTAAACTTTTGAACTACTGTATTTTAGTTTCATATTTTATCAATTTAAGTTCTTTCAAGTTCTTCATCCATTTGAAAACTCACTGCGACGGAGAGCACTTTTTTTGAAACTTTGTGTATATTTGTAAAGAAATGCCCTCCTTCGCAGAGATTTTTTAACAAATGTGCCGGCTGGGCATTTATCAGTTACAGTGATGAAAGATACAACACTTCGCAAAATTTCGAAAAAAACCTTTTATAATAGTTCACAATGAAAAATATGATTCGAGACTTTTGCCTCGAGTATTTCATAGTGTGTTGAGGTGATTACATCATGTCTTCTAAAGCATAGTTTACATCTGTTTAGTTTATTGTTATATTATTACCACGCGATGACCAAAGCTTGTGAGAAGATGATTGGAATGTTAAAAGACCAACTTGTCATGGTTAGTTTTTTTATCATTTTTTGTGGTGTATAATGTTGTTTCTTACCAAGGTCTTGGTCAACCACGGTTTGCCATTTCAATGCCAACTACAAAGTACTTGATTGTACAGATGTTTTCGAGGTCTTTGTTGAACAGTGTTTTACCAAAAAGAAGTTATGACATAGGTCATTGGAACTTTTAGTTTCAACCGAGAAAGTCATGATTGATTTCAGAACCCCATAGGTTTTGTTCGTATACATTTGTACATACATTACATTCTGGTCATCATAGTTTTCACAACAATATAGCTCTTCAAATAACACTCACTGTTTTACATATAATGTTGTTTACATTGTCTACAGAATAGTGTTTACGAAAAAACAAACAAAAAATACGTGGCTATACATCAAATCTATTGTAAATCGAACTGAAGGTTGCAATATGCTGATGTCAGCTGTTGGAATCCCTCATTAGAACAATAAGAAATGGTCTGGGAACGAGCGGTTGACAAGTATCAAAAACACAACCAAACAATTGATTGGCTCTCAAAATTGATTGGCTTAAAAACTTGGGACTTTAGTTTTTTTCACGACCATCATAACAGTTCATTATCTTTATTTTTAATTAATATTTTTTACCGGTTCCAAATGTAACAGCTCTCCACCAAAGTAGAAAAATAAGTTTACTTTAATAAAAGCTTCTCTGCCCACATAAAGGATTCCTTTCAATATTACATACACTGCAATATATCAATATACATGCATCCTATCAAACAATTTCAAACTTCACAGTGAACACCTTACTAAATTTGTTTGGTTAAGTGAGCATTTGGTCACGTGATGCCTCGTTTTGTCAGATCTTGTTTACACCGTGTGGTCACGTGATTGTGCTTTCTGATGTTAAAGAGATCATATCTTACACCTGATGGTTTACGTTGGGTCATATATTGAGAAAACCTTCTCTCAACAGGCAATCATTACAAACCTACCATAAATTTTCTTTTCCGTTTTAGGAAGGTCGGGATAAACGGTTTCTTATGGATCGGATTGTCAAAGCAACTGAATTGAAAAAGCAAGCGCAGCGGATGAATACACCTGTAACGACTTTACCAGAAGTCGAATGACACCACAAGTGAAGCAATCTTGAAACTAATAATAAGCATAAAGGTTGTAGACACGAGGAACTTATTTTGTTCTCTCGATGCGCTATATAAGAAGTTGTATCTGCAAAGGTCTTTACATACCTTGCCATCAAAGCACATATTAGTTTGTTGTGAATGTGTTTTCCTATACCGTATTTCCTCTAGTAAACGCCGCCTTCCAATAAACGCCGCATGTTGAAAAGCGGCGTTTTATTAGAAAACAGGCTAAACAAGAATTGGTTTAATAGCTAATAGTTTTATTCATTTTCTATCAACAAATTCTTCCACATTTGCATGAACATTTGATGTGTAATTAATTGCTATAAAAGTTTTCATCTCATAGAAAAGAACGGCGATAGTGATATTGCCCTTTGACATTTTTGTGAACATATGTTTTCTGTGAAACATTTTCACACAATCTTTTGTAACCTTTTTAAGGATAAGGAAGCGTTATTGTTTAAGTTTTCCTCTGTCCATATTTTCATTTTGTAATAAACGCCGCCCTCTAATGAACGCCGCCCTCTATTAAACGCCGCATCTAAAAACTGGAATTAGAGGAAATCGGTATATTTTTTGCTGTCACCAAGAGCCCTTCGTTTATTAATTTCACCTTCGTTTATTAATTTCCCCTTAAAAGTTACATGTTTTTTCTGAGAATGTTTGACCGTGAAAAGTTAACAAAAATACCGCAAAGATAAAGTACAGTGGTTTTAAGTCGTTCTTGTCTCGCCGAAAATAATGAACATTTTAAAAGAAGTTCCCTACGTCATGAGATTCACATTGAGTAGTTGCCTGGCGTGAATAAAGTATGTGACAACCCTTCCACCGCCGTTATGTACTAACAATGCAGCTATGTATAATTTCAAATCACTGCGGTAACTATATAATTTGGTTTTGATGTTAAATTATGTTAATTATGCAGTTTTTTAAGAATGTGTTTTCGTTTTATAATCAAATGTTTCCTAGTGTGCATCTACTCATCTCAAACCACGAACTTAAGTAAACCTCGTACAATTTGATTGGCGCAAATCTGGTCTCCAGTTGATTTGGGACTGGTAGATGAACATGCTTTTTTTGGGAGTTCAAGTCTGTGTCCATTACAGGAGATTTGGGACAATGTGAAATCAAGGCTATATTTAGAGCATTCAACTTGATCCGTGTCCTGCAAAGAATATCCTGAATATCAAGTTAAATTTACAGGGCAAAGTGACCTTAATAAAAGCTGCTGACTCAGCTTATCAATTCATTGTTAAGTTCGCCGATGAAAGCGCAAAAAAATCCCTTTAACATCTATTTTATTTTTCACTTGACGGATTTTAGATTTCCGCGATGTTCCGAAACTTCTGATAATTGCACTTTCACCAGCTTTATACCAAGTTCCGGATTTAATCCGAAATTTTGGTATAAGAGATGGGGGCACGATGATGATGTAATATAATTTTTACTAATGTTTTATAGATATATATTATACATATATTTAAATAACGTAATACAGTTAGATTCACAAATCTTTCTTTATTTTTTTCATAACCCAGTATGATAGCAGGTATTTCTAAATCCTGCACATAAAATAACCTGTTAAAATTCTTTACATACCGTGGAAATTCTTTTCACTGGTCTCAACGAGATGGGTGATCTCAAGATCTGAGAGAAAACTATTTCAAGTAAACTTGAAATGACTAACCCTAACAATAACAAAGAAAACCTAACAGGTCATAAGCGTAAACCACGGGGGGTGAAAATATTCTAAGGGGTCAATATTTTCTACCACAGATCTCAAGTAAACTTCAAGTAATGTAAAGAAATAAATAAATAAATAAATAAATTTGTGTAGATGAATGCCGGGTTTCCGCGTTAAAATTTTTTTACAGAATCACAAATGGAATTTTAGCGGAGGAGGGAATTTTTAGCGTTTGAAAATTTGACTTGAAATCTCTGTTCCACACGAGCTTTAAGGAATTTATACAGAGAATTCTTTTTCTTTCGCCTGTACGAAAAATGTCACTGTTTAAAAGGAAAAATGCAGCCGGTTGCGACATAAAGTCAGCGATATTTTTGTTGTTTTCATGCACGGTCTTCCTTTTCCACTTGAAAAGTACAGACCAGAAATAATCCAAAGAGTCATAGACGACGACGAAACCCTATTCCAATCATATTTTAAATTTGCCGAAATAAAATAATAAAAATTTTTACTTCGCAACGTACATAAGAAACTATCAACTTCGAACCTTTTCGATGTCTTTTTCGCCGTAGTCACTCCACCTAACCTTTTTATTACAACAGGCCTGTGTGAAATGCTCAGTTCAATCGCCGTTAGAAGAAGAAGGATATAGACTAACCAATAAGAAAAAAAAAGTTCAAAATTTCCACCAAGAACTCAAATTGCTCCGATAGTCCAGATAATTTTTTACTTGTCAAAAGCACTGACTACAGGCCATCATCCCAAGACAGTATGGACGAGCTTAGATAGAAGCACATAGAAATCGACAAAATACATACTGATGTAAATGCAAAATCTCATATCTCTGTGAATAACATTTAAGATTACAACGTCGAGTATGATCATGTGGACTAAAAAACTATCAAAAGCCGATAAAAATGTAAAAGACCTCTCATTAATTTACGTGCTTTAGGAAATGATGAGCAGTGGTTGTCACTGAGTGAAAATAGCAACCTCGAACCCAGGGTTTCTGAAAATAGCTTTGTGCATGCCTGTGAAAAAGTGACCACGCCTAAGTATATTTGTAAATCTCAAAAATTAACTTTTTAACTTACAACCTCCTAAACCTTTTGAATTGTTGTTATTTTCCCAGTGGGCAAAATCTTCAAAAAGGTCACTGCGGCGAAGAGCTTTTTTATTGAAATTGTGTATGTATTTCTATGGAAATGCACTTCATTGCAGTGATTTATGAAAAATGTGCTCACTGGAGGGGTGAATGTATAATAGTTACATAGCAATGAAGATAACGATATTTAATCGAAGGGCTTCTGCTAAATTAAATAAAAAGCACTTGATTCTTTCTTTCTCTCTTTATTAAAGTTTTTATGACGTAATTTATGTCCGCTTCGCAAATCTCCTGGTAAAGGGTACATACGGTCTTTCATGCAGTTCTCGATAACCACGTTGCCTTACGGCCAAAACTCTAAAAATAAAATTTAAAAGAACGAGACCAAATTGTCTTCTTTTACTTAAACATCAAAGGAAACTTTGATTTAATTGGTTTAAAAGTTTGTCAAAATAATATTCAAAATAATTGTTGAACATTCCAACAATACCGACATTTTCTTACACAAGTTTCCCACACTATGAGTTAATATTTCATCGATTTTGTTTTGAATCAAGTTAACGGAAGCATCATGAAAGATATGACAGATAAACTTATATAAACATCAATTTACTTCCAATGAATCATTTTCAAAATGAGTGGAAAAGTATTTTGGGAACATCTTCTCACTATTTCTTTGTTTGGTGTGTATCTTATATGAAGTACCTCAACAAAAGCTGAAATTGAATATCAGCAGAAGTCCGAAAACAAAACAAGATCATGGATAGGATTATACCGGGGGGAAATTTTGAAAGTATGAAAGGAAAAGAAAGTTTAGACGTTTAAAATGGCCATCCAAAATAAGAAAAATGTTCTTGGATAAAAATCTCCTTTGAAATCTCGATAATTTGCTCAATGGACACGCATCTGAATACGAATTAAATTTGTTAAAGTACAAGATGCGTTGACAATCGATGTCCCAATAAAATGAAATTCTGCGATCGACATTATTTCCCTTATCTCGTATCTCTTCAAACGTTTCTGACGAGGTTGACAATACATCCTTTTAAGCCTTTTGTCAAGTACAGGGTACTAACACTAACCCTAACCCTAGCCTTGGGGGAGAATAAGCGACAAGCACCGAAAGCTCTTCCACGAGATTAAACATTCGAATTCTATCTTTAACGCTATGCTCAAGACAAAAAACGTCTTGAAAAAACTTCACTGGCTTGTGGAGGAGTGCTCGTTGGTTTGTGCTCGTCAAAATTTGTGGAGGAGAGTTTAGTCACATAAAGTAGAAAAAGGGATCTTGCAGTAACCACATTGACTCTTAAGACTGAAAATAAATAACGTTGGACTCCACCACTTTTTTGACTGATCCTGAATACACCTATCCTGCGAGTTTTTTATTAGCTAAGGAAAGATTTTCAAGAATACCAAGCCAGCTCATTTGTCTACTAGCTGGTCTCAACAAGCGACCCTAGTAACAAGATACCCTAGCAACAAACGATACTGAAATGAAGGCGAGAGTAATCAACTTTGTTCAAATCTGATTCAATTGATATCATAATTTGCACTCTTCTCCGTTTTGCCCGTATTTTCGTTTAAATTAGTCAGTTATTTCAATCAATACTGGTTTTAATCAATACTGTCATTAACATGAAATTTGCGAATGAAAACAGATCCTTCACAAAGATAGAGACTACTAAGACTCGATAATCCAGAGGGGGCGGTCTAAGAAGAAAGCCATCATGAAGTATTTAGCAGGAGGTGGTGTCTTCGGGTAATTCAGACTCCTTTAGTAAAACTGATAAAAATATTTGCGTTTCTGTTAACCGAATATAAGACAGTAAATGTCACAACTTGCAAATGGGTATTAAGTTAAGAAAATGAAAATTTGGAAAACTCAAAGTGGACGTTTTTATAGCCTCGTTGTTTTCTGATGACGTAAATGATTATGTAATGATGACGTCACTTAATACATTCTGTTCACCTTTAAATAATGAGTCGAAAACCTTTACACAGCCGTTTTCATAATTCAAGTACGAAGAGGTTGTCAAGGTTTCGTGTTTGCTAACGGAAGAAAATCAATAAGTAGCTTAATGACGTCATAGTTGGTGGCCTCGTTTGCAATATTTGTTTACAAAGTTTTTTGGTAGATATCCTTCATCTGGATTATCCGATAAATCTCATCGGATCCATCGGATCCATAACGGAAAAGTATTTATTCATAGCAAACACATTCTAAATGTTTGTTTTTCTTTGAATAAAATCACGCGGTCAGTTTGATTGGTTGTACTCCTAACTTAATAAAGTCGGTGTGACCAGGGATATGTTTAATCGTAAGTAAATCGTTTTGACATATCCCTGGTGTCACTGAACAGTGGCAGTTCCAATAGATTGAATTGTGCGAAGATAACTCGCCGACCATTCAAACACAGACTTCCACTTATAATTTTGTAATGGCCAATGCTTTCTACCTATTTCTTTACAACTCGTTCATTCCTTCTGCAAACATGATTTTCATTCATTAAATCTTTACATTACTCGATGTAGCGAATTTTGTCACGTGATTAAATTGTAAGAAAATATTTTTTCTTTTGAAAGAACAAATGGAAAAATAATTTTAATCATTGCAGAAAAGATAATTTATTAATGAAGCTCATTTTAAAACTAATGAAAGTCACGTGATTTTGATGTTATGCTATCATCATTACCATGATTTCTGATTCGCATTTTCTTCTTTTGTCCTTTGAACACGTAGTTTTTCGGATACTATGAAAACTTCTTCGATGAAGATACGGAAAACAAAAAAACAATCGTTAAAGATTTGCATTTTCTACATAGTTACACAACCGTTTCGGATTTTGCGGTCACAAAACGGATTTAATCAAATGAATATTTATAGCGAAGCATAATTTTAAGCAGTACTATTTAAATGAAACACCTTTTTGCCTTCGGAGTGTAAAAACATAAATGAATAAATAAATAAAAAACATCAGTCTTTCACTGAAAATGAGACTTGTCACGAGACCCTTATTTTATTACGAGATAATTTTGTGTTGTTCTAACACAGGTACTGGAATAAACATTTTTTTTAACTGTGTGGAGAACTACCTCGACCATACAAGTTTTAATCAGAGAGTTTTGACCGTGAACGAGCACTGCCATGAAGTCAATAGATTGACTGATGTATACACTGTATAGAGTTCTAGTAAGGACTGCTAATCAGTTTCAGACGTTTTAAATTCACGCAGAAGTGTAATAAAAATGTTTGAAAAAAACAAATATTAATCTCATCCCCACATTTGCTTCACTCCTGGACGACATATCATTAATTTTACGAAATTATAACTCACTTGGGATTGCGTCACACGGATGGCATAAAACTAACACTTCATATATCACGTGATACGCAGCCATCTTTTGAATGACGTCATGAGCATAAAATAGCGACAGCTTACCACTTGCCCTTTCACTTAAACCAAAATCCGAATAAAATCCGCATAAAGCAACCGTTAAAACAACAATGTTTTAAGAGCAGGCGATTTTTATAGCGTGTGACAATTTCTTTCGAAATAGATATTTGGATAGTATTTCTTATCCCAGGATAATTTGCGGTTTATAAGTTATGAAGTTATGAAGATTAAAGCTATGGGAATAAGATCTCGTATCCTGTTTAAGACAACCCGCCTATGTCATCAAAGTGTCGAAAGGAAAAGAATATATGGCGTATGGTGAATTTTGAATCACATGACCCCCGTTTTTAATTAACATTCCTTTCATAATAATGATGGGCATTAAAGTGGTTTTCTATTCATACGTGTGATAATTTACATAGTCATTAAAGCAACATTCTATAAGTTAATGGCGAAAGGTTTTATCAGAATCAGTTCATTGAAGAGAAGCACCAGGAGAAGCAATATTGTGAAGAAAAGTTGAAAACATCTATTTTCATGATGTTTTTCTACGTAACTTGGTGCCTTGTACTCTTGCTTACATGTTCGTGTCAATGCATGGTTGTTATACGGAAGCACGGGGCCAAGTCTCAAGCGGATTTATTTATGATTCACAAAGGAGATGATTCGAAATGCAGACCATTAACCATTCCTGCTTGCAAGAAACTTGGTTATAACGAAACAAGAATTCCAAGCGTTATGAAAATGCATCGAGCAATTGATGTCAATCGTTTCTTGGATGTTTTTGAAAAGGAAAAATGCTCGAGAGATTTGTTATTTTTCACTTGTATGATGTACAATCCAATCTGCTTGAAAAATCACCTAAAACGTGTTCTTCCATGTAAGTCTTTATGCCAAAATGTTAAAAGAGACTGCAAACAATCGATGAAAAAATTTGGGATCGAATGGCCAACAGAGTTAGATTGCAGCCAATTGCCTGATTACGAAACTGATGTCTGTATCAAGCCTAACTCCATTGTCACACGTCAAAGTAAGTTTTTCTCATAGTTTTTCATTGTTTTTTTTATAGTATGTGTGTTCACCATGACTTTCAAGATTATAGTTGCAAGCATTTTATCTTTCACTTATTCTGTTTTATCGGTTCCCTTGACTAATAACCAATTAGGTACGTAACTTGAAATAATAACAATAATAGGTGTATGAGTTTCAAGGTATTGATAAGAAGAGTGAAAGACATACCTTGCATGTTTTATGTGGTTTCCCAGCATTTTTGGGATTAATTCAATCGATCAAATGTGCGAAAAACAAAACAAAAAACAAAAACAAAATCAACTAAGATAAACATTCGAAAAACGTTATCTTGTTGTCATTGATATCATGCCACGTGTAAACTGGGAAAAACAGAAATTTGTGGGTATCATGATTAGTCACGATTTTTCAGAGTATTAAAAAATAACTAATTTCTTTTCGAAAAAACCTGGCTGGCAGCCAATACTTAATTTAAAATCGTTTCAAAAAAATCTAAATTAACGAAATATTAATCAATGAGACCTAATTAAGCAAAGTCGATATTCAGGTATGGACGCGAGGAAATTGCAGTCTACATCTTGGAGACACTTTAGGCGATAAAGTCTAAAGATCTAATATGAGTCCTCACATTAGGATTAGGTTACACGAAGACATAATAGAAACAGTCAATATGCTTTGGAAACCATAAAGTTAAAACGTCAGAATTCCAACATCTCTTAAAATCTCTTAAGAATGTGTGAAGAATTTCTTATTTGAACACGCGATGAGAAGCGCTTCCTTCAAGTTCGTTTGGGTCGAGTGCAACGTCAATATAACAAGTGTGTAACACTCCATTTCTTCACATAGATACTTTTGAAAAATACAAGATTTCCTCCTTCATTTTACTTCATTCATTTTCTTTTCACTTATTTTCAAAAAAGAAAATATGTCATATGATTCTAACCTCGTTTCTAGAAATGCTGACGTAAGCATAATATGCCTGTCATATATTGGCCACATAAAAGTCATGCGGGAAAAGAAACGTTCCGAAAATAGAAAGAAGAAAAGAGTGCGAAAACCGCGTGGTAGCTTTTCAACTGTCCTTTATTACTTTGTCAGACATTATGAAAAACCATGTGACAGGGTCATTAAAACACTCTGAGTGTTTGGTGAGCTTTTGTCCTTTATTTAAGTTTTCACAACCAAATGAACAAAAAAAAATTCTTCGACTGTGTAACGAAAATAGCTCATAAAATATAGTTATCTAAATTAGTAGGACTTGAAATTTTGAAATAAAGTTATTACTATAGTTATCTGATTAATGTCGCCAGGTGTATCCAAGAGTTATCTTCTGCTTTGAAAGACAATAATGACAGAAAGTCGTTGATGCAACAAAATAATTAGGTTTGCAATCACAAAATCAAAACACCGGATTCGTGTTTTTGTTATACAAAGTAATGAAAAGTTCATAAAAATTCTTTAACGATGGGTAAATTTGTTGAAAACTCCCTGCAAAGGAGTGCATTTCTATAGAAATGTACACCTTATTTCAACGAAAATTCTCTTCATCGCAGTGGTTTTGACCATTTTGCCTACTGAGATATTGGCTTTGTATCTTTGAAACGGACTGTGTAAAATATCACAAAAATGACCAAATTCAAAAAAAGATTCCAAACTCAATCTTCGCAGTACGTTTAAACTCTGATCAATTACACCAGAGTAAGTGAAACCACAGACACGTCAGTTTTCGGCAGGAATTTATAAAATGTCTTCTAATTTCGGAAAAATAGTTCTGCAAGAGGAAGCAATTCCGGATATTAAAAGACCGAGATCTTATCAAATTAAGATCGATTAATAGATACGTATTTGCACGATATTACATCAAAATATTAAGCTTGTGAAATATAGTCTATGCTGTTAAGATATTTGTTACACCAGTTCTCTGAGTAAATGCACCATGCGCACATATAATGAATGAAAATTATGTGACAGTTACAGTCTATTAAGGACTTGCATACCAGTCTAGATCACTGATAATGGAGGCACCTGTACATATCAATCCACGCTTTTCAGTTATTTCTGTCCCACCTTCTTGTTCAATATACAAGTTTAGAATAAGAAAATATTTTATGTTTGTCAGACTCTGTTTTTGTACAAATTTGCTCAAATTAACTCAGACAAGTTTGTTGGATTGTCAACGAGACAATGGAATGACATTAGAATCGTCTGATTTTTTAATCGACAGTCTTCTATCTTTCAAAAAACTCATAAAAGTGTTTTATTTCGACAAATGTCGCATGATAATTTCCCAGAATGCACCATTTGAGCAATGATATCTCGGATATCCTGAAATTAAATGTTATCATACTCTCCTCAGTATTCAAAGTTGACGCATGAGACAGCAACAGTAGTAATCCCTGGGAACGAGTTGATCAATCTCAAAAACATTTCAAATACACACAAACAAGCATTTCATTTATTCGTACAATTTCCCTCATGTAATCAAAGGTGGGCTGTTAACATTAATGAGCGAGTCATTAGCATAATCTGAATGGGCAAGTCGTTAGCATAATCTGAGTGAAAGTTCTGCCTCGTGATTTCTATTAAATGATTTATGCTAACTTCGTTTCCAAGACAACAAGCCTCGTTCACAACAAAACTAACCATCATTAAACACGTTTTGCATCTTTCTAGATTTTGCTAACATGAATGCCGACACGAAAGTGGTCAATAAATCGTCATGTCGTCCGACATGTCATTTAGACCGTCCAACCCTTCAAAGATATGAACAGTTCCAAATGATGGATTATGGTATGTAGAGTTTGTCTCGATATCATTACAAAATCATCGTATTAACCCGTTAAATTTGTTTGACTGTGCAAACCTTGAAATAAGGTTTTGTTACGTGATTATTGCACTATCGACCAATCAAATCTCTCTCTCCTATGAACACTCTGATTGGCAGATACCAAGACTGATTTATTAATATGTCAAAATCTTTTATTTATAGCTTTTGAGGGAAGGCTCGTTTCAAAAACAAAAACATCGGCCGGCAATTTCAAATTACAGTTTAAAGTGCGCCGAATATTCAAAGCAGGTAAAGAACTTTATTACATCGTATAAATTAATTGTAGTATACGTGGGTATAGGAATTTGGTATGTCCATGACGTGGGCGACACAAGGAATGGTCAAACGGCCGAAGAAATTTATTTATTTTGGGAACATCATTTCCTGTTGATGTTAAAAAGTACTTTATATGAATGGAAGCCTTTTGAATAAAATCTTTTTTTCATGAGAAAGTTCTTGAGTCCAATAATCAAATGTAGTTACTATTGGAGGGCGGCATATGCTCTTTTTAGTAATATTGTTGTCAAAGTGGAAGAAACAAGAAAAAGAATGATGAAAGTAGCTACTAGAAGAGCACTTCCGTGTTCCCATCGGGAAAATTCGCTGAAAAATCACCATAGAAACATACACACTATTTCAAGGAAACTTTTCTTCAGCGCAAGATTTTACCCACTGGGTGTTACTTTCAACGCGCGGGTTCTAACTTCTGCGTTATAAGCGCGGGTTCTATTTGAGACTCTTTCTCTCCAAAAATTGCGCCTTCTATTTAAGAAACTACGGTACCAAAAAAAAAAAAAAAATGGTTTCCAAATTAAACGTGATCACGTGATCATTCATTCTTTTTCTTTCATTTTAGGAGTCACGTCAATTGTTAAGTTTGGTACAATCGATATCTGGTCAAGTTCACCCTGTTTATGCGTCAACCTTGAATATGATGGGAAATATTATATATTAGGCGCAGAAAGTAAGGACAAGGAAGGCGGTCGGATGATCTTGGACGGCCGGACAATTATCATGAAAAAAACTTATTACGTCAAACAGCTATTGAAAGCGTTTAGACGGCGTTCGCGTCATCAACCCCGGGTTAACAAACCCATACGATGGAAGAAATTGAAGAAAAGATTTCCAAAACTTTTCAAACAACCACTGTTTTGGATAAATGACTCATTCTGAATTGGAAGAAAACCCCGCCATTTTATTCCTGCAGTGAAGGACTCCGATGCTTTGACGTCAGTTGGAACATGATGTTTCGTCTTGAGGAGAATCCAACATTTTCTTTGTATATAACACATCTTTAGCTATGATGTACATATGTATAGCATAAAGCCAACCATATCTATGTATATACTGTGAGATACTACAAAGTTATTCTGAATTTTTATGCAACAAATTTTTATATAGCAATCAAAAGATCTCGATTTCTCGTGCCCAGTCCTTGTTGTTAGTTGTGTGTCCTGAACACGAAAGTGATGTCTGTTTATTATCTTATTTATTTATTTTATTTCGGCGGAAAAGTTCGAAGTCTCTTATTTGCTGAGTCATCATTTAACCTAGAAGGATAGATTTAATTCAGTTTCGACTGAAAACTAGATTTCAGGATTTCTATCTTTTCCTATATCTAAAGAAGGCAAGAAGCCCTGGGTTCGAGGTTGTGCAAACTAGTAATGATCGCATTTTATTAGACAAACCTAAGGATACCCAGTGGGCAAATTTATTGAAAAATCACTGCGAAGAAGTACATTTTTATAGAAATATATACACTATCTCAATTAAAATGCTCTTCGACGCAGTGTTCTTTTATAGAAATTGCTAAACTTCAAAATCAAGAACTGAAAATCAATCTTCTACATCTGCTATTGATTCTTATCAGTTGTGATCTTAAGCGCAAATATACTATGCAACTTTTTGTTTTGGAGAAATAATGTATAACCAATAGTTTCGACATAACAGCGCATGTGCAATAAACAGTTGAGCTTCCATACGATTGTATGAGGGAAAATAGCCAATTAAAATAGCCAATGAAAATCGAATGTGTGAGAAATTAGTCAATTATAACCGACAAAACGAATAGCATTCGAATTTTCGAAATTTCTAAACATTCGGACAATACTGTGACTGAATACAAAAAAGTTGTTCGTGTGTATTTCAAATGGATATTACGACTAATGGCGACATTAATGCACCCTTACATAAGTGGTTCAAACTCGACAACTACCTGCCCAAGTGGCAATTACGAAGATACCTGCCTAAATAAGAAATATTGTCCCTTTTGATCTGTTATTGTTATGTATCATTCTAACTAAACCCTAGAAGCAAATTATTGTCATTCAGAAAATATGTTAGTCTACAAGCATAGTCAAAATGTGTGGAAGAGAATCATTTAGTAGAACAGACCTCTCCACTATTTGTGACATATACTGCAAAAAGGCATATGGCTTATATCTTATATAACATCTTATATATGGCTTATATAACATTTCCTACAGTGATACAAATATACATTCATATACAATATACCGGATGAGTCCAAAAAATATCTTTTGAATGAATAATTATGAAAGATTGTTATTTTTATTTCTGGATAGAAGAATTTTTTTCCTATCTTTTGGTGTAAAGAATATTTTGTTCGGCTTTTTTTCGAAGATTTTTACAAAAGGACCGTTTTCAGTTGTTTGTCCATAACTTTTTTTCTTCTAAACCAAATCTGAAGAATGATATACCAAAATATACTTAAGAGATGCCTCTAATCAGAAATATAAAAAATGTTTCCTCATATTCACTCAATCTAAAGATATTTCTTGTGAAACACCGGTACTTGTCACTGTGTAGATGGACATGAACCGATTGAACAATGATTTTATTTCATCAAATGAATATTGTTAGTCAACAGCATTTCCAATATCGTTGTTTGTTGAAAGTTGTTTGACTGAATGAATGACTTTTGTGATATGGCGTGACGTCACAGATGACAATTTGTGTGTCGTTAAAACACTAACCACCATCTTTCTAATGAACTATTAAAAACAAACAAAAAGAGATAATAGCTATATTTCAAAACCACAATACATCTAAAAGAATACTTCCATGCCAGTTTGATTGACATGATTGGTTCAGGAAATTCCAAAATGACTGCAAATATTAGTCCTTTAATTCATCAGACAGTGAGGTCTATCACCAACCTCGAACCCAGGGTGTCTTGCCTTTTCGATATACGGATCCGTATATCGAAAATGCAAGAGACCCTGTGTTCGAGGTTGGTCTATCACTGGTTTGTTTCTCCTTATGTAACAGAATTTAACGAAATAAGTGTAGAGGATTAAATTTACTGGTTTACTAGACGAACAGTGAATTTGTCTGATCGACAACCATCCCAGCTGGCAAAATCTTCAAAAAGTCACTGTGATGAAGAGCAATTTTATTGAAATAGTGGGTATATTTTTATAAAAATGCACTCCTACGCAGTGGTTTCTTTTCAACAAATTAGCCCGCTGGAATAAAGTTATTTTCAAAAAGTTAAGATGATTTTATAAGTTGTCTCATCAATCCAAATTGCTGAGCAATGGATTAATCCTTCATGACAGGTTGTTAAGCTAAAAGTGTCCTTAAAAAGTTATTTGAATCAGTGAGTTGGTTTAAGCCTCGCTAACCCTTTTCGTAAAAGTTGAGTGTTTTCCTAACTTAAATTTTAATGGATTCTGAATACAAAATGGGCCGTTCATACCAAACACATGATCAGAAAGTTGTTTTCTTTTTTAATCTAGGAAAGTGCGTCCGTGTCACACTGTAATAAATACAAATTTCAGTTGGTAATCTAATTCCTAACCTCTGTGAACAAACGAGAAAAAGGTGATCACAGAGACAGTCAGGAATAAAATAAAAATAAATTAAGTTAAAAAATGGATATTAACACTTCACCACATTGTTAAAACACCGAACAGTATGTACTTATGCAATGTTAAGTCATTTCTATGATATGATTTTTCTGCAAATTATTTTGATGTCCATTCTGTAAAATATACTCGTCAGATTTACTCAGAAGTTGAGTGTGCATTCTACTGATGGCTTGAACCGCGATACTAGCTTTCTGACTTCTAAATGATCTCTTCTCCGACAGTCGTTTATTTGTGTTCATTGCCGTACGTACCCTTACCGACGGATCGTCAATGTCGGGTTCATGTTTCGGTTCGGAACAATACATGATTAGAATCCGATAGATTTGTACAATGATGACGAGGGCGTTTTTCGTGAGCAGTAAAAAGATCATTTGCGTCACAACTTGATAATGCGCCACAAGCACAAAACGTAAGATAAAAAACGGACCGTCCTGCATAAGTACAGGAATACAGATCCCAATCAGGTCTATATATCTTAAAAAGCAATTATTTATTTCTTTTTTCCCGATGCCCAAGCTATTGTCCTCCTTTGTTGAATCTTTTCTCTGTCTCCGCTTGACACGTTTTTTAGAAAACGGTGTGTTTTCCACCAATCGCCTCCACGCACTCACTTTCTTTCTGCTTTGACTTTCTTCCGAACTGAAATTATGTTTTTTTGAACCGTTACTTCTTGTTGATTTTGAACTTGGCGGTGGAGATGTGATTTCTGATTTGACACACTTAGGTGAGCTGAGACTGGAAACACTATTGAGACTCGCAGGTGACCCCACACTTGACGCGATGCGATCACCCTGTGGCAATCGCACGCGAGGTGATGCTGAACCATTTGAAACTGAAGTAGGTTTTCGTGGAAGCTTATCTGAAAGAGGTACTTGTGGAAATGGGGCACGGTCTTTTGTGGAATTCATACTCGATACGGAAGGAGCTCGAAATGAGTTGGTACCAGTTCTTATCCTCAGTGACTGCAATGTCCTAGATGTTTGTTCGTATTTTTCTCTAAACGCCTTTTGGGCGTCATTTGGATTTCGCGTGCTGTTGGTGGCGTTATTGTTAACTGATAATCCTTCCCTTAACATAGATTTATAATGCATGTACGACATAGGAGCGACCTTATTTGTAATTTTCGCCCTGAAGTAACTTCGTTGTTGAGTGTCGTCATCGTCATCATCGTTATCTTCTTCAACCTCATCTCGTATACCTAGATGTAAGATGGTATAAATGTTAGCCAGCGCAGGTCTATTATTACCTGACTTCGTATACATAAACGTAATATGGCATAAATATTTGGGAGCGCAGGTCTATTATTCTACATGCTCCCTCACAGTCCTGTGTTCCTGGTTCTTTGTGCACAACCACTATTTCGAACACCCAAGGGATAAAAATCTTTTTTTAGAATTAGCGGAAGTTCGAATTAATCCGGGTAAAATTGGCCTTTTTGCGAAATACGAAAGAAACATTTATTTCTGATTTAAAAGTCCCTTAGGTAGGGACACTTGCTTCTATGCTATTTTCCATGTAGAAGCAATGAAGGTTTATGACGGGTTGAAGAACGGGCAAAAGAATGAAAGTTTTTGACGGGTTGAAGCAACGGGCGAAAGAATAAAATTTAGGCGATGGAGAAGGACTAAAGTTTCCTTGGATACTTTATTTTTCTGGAGAAACAAACTTTGTAAGTAAAAATATCTTACCACAATGAATAAATAAATTTAAAAATCAAGTATTTGTCTTCATTTTTCTTCCCGTTTGCGACTGCTTATATACAGAAGTTCGAATAAGCGAGCGCTTTTTGGTTAAAGACAATTAAAAATGTGTTCGAAATAACGAAAGTTCTAATTAAGCAGCATTCGAATTAGCGAACGTGTACCTCATTAACTAAGGACAGCACTACTGCACTCTTACCTTCCTCCGGCAGAGCGATGGTCAGTGAAAACTGAGTAACACTTAACGCCCATACCGCCATTACGCCATGCAAAACATTCTCTGTATCTTCGCCTAGACTTCTGTTATTCATTACGTCATCTTCGCCGTATATTTCACTGAATTCAACTATATCCGCTGCCGTACCAATGTAAATGAGTACGATTTGAGAAAATGATTCCCTCGATATCGAACCTACGACATGTAGACGTAAATGATTAAGGCCCGATCTACACTCAGTTGGTTTGTTCGAACTTAACCTCATACTTCGTGAACAGCTGAATATTTTCAAGCATGGTTGAACTTTTTATCAGTTAGTTGTCATAGAAATAACAGAAGATCAGAGTGAGTGGATATTTTGTTAGGGCTCGGAAATCTTGAACTAATCCTTTTCTTACTCATATATGTTGTTGTTCTTCCACGAATGGTGAAGAAAGAAAAATCTCTTTTGTCGTGAAATGTTCTTACCTTGTGGAAGCAACCATCTTCCAATAATTAAAACTAGCATTCCAGTTTGTTCCACTATGGAGGCCTGGGTCTCAAATTTCACATTGTTAAACAACTAAAGGCAAAATATAAACAACAGATAGTATGTAGACAACTTCGGTTCCAGGGAATTATGGCATTTTTCTGTATGATGTTTGAGAAAACAACCTGAGAGTGAGGTTGCTGCATGAGAAATTTGACATGACACGTCATCGAGTCATTTTGAAATTTGTGGGACTTTCTCTTCAGTTCCAGGAGATGTCTCTACGTAAGACATCACGAAATGGTATGGTTTAAATGACTCACCATTTCAAGCGGGTTATCTTCTTCAAGTTTTAAGGAACATTTTATCCTAGTCGCACATCGAACTTGTTTTTCTCTGATAAAGGTCATTGTCACAATGAGCACGACACCGTATAAAAACGCACTTGGACAAAACCTAAAAATAGGAGTTCTAATATATACATCGTTTCCATGGCAATATAGTCGCCAATAACATGATATAATCAAATTGCAAAGAGTCAAAATATTGAAAGTTGTCACAAAAATATGTTGACTACACATCAGGCAAATTTGTTGAAAAACCATTGCGAAGGTCTAATAGAAATACCGACGCCGCGGCGTTTATTACAAATTCAAGGTTTTGGACGCGGCGTTTAATAGAGGGAGGCCCGCGTTCTTTAGAGAGCGGCGTTTATTACAAAATGAAAAATTGAACAGAACAAAACTTAAATAATGTTTCCTTATGCTTAAAAAGGTTACAAAAGATTGTGTGATAATGTTCTACACAAAAGATATGTTCACGAAAATGTCAAAGAAGAGCAATATCACTGCCGCCGTTATCTTGTATGAGATGAAAGCTTTTTCATAATTCTTGTTTAACCTGTTTTCTAATAAACACCGCTTTTCAAGATGCGGCGTTTAATAGAGGGCGGCGTTTATCAGAGGGCGGCGTTTATTAGAGGAAATACGGTATACATATTTTTTCAATTAATATGCTCTTCATCGCAACAACTTTTTGACGCTTTTCTCCACTGGGTGCCTGCAAAGTATCAAGAAGTTTGAAATCACGTAGTGAGAACAAAGTAGGAGAGCGACGTGAGAAAAGGAGAGTGAATAAATGTTGAATAAATAAGATGTAGAATTTTTTCTCAAGCTAAATTCTATTATTGTATTCGTTCTGTTTGACTCACCAATGAAACTCTCGGCCATGTCGTATGAGTACATTAAGAATTCCTTCCAGCACCAATAAAACTAAACAAACGGATAGCGCCCAGTACTTCTTATCTTGTTCCTGTACAGCTACGATCCAGATGCATACCATACCATGAGCAAGAAATAAAAATCTTGGAAATAAAGCTTTTAAGAGTAAACTGGCTAGTGTAGGTTTCTTGTGATGCATAACCAAACTAAGTCTAGTTTTGGTCTAAAACAAACAATAACATAAACATAAACATAAACAAGAAAAACAAGTATTTTAAGAGCAGAAACTTTCACGTTTTTGGCCCAATTTCGCGAAAGTTTATGCCTTTGGAAATTTCAACACAGCAAAACGCGAAAGTTTTTTCACGCGAAAAAAATGCTACTTGATAGCAAACCGATGACGAAACCGATGTTGAGTGGAGGAAGTTGAAGAAAATTAGTTAACCTTTTTCGCCATCCCATCGCCAGTTTTTCCTAATCACATAGTTCTTTTATGGTCCACAAATACGAGTTGTATCGCTGGAATTCATCGAGTTGCATAAAAAATGGTATGCGCAGTGATCCTCATACTTTAGGTGTGAGGTCAATTCCCCTTAGGGTTAGGCTTATTTTCTCTCTCTCTTTCTGTTTGTTAATAAAGGTCGAGTAATACAGGCTTTATGTGGTAAAAATAAGGGAATCAAACGGTAAGGAACAAGAAATTAAACTTCCATTATATGCACAAATTAAAAAGTTACTATTTACGATAAAATTATTGGGCGGGTCATAGCCCCCTTCGCCACCGTGCTTTGCAGTTTCTGCTACATGGTAAAGACCATAAAATTGAAGTTTACAAAAAAGCCGAACAAAACGAACATACTCAACAGTAACTTCTCAATTTTTTAACATGTTGTTCCACAGACAATTATAAATTCCCTAGCATACGGTTGGCAGCTTTTACATCTTGGTCTCACCTTCATCACGTGACAATGAAATAATTGGCTAAAATTTTTCACGTGATCGAATAAGGTCAAGATGGAGTAAGCAATTAAATAAAATGAAGAAAAATATACCAACTTATGGTAACCTATAGCAACATAACCTTAGCCAATAAAATTGAGATTAAGGTAAACAAAATGTTCGATTCGAACACAAATAGTATTAAGTTCCAGGCTACCGTACAGATTTTTTTATGAACTCAAACACAGCTTAAACTTTTCTGTACTCAAAACCTGTTGTAACTACATCAAAATCTTCATTTATAATTCAGAGACGTAGCTAGAGCTCAGTCAAAATGTGTGGAGGAGAGTTTAGTCATTTATGTAGAAAAGGAAAACCTAAGTAACTTAATCGACACTTGAGACTGAAAAGAAATATGGTAATGTTGGACTCCCCCACTTTGATCTTGAATACGTCTCTGCAATAAGCATTATTACGAAATAACTTTCGAAATTTCTACACAACACAGAGTTTCTACAATTCCAACTTGCATGGTTTTATTGCGACAAAAATATTAGTATATCAAAATCTACAACTTGATATGCTTCTGTAGTATAAGAACAGATTTGCAAATGTATGTGAACAAGATATCGCATTTTCATGTCCTGAAATCCAACATTTTGAAAGCTAATTAATATATTCGATACCACGTGAAAGAAATGTGATATCGTAGAAGAAATGAAATATAAGAAATATCCATCACAACTTATTAAGACAATTCCCATAGTCGTGGCAAAGTTGCAGGAGATCTGGAATTAAAGTCGCTTAGCAAGTCACGTGTTAAAAAGCCATGATGATGTCATTCTAAAAGAAACGAATTTTTCCAAAGAACACTTATTCGATTGTGCAAGTGTGAAAATTGATGACCTGGACTGGTAACTAACTGGTGGACTGGTAACTAACTGGGGGACTGGTAATTAATTGACCTGTCATGTGATCATTTGTTGTTAAGTAAACAAATTTTGGAAAACAGAGAGTTGAGAGAGTTGATTACTTGCAGACATCAAGTTCAATTTCAAGGATCTGTTAGTAAAACTTCCCCACTTGTTCACTAAATTCACAAGAAAAAAAGAATATGAACGCGATCTTAAAAACATTTACATATGAAATGTCGGAGGTTCCTTGTGCTTTCATTTACACCAGAGTAATATTTCATTAAAAACTTGATAAAAATCTTATCTATGTTGAGTAACAGAAATGAATGCATGTATTCAAAGAATGATCTTTTTAAAGCAAAAGCGATATTTCTCAACAAAGTTGACATTTTGATTAGAAAATAGTATTTGTGAATTGATGTTCTTCTCAACAGTTTATATAAAAAAAACCATCGCCTCAGACCATCGAACTTAATGGTATAAACTTTCAAATTTTGTTTGAATAATTGAGTGCAGGAAAGTCCAATCGATTTCAGCAACTTAAAGTTTGCTACTTATGTAGATTTTGATCATCCTCTGCAAGATTCTCAAAATTTTTTTTTGATTCTCATCATAAAATATTTCTTTTTTATTATTTCGCCCTAAGTCTGGGTTCTTAACCTAATAATGAAAGTAAACTTTTCACAGGAGGTTATCCCATATAAACAGCACTCCCACAGTAATGTAAATATTCGTCGCTTTCCTTTTGGAACAACATCGAAAATTTTATCGCTAAAATTCATTGCTTCAGTTTTATTTCTGTTTATCATTCCCACAACACGGCGACGACGAGCTTGAAAATATTTGGGGAAAAAAAGCGAAGAACGTTTAGGGAACCGGCCATCAAACAAACTTTGGCAGATTTTGTCAATTGCAAAACACTCGTCGCAGAACCTGTGATACACTCTTCTCTTATAAGAAAGCTTTTCTAACAACATAATTGTCAGAATTTAGAAAAAAATAAGAACATTAAGAGAACAACCCGGGGTTCAAATCAATGGTTCAAAAATTAAGAACAGTCTGAGCTTTAAAAAATATTGAAACAAACAGTTATCGTGTTGGATGGACAAAATGCTAATACTTTTGTAGACCCTAATTTTCTTGTAAAATAAAGAACAGGTAAGGGTATGTATCCACTTACAATTATCTCCCAAGCTACTAATAAACGGTATACTGAAGCATTAGAAGGATGTTGTTTTCACTTGTGATTGTATCAACAAATGTGCTAAATACATTAAAGACTTGTGGCCTGCTTAAAAACTTGCACACTCGTGTATTGGGTTACTGCTAAATGGCCAGCGTTCAAATTAATTCAAATAGTCAACGCAGAAACAAGAACAAAACTTCTAAGCGAAGACAATACAGTCGACTCTCCCTAAAGCGGACACTCTATAAAGCGGACACCTCCATAAAGCGGACACATTTTCTCGGAACGAATTGAAGTTTTCCTTTAAAAATACTTTCTATAAAGCGGACACTTCCATAAAGCGGACACTTTTTGCTGGAACGAATGGTGTCCGCTTTAGAGAGAGTTGACTGTACTTAAAACAGTTATTTTTTGTTTCACTGGAAGTTCCATAAATAAGAACAAAATGAGGTTGAAACCTGAAAATAGTGAAGGTTGAAAAAGGCTCCTAAAATAAGAACAGTCAGCCTCGGGTCGTATTTTACTGGTTCTTATTAAAAAACGCATGTACTTCAAAATGATGCATTGTAAAGATAATACCAATTATGAAACATCCAACAGCTTAAAATTCGAATGTTTTCTTGGAAAATCCAACCAGTCAGATGCAATAATTTCAACCAGGTTGAAATAAATTCACCAATCAAAACGTACATTTAGCTGTCTATATTCAACTCTCATGAACAGAAGTCTTCGAAAAAACTTTATACCATATTGAAAGAAAAACACATATGACACTTAAACACTTCCATGAAATCTCCTGCGCAGAGGTTTTTTTTATGAAGTTTTGTTTACGATTTGCATTCCTGAAATAATTACGATAAAACAATGTGTTGATTTTTAGAAAGTTCCCAGGGTATATGTTGCAGAAAGTCATCCATATACACTAGTCACGTGATCACGTTTGTTTACTTTTTGATCATCAACCGCAATTTTATCATCATCTAAATCGCAACAATAACAGTCATAAGGTCACGTGGTTCGAAAATATTTTACGCAAAAACTTCTCCATCGAAGGAACAGATGACTTTGTAAGAAATTGACAACAAAAATTACTTTTCGTAAAAAAAAAACACTTCTCTTAAAATAGTTCTGCTGTGGCAGGTGAGGACTAGACAACACATCACACTAGACAAGAAAGAAAGCACTGTTGACTAAAAGCCCTTGTCTAAGAGTAGAAATTGGTTAAATCGTGATCATTAAAACCTTTACAAAATAAATGAATGAACAAAAAAGATTGAAACTCGCAATGAGCAATGCGCCCTCTCTACTGAACGCCATACTCCCAGTCGAATAGGGACCTTACGAAACTACGACGGCAACGTGGACGACGACGTGGGGCAAACAAAAGATTCACTTTACTCTATAGATTTGCTTTAGAATGGAAGTCATTTCACACTATACTGGGAATATTGGGAAATATTTTTAATTTTACTAATATCATTATTAGATTTGCACGTTCTACGCACAACGTGAAAAGTGATATTTTGAAGTCGTACTGAAAACGAAGACGTGAGAATAGCAGTACTTCCGATAAATTTTCCTTGGTTCCTTCATGATTCTGTCTCTCAAAGTTCAAAAAACAAACTTCAAAAGCATTATAAATAAACTTCTTAACCCAAGTGTATAGTTTCTGCTTTTTTGTGATTCATTGCAGATGAATATCTTGTACGTCGTCGTCCACGTTGCCGTCTTACTTTCGTAAGTTCCCTATTATTTGCAATGAATAAACACCTCCCTGTATGTGATGCTGTAGCGCCCTTTATGTGATGCAGCAATGTAAGTGATGATATGAACGATTGTGAATATGACATTTTGGAAACGCCACAATAACAACATCCATGGAGAAGATCATTACAACATTTCTATGGCAACTGTAAACAATTGATATTTCTGTTGTGTTTGTTTTTAATGTTTACATTCGATTTCGTGAAAACTGAATGAAAACACAACATTTAAACTTCCAAGACAGATTTTCACATCAACAGACATATGTTTAAAAAACAAAGACTTCTAGGTTTCCAGACATAAAAAACCCCCCACGAAATTCTGAAATCACTCCCACTCCCGTCTCGTCATGATTGTGTAGATCATACACGTTGCGATTACAAAACTACTTTGATAGAAGCAGATCTCAACTAAATGACTTTAGTTACGAAGCAAGGATAATGATTTGCAACGGAAGGCGGTGATTGAATCACTTCGTCAGTTTTAAGTTTAGTAAATAAAGTACTAATTTAGACCCTCATTATAACAAAGCATACATATACAAAAACAGGTTCGCCATATCGAATTGATTCAACTATCGTTTTATATCAGTATCCACATACAAGGCTAGAAACCCTAGGTTGAAAGTTAAGAGTTGGTTATATGGACCTGGGGACCAGGTTGTATGACCCGGTTTTGATCAGTGCAATCAAAGCGTTTTCCCTACCTCTATCCCAACCTCTATGTGAATCAAAAGAAGCCAGTATTTGCAATCGACCATCTTTTTACACATATTCGAAGTAATTTCTGACCGCAGATTCCATAGCTGTTTATTTTTCTTAGACTTAAAAACTCGAAAACACAAACAATTTCGTAATAAGTAAATTTTGTGGTAAATGCATATATTTATTTTTCAGGCAGACAAACTATTACGAACGTTGAATATACGAATACAAAAACTTGTTGATATCTCAGGACCGGTTCTGTAAATCAACCTCGAACCCAGGGTCTCAGGGTGGTGGGGGTGTTGGGAAGAAGACACGGTGAAACGTCACTGAAATAATGAATTTCATTGGCTGATAATATATACGACGCATTTCAACTCAGCTGTCCATGCTAGACTCCTTACAACACAGTTATATGACATCATTTATTGAATAAAAGTTCGCAGATGAACAATTTCCAACTCAGCTCAAATACAAAGTGTAAACATGAATTCAGGAAATGTAACTGTTCTGCCGAAAACTCGCCGTTTAAATTCACGAAATCAACTTCCACTTATTCAAAGGAACATTGACGTAAAAACGCAAAAAAACGTCCCGTCCTCCGGTTTTATGAGATTTTTCCTGCAATTGGCCTCAAGGCAGCCGGGGGTAATGTTCCAAAATTTAAATGACGCGCCATTTTGGATGCATTGAAAAGAGAAACATGATAGTAATGCTTCTAAACTGTACTTTATGTATTTCATTTACAAATATTTTAAATTTAAAATATAGGTTATCATCCCAGCCGGCAAATTTGTTAAAAAATTGCGAAGGAGTGCATTTCTTTAGAAATATATACCTAATTTCAATAAAAGTGCTCTCCGTCGCAGTAATTTTTTGACGATTTTGCCCACTGGGATTTGAAAAACATGTGGACATAGGAATGTTCGATCTCAACAAACGTTCCATTCTCAATCTGAAAAAAAAACATGAAAATGTTTCTACGGAAGTATTCCAGGACCACGTGACTTCTTGCGTTTGACGTAGCAAGTGAGATGCTGATACAAAACAAACCTCGATTATCCAGACGAGATTAGAAAGGTTTACAACGCAAACTTCATAAGCTTCCTCTTCTTCCGGTCCACATACAACACACTCATATATTATACACTGACTGACCACGCATTATCCGCCTTCTGAAATTCCATTTTCTAAAGTGCTGTTCTCACTATGTTCTTTTTTCGTCCTTTCCTTACAAATGATTAAAAAGAACATGATAATTGGTAAGTGTAACAAGGTAAATCGGAACAATTTCCGAGCAGTGTTATTATTGGAATTCTTGTAAAATTCCCACGATAACAGCGACAAGTATATATTAAAAGGTAGCGATAATGTTAAAAATGACCAATTGGTGACGCCAAGTAACGGCATGGCAACCGACAGCGGGAACTGAAGCAACGAATGACGTAACGTCACACGTCTACAAAGTGCCGGGTCGGTAACAGACATCATTTGATAGCCAGCTGAAATTAAAATAAAAAGGCAATATCGTTTTAGTAAACATCGTTTTCATTAGATCGTGCATTTCAATTTAAACACACACTACACGTTTTTTTCTTATAAGCAATAAATTTATAAGCAACACTAGTAAATTTTCTCAAAACATTAAGCAACAGTACCAGAAGGATCTTAGATAAATTAGCAGCATGGAATTTCGAAATGAGTAGCACTAGCATAGCTGCAGCACATTTTTAAAAATTGAAACACTAGGTTCTGACGGTAGGTAGTACTAGGCTGTGTGCTCTGTGTTAAGATTTGAATGTCTTACACTTTATACTTAGATAATTGATTTGAATGTCTTACACTTTATACTCAGATAATTGATGTGAACAACTGAAACGGTAACTGAAAAGATATTCAAGGCGGCACATAATATTTTCGATTAATGCTTATCAACAAATCAAGCAACTAAAAAAATGGTCATTTTTTAAGCAACATTACCACTAAAGTCTGACCTTGGATGCTTATAAAAAAAACGTGTGCAGTCAATTCTGTTTTTTTTTAATTAATCGCTCAATATAAGGTTTAAAACCACTGATGTGTATTGAGGTACAAGGAAGAAAGGTGACGATGAACATTGCATTTAAAGTGTTGAAGATTATAATGAGAAGGAAAAACAGACTGGGGTAAAGAATTTCAGAGAGTGGAGGAGCGAGGAACGAAACTTTGTTGGTAAAAAGTTTTAGTTGACTTTGGGATGTTGACAGGGATGAGAGAAGAGAGCTCAGTTGAACATTTTCCATAGAAGTATTTATAAAAGAGGCAAAGAGAAGCCACAGATCTGCGATGGGAGAGTGTGTCAAGTTTACTTGCAAGTTCATCGCCAATAGCATTCTAAAAGATTAAGAGAGTCTGAGGGTGCACCACCCCAAATATGGCAGCAATACTCAATACAAGGCCGAATAGTAGATTTATAGAGATAAAGAATGGAATCAGGGCTGAGGTATGCTCTTACACGAAGAAGGGAGTCCACCTTCATCGAGGCTGACTTAGCAATTGCCTCAATGTAGGAACGCCAGGAGAAGACCTGTGAAAAACTGATGCCAAGGAGACGAAAGGAGTTGTTTTCTTCCAACTAGGTGCCATTCATGGAAACTGACGGTAAAAAGGGATCTTTAGTATGATTTACAGAAACAAGTTTGGTTTTTTTGGAATTGAATGTGACCAGCCATTTCTCTCTCTACTCAACTATAAATTGCAGATCAAACTCAATTTCGCCTGCTATTTCTACCTGGCTGAACAAATCTAATTTTGGAATACAGGAATAGATGGTTGAATCATTAACATATTATGGCAAGTTTGGAAATAATGTCATCAGGCAGATCATTGATGAAAAGAAGAAAAAGGGTTGGCCCAAGGACAGAACCTTGAGGAATTCCTGCATTGATGGAATGTGTCGATGATGATTGCCCATCTAAAACAACCTTAATCCTACGATTACCAAGGAAGGAACGAAAGATCTCATAAAGGGGACCCATAACTCCATATGCAGAAAGATTTTTCAAAAGACCAGTATGCCATACTTTATCAAATGCCTTGGATATGTCAAGAGCAACAGCTCTTGCCTCCCCAGATTTATCTAATGCAGTGTAGATTCTATCAGTTATCACTGTAAGGTCAGCAGTTGAGCGTTGGGAACGAAAGCCATATTGAGAATCTGAGAAGAGGTGATTAGATTCAAGGTGATTAACAGGAGCATTCTTGATGAGGGCCTCAAAAATTTTACTCATAACTGGTAGGAGACTAATTGGTCTGTAATTTCGTGGATTAGATCGATCACCACAATTCTTAAAGACTGGGATTACAGAGGCAAACTTCCAAGATGTAGGAAAGCTAGATTCAGCTATGCACATGTTATATAGACGAGAAAGTACAAGTGATAATTCAGGTGCACACTTTTGAAACAGGATGCCTTAGAAGCATCAAGATTTGAAATGATGGAAGATATTTTAGCTGGTGTGATACAGCAGCTATGCAGTACTTTAATAGTCCTCAAGGGAAATTCAGGAAGACCATGACCAGAGTCATCAAGAGTAGAGTTAGTACTGAAAATATTAGAGAAGAGTTCAGCTTTATCCTTAGATGATTACAAAACCTCTGGATCATTGAAAATGGGAGGAATGGATGACCTTTTATTGCCGGTGACACTTTTAATGATGCGCCAAAAATCCTGAGAGCCAATTTTTTGGCAATTTTTTGAAAGATTGACATAGGGCAAAATTAAGAGTATGAATTCCTGAGTGAGAGATTCCATTCGAGAATTTGAGCCATTTTCCATGATGAACACTGAAGTCACCAAAAACAAATATGTTGGCACTGTGATGAATTGATAGGGCCTTGTCAATACTCTCAGATATAGAGTCTATAACAGAACAGTCTTGGGATGATGGGGAGATTGATAAAGAAAGAATCAGATAGCTTGTCGAATGGAGCAACGAAAGACGAAAGCACATGTATGACAAATCAGGATCCTCCAGAGCACTTACACGAGTTTGCTGTTATAATATCCCCAGTTCAAACATTGCATCATGGCCTAACAGCACCTGCCTAGAGATTTGTTTGGGATACGTAAATAACCAAGAGTTGTTAGTCCTTGGATTTCCATCATCAACAACGAGTGGTTAATCCGACTTCCGTCTTACAGGTGGACCACCATTGACATGTATAGTATTTATCCTTGCACGTTGTGATGTCACGTTTCCATGGAGATCAAGTTTGGAGCAAAAACTTTAAACAGCAATATCTCGTGAACGAAAAGTGATTTTTTGAAAATTTAAAAACTGACTTTCATCATTTTTGAAAGTCTGCCAAATGGTACAAAAAACTAAATTTCGATTTTAAAAGTAGACTTCCCCTTTAACTATAACAGACATTTGAAACAAACATTAGTCTCAATTATTCAACTTCTCACTAAGACAATTAGCATCAATTTGGACATGGAAACGAGGTTAGGAATTTGGCTGGACTGTAATATCTTGTTTCCATAGAAACATTCCCGGAAGAGTGCTACTCCACATCCAGCTTTGATAACAAAATAAGCAACCACGGAAAAGCAAATCTTTGCCTTACTTACCTCTTGAGTAATCTGGTCGATAATTCCAGCTAAGCGAGTTGAAATGTGGAAATTGCCACGAAAACAAAATTCCAGCTAGTGCCAACGCCCCTAAGTCTAAACCACCGGTGGAGGCTGTCCATCCCATGATAGGTGGTATTGCACCCACCACAGCACCAATCCATGTATTGGCAATGTGAAATCTTTTAGAAGGTGTGTACACACCAGCATATAAAACAATATTCAAAAAACCTGAAACAAAAATGTTTTCATATTTACTTGTTGGCTCACAAGAACAATTATAACAGATAAAAAGGAATTGTGTAATCTGTTCCATTGCAAAATTTACCATGAACAAAGCACTTTTTACATTACAGATTTTCATAGGTACAAAATAACCAGGATTACTGGAAAGAAAATACAAAGGTAGTCGGCTGCACTGATACATACCTAAAAGGGCGGTTAACCCATTCACACTGGTAGCTAGTAATGTGACACCAAGGAGTCCTGATATACTCCCAAAATAAACAGCATCTAATGGTCTAATGAAACGAAAACAAAAATACTAATGGTAGCAGAAATCTCAATTGTTAGTACAATCACTAATACATGATTACCACACAGGTGTAAAAGTCAAAATAACACTTATTGCTGAACAGTAATTGTTTTGATTACCTCAACAAACCTTTCACCAACACACGATCTCTCGTGCGTGACATTTGACAATCATATGGAACTTCCATAAACTAAATAAAGAGAGAGGAAGAAAAGCTGTTAGAACAAAGAAGTAAAATTCAGCATCGTCTCAGGAAATCGATAAAAAATAAAAACTTACTTGGTTGAATGAATTTGCAGAAGATGAACAGAGCATGGTACCAACAGCTGTGCCAGCAAATTTCATTGGCACGAACACTCCAGGAGCAATCACATATCCTGCAGCTGCAGTAAGCACAACCAGCGCTGAGTGAAAAGAACGTTTAACATAGTGTTAAGGGCAGAAATAACCATCATAAGGTTCTGCCAAGAGCATTGAAACAATGTGTGAACCCAACAAGGCAATTTCTCCAATTAAGAACATTTATATCTTATTATAATTAATTGCGTAGTGTGCATCCTACTTTTATTTTAGAGAGTGATATATTTACTTAAATTTTACGGTCAAGTTCTTCTTATGTGCGCGTAAAACCACGTAGAGGCGAGAGACACTTTTTTCACGATTATTCTAAAAGCACATGGCATTTGACGTCAGTTTTTTTTATGACCACGGGGAATCATTGCATTGCATCCCCAATCGAAGGCGACGTTTTTGGGGAAATATCTCAAGAACCAATAGGGATAACTGACGTTTTTGGGGGTCGGTGATGGGGTGACGCAAAATTTGGGCCTAAATTTTAATTGGTATATACTGTGGCTATGACGTCATCAAAATGTTAGATCGACAATATTTCTCTAACGGTTGATCGTAGCGAAACGATCCCATACATTTTTTTGATCAGTTTTTTGAGCTCCTCAACATAGGTTACACTTTTGAGTTGCGATTCTACGATTTATTTTTTCGTCACAGGGTACATACACGGGAATGGTGGATTTGACCTAATGTTTTCGAAGTTAAGTTTGGTAAAAAGTTTTTACCCGGGTTGCTAGTTTATATTAAGTTCCAAAGCATAATCAATCAGTCATTTAATAAAAACACAGAACCTTCAATAACAACTGGTGTTCTTCACGAGTTATGTATCATTCTTCAACATGGCGCTAAATACTGATCACATGAATTGAACTTTCAGAATCCTTTTTGATTTTAAAACTTTGTATGGTAGTTTGCTGAAGCTATTGCTTCAATTTTAAACTATCACTTTAGATATTACTACTGATGCACTTTCAAACTTGTTTAAAGCAACTAATCTAGATCATGTTATAGGGTTTAAGAAGTACTCAAAGATGTTATGTGGAAAAACTAATACACAGGTTCCAAGAGTTAAAAAGTTAAGGATAAAACGTTTCATACACATAAAATTAGGACTTCATTTTAAGCAAGTTCATACCAGTTAATCTAGATTTTGACAGCTTTGAATACAAAGCAAGCCTTTGCTTCAGTGAAGGTTTTTGAACTTCCTTCCATCCATCTGCCAGGTGGGATAGCGTATCTTTGGCAATTGGATAACCTTCTCTTGAGTGTGTGGAATGTATCTATGAAAAAAACAAAAGTTTTCCAAAGTTGTTCATAATGAAAATTTCTCCATACCCAAACTATAATAGGTTATTTTTTCATTGCTCAAACTTCAACCAACTTTGTTACAAACCTTATTGCTTTGAGATGAAATCTTCTGGTTTGTGCTCAACAACAAAATATGTGTATATTTTCCAGAAAACGCATGTAACAATTTTCTTGATGTTCCTATAAATAAAATAATTTTAAGAACAACAAATTTATTTTGTCCAAACACCCAAACATCCCGACTTTTGTCACAACTTTAAAATAAGTCAAGTGCCCTTACCAATTCTTGATTTGTATAAAGCTAACATTTTAGGCAGAAGCAGTTTCTAACATATTCAGGTTCTAAAATGAAAGCAATCTACGTCATTGTACATTATATTTATATTATTTCTTTGATCTTCAAGATATGGCTTCTATTTTTTTTTTACCTATAGAGAATATTCTTGTTGGATAGTTTCAAGCATGGATCAATAAAAATAAATACCGCACACTGGCCTCCTGGCAAGTTAGAGCAATGCTATACTTATCTTTGATGGTCAACTGTTATGGATGGAAGCCCGAGGACTTAAAACTCCCAGATACTTTGTTTACTTATTATTTCAGTAGGTATGTTACAAGATATAAATTCTAACAATTTATATGGTATTTATTTATAAGTAACAATAACAGAGTTTTTATTTTACAAAAGAAGGCTGTTCGTATAATCACCTGTTCAAATTTTAGATCTCCCTCAATTCCCATCTTTCATGATCTTAATATCCTCCCTATCTTCTCCCTTGTTAAGGTTCTCAATGTATAACACATTGTCTACAATTATTTAAATTCAAACGTCCCTGATGAAATCTTTCAAGTTTTTAAATTCTCACCTGCCTCCACCTCTCATGAACACAACACACGTTTCAGTAGCTGGGTTATCAATTCCTAGCATCAAAACAAATGTATTTGGCAAAAATTCCCTAACATTCTAGGCAATGAAATTTTGAAATCAACTTCAATCATCATACTGATATAATTCTTCAAAATTTAGCTACTAATACTCTTAGAAAACTATCAACTCTGTCACTGCAATAGCTCACCTGTTTTGTTTGTTTGTTTTGTTTTTTGTTGTTGTTGTTTTTTGTTCTTGAATTTTGTGTGTTTTGTAATCTGGTAAGTCTCTTGCTCTATCCTTTTTTGTCTTTTTTGTCCTTTTTTTTCTATTTTTTTAAAATTTTTTTTTATTTTTCTGGTGGCCTCCCCCCTCGATTAGCTTGTCTATTGGTGTAGTCTCCTTCCATGTTTATATTGTATATGATCTAATAAGATTACTTACATAATTCTTATAACATTATTACATAACTAGTAACCCGGGTAAAAAATTTTTACCACATCTAACTTCAAAAAGGATATATATGCAAATCCCGTGTCGAAAAAAGGTGACAAAAAATATAATCAAGGTGTGCAAACCCCGTAAGGGAAAATTAAATCAAGGAATAGCGATTTAAAAGTGTACATATGTTATAGAGCTCGAAAAACTGAGCAAAAAAATGTATGGGATCGTTTCGCTACGACCAACTGTTGCAGAGATATTGTCGGTTACAGATTTTGATGACGTCATAGCCACAGTATATACCAAGTAAAATTTAGGCCCAAGTTTCGCATCACCCCATCACCTATATTGCGGACCCTAAAAAACGTCAGTTATCCCTATTGGTTCTCGAGATATTTCCCCAAAAACGTTGTGTTCGATTAGGGATGCAATGCAATGATTCCCCCCGTGATAGATAAAAAAACTGACGTCACAGCACATGCTACTATGTAATAATCGTAAAAAAACACATGGCCTAACGAAAAATATGACCACGATTAAGAAGATTTTGACCGTAAAATTCAACAAAATTTATCACTCTCTAAAATAAAAGTGTGACACACGTCCGCGTATTAGGATATAGATTTATGTAATTTTCTGGAAAAATTACCCACCACAGGAATCCATACAAAATTGCTCTTTCTGCATAGGCTCTACCACTACATTGCAAGACAAGAACGTTGCAATTATATATAACAGTTGAAGGATCTACATACAGTGTTCCATCAATTCTTCTGGTTGAGATGTCATGTGACTGGACTTTCAGCCAATGGATTAACTAGATTTTTGAGGGAAAACAAACACTATGGTCAAACCTTCTACCAAGTTTTTCTTCAAAACTTTTTAAAAAAAATTTAGGTGAGTGTTCTGTTTTCCCTCAACTGTGATGTCATCCTGACCAGAAGAATAACTTTTTGCAAAGTATGGTTGCAAATGGAAAATTATATCGGGACGGGTAAAAAAATTGTAGCTAGAGGATTAAATTTTTGTGGATTTATTTATGACACAGTAAGAAATACTGGAATTCATTTATGACATCAAAGAAATACTCAGTCATATTTTTCCCTAATAAATTCTTCACATCAGCACTTCTGTCTTTGCCATAAGCGCGTGGTGGCGGTGGGTTAATAGATGGCGTAAACTTTTGCTTTGACATTTTCGCTTCGCATTTCAATAAGTAAAACAAACATTAATTCTACAAGGAAATTGTTTAATGTCTGTCTTACTATTTGCTTAGAATTGCTCCAAAAATTAGTCTAATGAAAAAGTAAATACATTATGATAAATATAAAAAAAACTGCGATGGCGTTTGGTATTTCATTATCTTCACTGTTGTTTTTTTGTACTCTGTTCGGTAAAATGAACAATACTTTGTTACAGCATGTGCAGCGCCCAATATGCTTATGGCGCAAAGGAACATAATCTAACATAAACAAATGCCACTTTTTGGTTAAAATGTTTTCATTTTCTCCTTCGCAATGAAATTATTCTTGATGAGCACATGTATCCATACAAACAGGAAACTTTTGGATAGAAAAGCTTTCAGTGAACGAAGAAAAAAACTGTTGAAAGCTCTTCTAGTTTTTTGCTGTAAATTTCATAATGTCGCTATAAGTTACATGTTCGCAAGAACTTCGTGAAAAGTCGTCGTATCTCATGGGAGATTTAATGACTTACTGAAGAAATTTTAATAAGCGTGCTCTTTCCCATTGATGATAGATCTCAAACATTTTGTTTGAGATACAATGAAATTTCAATGTTAATTTCGTTTCGTATTAACGAGGGTCACACATGTGTGAACGTCGTAAATATCTTTTGTTTTACTAACATTTGCTGATCTTTTGCGGTCGAACACTACCGCGCGGATGACAAATGGTGGTCTGTTAATATTGTAATAATGGCGCTTTAAAAACATTGTCAAATATAATTATAAGTAATTTGGCGCTTCTCATAAGCTGATCGAAGTCACCCCATAATCGATATTGTCGTTTTCTTGGAAAGATCAGGTTATTTCTCTGGAATTACAAGTTTAGTTAATGTAAAATTTTGCACTGAAATAGAAGAAATATGTAATGTAATGATTCCAAAGTTTCAGAAGTAATGGTTTAGTATTTCGGAAGTTACTTTTAAAATAGTGGCAAAATTGATCGAAGTCACCCCGCTTTACGGTAATGCATCATCAAGAATTTATACAGGTTTGCTTTAGCACATAAAGAAATTTTAGATCAGTTAGCGGAGGTTATAACTCTTGAATGACTCCAAATTGACTGGACTGTCCACTATGATAAAGGCTTTTCATATCTTGCAAGACAGTTTAAGTGACAGCATGGAATTTCTTGATTTAATTTTATTGTCAAGAAGGCTATCCCTTTAGAACACCTGTATAATGATGACTGTTTCTATAAGTTTGTTTCTTTTCCTGAACTGTCAATTAAATTGACAACAACTAATTGGCCTGCGCGATTCCAAATTTCGTTACAAATGATGGAATTTTACTTATATATTGAAGTCGGGGGACGATTTAACCAGTGAACCCCAAACACTGAAGGCATTGCAGCCCTTATCTTCGACTTCAGTGCATATCAATGCTTTCTTTTTTTAACTACGAGTTCTTTGTGTTTTATTGATGTGAAAATTCAGTTAACAAAATACATCTTTGTTAGTTAACGGAAAACAACTATATAACTATATAATAACAATCACTCAGCATAATTCAATTTCCGCGCTTATAGCGTAGGAAATTGTTTGGTTTACACATTCTATCTAAGTATCTATCTCTGTCACAGTTTTTCGTCATTTTCGGAAAGTCCGTTCGGATTTCGGATTGTTTGTTTATTCAGAATAGTTAATGACTGACCTATGCTAGGAACTTAGGACAGGTTTGACTAAAATTGGGCAATTTAGACAAGGTGCTGATTTCGAATTTGACGGTCATTTTGTCAGATTTGACTAAAGTTGGACGATTTGGGCCAAATTTGGACCAAATTTCGAAAAATCTTCAATTTTCATGAATAAACATCATGCGTAAGATATTGGTGAACTGCTTTTCTGGTCCCAAAACATCATAGTGAATTGCAAAGCTGTCAAGATTAAGTTAAATAAATTAAAGAAGGGAGTAATTTGATGAATTCCAGACTATCAAATTATTAGTCAGTGTACAATTCAGATATGTTGAAAATTAGCCTAAAGCAATTTTCTCAAGGGCTGATGCGGAAATTGTTCAAGCCTAATGGCTTCTAGTTTAGTCTTCATATAACTATAGTGACTGTCCATGGGAAAAAAATAACATTGCAGGCCTGTAAATAAGCGTCGGACATCGGACATTGTCCGGCAAGAAATGCGCTGCGTCCGACATGAGATCCTGTACTGCCGGACATGATGTCCGACAGGAATTTATCGCCGTTTCTATCGGCCATTTTGATCTTTAACATGCTACGAATAAAAAGTATGCAGAATGAATGTCATAAGATATAAACAGGATATAAACTCATTAATTATTAATTTTGTTTACTGTTTAAAATTTTCAAGTAGCCTGGTTTACACTGATTTGAAAATAAGAATGAATGAAAGGTTCTTATTTTTAGTCAAGGTAGAAACTGTCGGCTACTATTTTTATCAATATAAAAATCTCCCAAGTGACTTAGGGGCTGATTACATGATCCCGGTTAGCGGGAATGAAATTTCATCCCACCTTGCCGAGGTCATTTCAATTAATTCAATTAAAAGTTTATGGTATGTGCTTAACCTTAATAAAAGAATTTTGTGAAAAGGAAAAAGGAAGAAAAACTAATTTCGGCAGTTGACTGGGACTTTAGTTATGATGAAGATTTCTCTCATCTTCTAGAAGATTAGAAATTATGAAATAGTTTCTGGAAATATTTTGCTTTCCAAATTTGTGCATGTGAACCATTTCCTATAACACGTTTTTAAAACTGAACGTTCTTTTCTTTTGTTGTTAAGCTGAATTTGAAAATAAATGGAGACAAGAAATCCTGCCTTTTTGTTCTTTTTCTGACGTCAGTTTATTTTAATTTTTATTTTGTTACAGGTAACATATTAATTAGAGATCAAACTATATTTGAAAAGTTAAAAGATTAATCAATGAAACAATTGTTTTTCTTTTTATAATTTGACAAATCGAAAAAGCAAAAGAGTCGCTCTCCTCCTGAATTTCATTTTCAATAAAGTGTGAAACGGGATGATACGATGAGACAAACAAAAAAAATTTTTTAACTAACTTGATGGGGTGCACAAGTTTTATTCTGAATTTTTACGGCAAAACAATCATCATCTTACCTTTCTGAACGATCCCAGATACCACTGTAAAAGAAACTTGGAAAAGCATGTCCGACATGAAATGATTATGTCCGACATGGACACGATGCACGTAGGACATCGTGTCCGGCAAGGGACAAAAAGTTATTTACAGGCCTGCATTGATTTATAGATTAATCTATATTTACCTATATTATAGATTAGATTTTATCTATAATCTATGTATAGGTAAAATTTTATCTATATTATAGATTATAGATTATTATAGATTATCTATAATCTATAACCTATAATCGATAATCTATAACCTATAATCGATAATCTATAATCGATAATCTATAATCTATAACCTACGTTCGAAATCAATAATCTATAATGTATAACCTATAATAGAAAAACTTTACTCGATATCTATAATCGAGTAGTCCATGCGCTATATTTATAGGAAACAAGCGATAACAACTTTAATTACTTGCGAAAATTTGTTATCGCATAAAAGTTTCCAAGTGAATGTGAACCAGGTCGCCATGTCTAATTTTATTAATCGACAGATGCCACCAGCGAAAGGTTATTTTTGTTCCTTAACATTTTAATATTGAAGTCTGTAAGGTAGAGAAAGATTAGTTTAATCAAAAAGAAAAGTTCTCATCTCTTTTTACGGTAGCAGCGAAAGCGAATACCGTATTAAAACACCCGTGGACTACTACTACTACTACTACTACTCCTCCGGCCGAAATGGCAATTAGTCTGCGATTTAGAGTCTGCGGGACTCTATCAAAAACGCAATGTAAATTCTAATGAAGGAACGCAGCCTTCGTAATTTGGAAGCTTTTTTATATCGAACATTTAAAAGTAGATTACCTTTTATTTTAAAAGTACATAACCTGATATTTTATAACTTAATCCACGAAATTAGAATTCATTCGAATTCTAATCAAATAGGCGTACATAAAAATGGGACTTTTAGTTCATTACGCTAACTGAAAATATATACTTGATATGCTGCTTTTCTTGTTAGTAAAGCTTATTAGTTCAAAATTTCTTATTACCTCGTTTGGTTTGTTAGCTATTACACTATGTTTGTTTATTAAAGTTTTCAAAGATCTAGTTCAAAAAGGCAGTTTATTTGTTGGAATTCAATTTTGGTTTCGTCAGAAATTATTATTATTATAAACAAACTTTTTTTTTTCTACATAAGCTCTTACGAAAAAATTTCTTATAAAAAAAACACACAGCTCACACATGTATAATTCTTTTGTCTTTAAATAAATTGTTGCTGGTGTTTTTGGTTAGACCCTATTTACACTAATTAATCATTTTCATCGAATTTATCGTTAATGCCTGTTTTCCACCAGTGAGATATCTTAGAAAACATCCAGTAAAGAAGTTTTTAGTACTTAAAGTAAAATTTCGAAAGCATTTGCGTGAAAAGTAAACTTGCTGCTACCGTTTTGCGCCATCTGGCTCTTGTTGATTAAACTTTACGCCCTGAAGATTATCTTCAAAAAAGATAAGTAATTACTTTCCCTTGCTAATCAAGAGTATGTTACGCTGGCGAAATTATCGTACAACGTTTTGAACTTTGTTACACGTAACATTATGTCACAAATGACTGCTCTTTTAATGAACTAGACGTTTCTCCAAGAGGCCTGGCCGAAATAGAGATACAATGTATTATAATTATAGCATGTTTAATGTGCCAACGACATGATTCTCCTTACCGTAAGCATAACTAAGTGTCTATTTTTTTTAATGGTTTCGATGACGTTTCAGAATTTATAACCTGTAATAACTATAGATTATTGATTATAGATTATAGATTATCGATTATAGATTACCTATAATCTATAATCGATAATCTATAATCTATAATCGATAATCTATAATGCATAATTATAGATAACTATAGATTATAGATTATAGATTATAGATTAGATTAATCTATAATTTCTATTGTTTTCTTACCTATAATCTATAATCTATAATCTATAATTTGAATGTTATTCTTTTCCCATGGACGGTCACATATTTAGAATGAATTAACAAAATTTCCTGAATTGATCTGTGTACAGGTGTTGTTTGCAAAAATATTTTGAATTAACAAAACCCTTTGTTTGAAAGGCTTTTGAAAGTTACTATGATTTTTGAACATTATTTCCTATTTATCAAAATGAAGTAAGAACATTGTTTTTCTATATATATATATATTTTTCTATAAATCCAATTGTTGTAATTTCAATAACGTAATTCTTGCGCAATATCTTTTTGAACTTGATCATGAAAAGATCTGTTTATTGCACGCCTGGTAAGATTTAAGGCGCGTAATAGAGCGCACGTCTCTTTTTTTTAGGCATTTCACAACCAGCCCTGTATATATATAGCACTTTTTTTTAAACTGTTGACACATTTTCTTTTGTCCTGAAACTGAAATTACCTTAAAGTCACAAAATGTTGCGTACACAAAAAGTAGCTAGCATTAATTGTCGCGAGCAGCCAAAATTGATAAAAGTTGCGAGATGCAAGAAAAAAATTTTATATGCATAAAACCCTGTGAAATACATAAATTGAAGGAATATCGAGCAGCTTTTCTCTAAGGACGTCATTCTCAATAAAAATGCACCCACTTTTTTATATTCACTGACTTTTTTCAATCATTATGGGCTGAAACAAGATATTGGAATACAACTAAAGGATCACTGGCAATTCTATGGGGACAATTCTTCAGGGTTCACCTTTCTGGAAATGTGAGAAAATATAGTTGGAGGCTTGCGAAATATTTTTTGTGAAAGTATTTAAAAATCTGGAACACAAAAAGTTGTGAATCCTTAAAAAGAAAATTGTTGCTAGACTAATTGTCGTCAAAGTCGCGAAAATTTGCTTGTGACTTTTTGTGACTTTAAGGTAGGCAAAATGTTGCTGAAAACAGTCATCGACAGTTAGGGACACTTGACCAGAATCTGTTGGCAAAATAATCATTGTTGTATTATAAAGAATTGACTCAATAATATATCGTTTTACTCTCCTCTATAAATATATCTGATTAAATTATGACAATCTAGCATGGCAACCGCATAGAAACATAGCTCTTGGGAAAACTTGACACAGTCAATTTTGGGGGGGGAGGTGAAACTTTATGTAAAAACAAAACTTTTTACCACTGCCTATTTTCTCTTACACATTAGTTTTTCAGAAAAATGAAGAAACTAGAAAACGAACAGTTTTGAAATCTTCGGAGGAGCACTGCTTTTTATTATCAGTTTCAATATTGATCGTAAAATTAAATTGCGTTATTGTGTGGCGTTTATTAAAATCATTAGCACGGCAATGCCAAAAATGATAATATTTAATTCAAGAATGAATTCGGGATCGAATATGCAGTGAACAACACTCGTCTTGAGTAGTGCATTCGTCAAAATAATCTTCTACTAATCAAACTCAATGTTAATTTTGGCATGGGAATGACTAATGGGAATGACTTTTTGTTGAGACAAATTCCATTTATGTTCTTGGCTTAAAATAAATTGCATGTAGCTTTATTCCGGACAATTTATTTATATTGATGAGAATGTGAAGTGAAGAGTCCGAAATTACAAATTAAATCAAATTTATATTATTACTATTTTCACCATTTTACAATACAATTCTTGATCTTGTATTCTCAAATCAGAAGAAGAAGTTGTGAATGCACTTCCTCATATGGCTGTCATCAAGCAGCATTAAACATGTTTTATTGCAAATTTTGGTCAAGTGGTCCTAACTATATAAGTATTTCTTCTTAAAATGGTTTTATGGAAATTTTCATTCAAAATGCAAAAATTTTGTATAGTTTTTTATGGTCGCATAGAAAGTTTTGCAATGAACCAGCTTTCGTCAGCCTTCTTAGTTGTAAATGGTATTCTTTCTAAGCTCCTGCATCATTATTTGGCTGTAACACCATTATCTCCGTACATTTCAAGTACACATCTGAGGCTATGACCTCTGGTTTTATGCTCATTTGCCATTCAGCAACCTATTATATTGCATATTTGTTTTCAGATGGATGACAAAAAACCAAAAAATTTTCCAGGAAAGGATGGATATCAAAGATTGAACTACCTTCACCAGGTGAGTAATAAAATTAATCAATTCCAGAAAACATATAATATTTATGTTGTTTATGACATCACCATCAGCTAACTAGTGGCCAACATGTATACGTATAATATAATAAATAGAATGAATATAAAGGATTAAATATATAGTATTTGTTCCCTTAGAGTTGTTTAGATACTCCAATAATAGAGTTGGCGAATATTTTTTCAAGGCTTTTTTTTATAACAAGAATAGTTAAGTACTATAAGAAACTTCCAGGTGCTTTGGAGGATAGATTTAAAATTATAAATAACCACAAGTAGATCAGCATAGGATAAATGTCTTGTTACATAGAGGAATATCTAGCAAAACTGAAATTGATCAATAAATAGATTTCAATATTATGAAATAAACACTAAGAATGGTAATTTAACTTTCCATTTCGACACTATCAGAAAACATTATTTTGATGGAGTTTTATACTATTTTAAAAACGACAAAACACCTAGCTAACATCATCTAGAACAAAAAATGAATTACTTGATATCGGTAGATAGGGCGCAGCAAGAACTGCTAAAATATATCTTATAGATTGATAGATTTCAATAGATCACTCAATGCATAGGTTCATTTGTGTGGCTGTTTGAAAATATATTTTGAATATATATGTTTAATAGAGAGAAGAATGATGTATATGTACAAACTATGTTTTGATATTTATAATGTTGTAACATGAATATATTTATTTTATAGATCGCTTACCAGGTTGTGTCGCATTGTCCAATGAACCATGAGTTAGCACGCCATTATATAGAATGTTTTCGTGAAGTAAAGGAAAAGAAAGTTTTGAGATGGTAAAGTCTTTTGAATCTTTGAATGAATGAAAAGAATTCAATTATCAGGAAACAATTTCTGTTACGGACATCATGTGTCACTGAAAACAAAAGGAAAGGTAGCTTTTCCTGAATCTTTTTAGGTGCCGCATGCAGTTAAACTGTTATTGTTTATTGTTATTGTTTGTTATTGTTATTGTTTTGTTTAAGTAATAGAAATGCAGTGGAAAATGAAAAACAGAGCAAGGCTCGGTGCTTACACATCTAGGTCCCAGCCTCCACACCATAACAGAAATACAAGATGATAATGATTTTCATGCAGATACCATCTAATTTTAAGGGAAATGAGAGAAAAGTGTCAAGAGTGGTCTTCTATGATTTGTTTTTATAGAGCATACATCGAAGGTTTGCTGAGACCATTCTCCCTGTTTCCGTTAAGCATTTTTCTTTTTCTTTAGTTCTCGTGCTATGAAGAGAAGTGTATGTAATGGTTGCAATATGGTTTTAGTCCCTGGTATTACGTCCAAAATTCGTGTCAGCGGTATATGACTATCATATTTTTTCATTGAAGTGTATCATAAACAAGTGAAATTTATACAAATTTATTTAATCAATCAAACTATCATCCAACTATTTGATAAGCTCTTATTGATGATATATAGTTTTCCCTTGTCATTCTTTTTTAGGCAAAAGGAGAATTGTGATTACATGTTTGTGCTGTTCAACCATCAAACGTGTGAATAGTCAAAAGCCAAAACGTAAACACAGAATCAAGCAGAAGAAGCAAACAAGTGGTAAACCTGCTTAACACAATGTATGTGCTGCAGCTCAACGAAACTGTTGCAATGTTGATTTGATAGTATTGATTTGAACGAAAATTTATACAACAATAAGACGGTATGTCACATTGACGACAGCAAGTGATATTGACAGTGACGTATTATAATGGTGACGGCATGTCATATTGGTGACAGGGGGTCGTTGTTTTGAAATGATGTCCTCACCTAACCGTGAATAGATAAATGCAATGAGTGTGGATAGTGATTTTTTCAGTACAGTTCTCATCTGAACGAGTCCGAAGTTTTGGTGTTGGTTTGGTATGATGGAATTTTACAATGGAGTACTGAATTTTTAGGGAACACTGTGGCATATTTTCAATAAAGTTCCAGTTCTAAAATTTCTATTCACAGTTCAAGCAGGAAAAATATTGTCTTAGACTTTTAAAGAAGTGTTTTTGGTTTCGTTGAAATTGTTTATGGAATATATGGAAGGATAAATTGAATAGCGAAATGGTGTCGAACAATATTATCATCAACATATCAACTCTATATTATCTCTAACGTTAAGTATAAATGTTACAAGATAGAAGCCTTGATATTTCAGATAATGTCACATACATTGAAAATCTGAAAAACACTTTAATGAATTGCCAGAATAACATGGATTTCTTTCCTCATGATTTGTATGAAAGGTCTTTGCACCCAGCAGGCACATTTGATAAAAAACCTCTGCGAAGGAGTGCAATTTCTATAGAAATATACGCACAATTTCAATAAAAAATCTCTTTGTCGCAGTGACTTTTGTCGATTTTGCTCACTGGGGCATTTAGCCAGTAAGGTTGGTGTGGAAGAAAGACAAAAGCGAGTGATTATCTGATAACTATCCATCTCAAAGTCCTTCTGACTACTACAAGAAGACATCAACTATTTCAATGCTTGACCATCTCTTGTTTGAACTGAGTAGACGTTTTTCTGCTGTGACTGTTTATATCGGTTTATGTATTGCCCCAGCTAAAATGGTTAGCATAAATTCATCATGGTAATGTTGATTAGAAAGAATTTACCAATCAGACATTCCAAACCCTTTAAGTTTAGATGCTCAATTGTTAATTATTGGACCGATTATTCTGGCACCCTCCCTGAAACTGTTGCTCAGATACTTAAAAAAGTAAATTTAAAAATAAAAATTTTAAAAATAATATTTGTTTAAATTGTCTTAACTTAAAGGTGTAGCTCTGTGTTGATGTCAATGTTTACTGTTGTGTTAATCTTACTGTTGTGCCGTCCACAACTGGTTATTACACTATTGTATTAACTATTAACCTAGATGTGCTGATGATAGAGGCGTTCAACATGATGGTATTTCTTTTCAGTCTTAAGTAGCGATTAGGTTACTTGCACGCTTTCCTTTTCTAATTTGTTTGCCTTGCCATTGTTCATTACTTCTGCAAAAATATTTCCTTTTTATAGGTTTGGTGGTGCATAAATTTAGGTTTAGGCTTTTACTATTTCAAAGAGTTGATACAAAAAAAAAAATCCTAGATTATATCGGGCGGGCCAAAAACGGCCGTAATATTTTAACAACAATAAATTTCTTTGAAAAAGATTTTTATGCTTAGATTATTTTTAGACGGTCAAATTGAATTTGTCAAAACATTGAAGATTTTTAAAACTATACAGATTCTGTTAAAAGTCACCATCACGTGACCTCACTGTTGATATGACGAACCTCCTTCCCATTCCTTTTCTCCGCTTCCAATGGTTTCAATGTTTTGAATACAACGCTGAATGAAAATGATGTTTGTAAAATCATGAACAAGCTTAACCCAAGAAAATCTGCTTGGTGACATTCCAATCCAATTCATTTAACTTTCAGAAAGACTTATTATCTAACCACTGAAAATAATAAATAATATGATCAAAAATCTCGATTTTTCCATCTTTCCATTAAGTCTCAAATCGGTCGAGGTTTCGCTGACTTTCAAAAAAGCAGACAAGTTTCCAAAACAAAAATTATGGACCAGTTATTATGGTTTCTGTGGTCACACCCAAGATTTTTGAAGGTGTTATATTTAACCAACGTGAAGTTTTTTCCAGGGACATTTTCTCTATCTTTCTGTGCGAATAAAAACGTAACACTCAACATATCTTCGCTCGCTTGACGATTGGCAAAATACTCTGGCCTGTTCTTATAGATCTGTCTACAGATTTTGGTACTTTTAATCGCGATCTTTTGATAGCTAAGTCATCTCATAAGAAACTTTCGGTCAGTTAGAAAAGTCAAGGTCGACTTCATTTGTGAACAATCCCTCATGAATTATCTTTTGTCGAACATAAAATATACCAAAATTTGTATCTTTGTAGATGCCATAGAAATACAAAAAGTATTTCGTATTTCTATGAATGTAGATGCTAACCTTGCTTATTATACAAGTATGGAGCGTATTTTTGCAAATCTTTCTGAAGACCTTTCTCGTGTATTATATTGGTTTAGAGCATCCATGTTCATTGTAAATTCAAAAATGTTTCAAATGATGGTCGTATGATATAGAAACGAGTCTGTGGAAATCAAATTAAGAGATTTCTCTATGTTTGACTTTCGCCAAGAGAATACTTGAAATCCTTTGCAAAAATTACTACACGTATTTTTTTTTATTAGCAACCAGTTTATAAGCAATATCCTAGGCAAATCTTTTTAAGCAACTTTCCAAGGCCCAAGTTTTTTATCTAAGTAACATATCGAAGATGAACTTTTCATTGTGATCAGCTCTAACAGAATTCGAATTTTATCCATTTTAAGTGGTTTATATTATTATTCAAGGCATTTCGAATATACCGTATTTCCTCTTTTAAGCTGGGCCGGTTAATAGAGGAAATACAGCACACACCTTGCTACAAAACATTTAAACTTTAATAACAATTTGAACATACTCGCATAAAAAGTCTCAACAAAGAAGTTTCGATTCCAGGCTTCAGTCCAGGAGTTTTATGCTCAAAGCACCTCACTGGAAGCACAAATCATCATAACTAAACCAAATGTTGTAAGCCACAAACTAACTGCGTACTCCTGCGGAAACACTTTCAACCATGTATAGACAAACAAACACATATGTACAACAAACAAATAATCTCAAACTTTATTTACAAACACAATAAAATTAACATCGACAAACTTCAACGTCGTTTTTCCGTCATTCTCTTTGTGTATACATCGTCAGCACGCACACACGCAACCAAAAGTGTTCAAAAGGGCTTGTATAAAATATGATATAATAATAAAATTTCCTATAAAATGTATAATGTATTTTTTTTAAGTGTAAGATTAGCTGCTACGGAATTTTTCACCGCCTTCTTTTCTCTGTAGACTTTTTTGGTTTTATTGCAAAGACAAAGTCGAACTTCTTCACTCGGAAGTTTCTCCATCTTTAAGGTGATCCTGTTTTCTCAACCATGTTTGACTGTTGTGAGAGACATTCTAAACCTGTTATGTTAACATTGTTGCTTCGTTCTAAATCCATCCCTTATTCACTTAGGTGTACTATTCTTTTAACGTATGCCAAGAACTACGTCTGTCTATCATGGGTTTAATTTCATTTTTTTTAAAGCCGGTTTACATTGGAATAAACTTTCTGATAACATTAAAACTTCTCGAACCTAACCTTTACAGAATTACAAAACTGTAGAATTATGTGAACGTAAATATATCATATTAGACAGTCAGCTGTTGGCCAAATTTTAGTTGGCAAATTCTTATTGCCTGTAAATAATAAATATGACCCTATAGATATGCACTTTGAAGCCACGTGACTGGTCAAAACCCATCTTTGAACGGTTCCAGCAGATGTACTATATCCCTTTATCCCTCCATGGCATTTTTGAACCCTGTTGATAGCTTGCTCTATGGCCTGGTCTGATGGAACTCTGTTGAACTTCCCTTCTAATCGTTTGACGGAGAAATTGCCATTCCTGTTTTGTAAAATAAAAAGGGTCATTAGCAATTAAATTTCACCTTTTAAATTAAAATCATCTACGCAATACAGATCACTCTTTCTCTTATCACAAACAAGTACAGTACCGTTCTTTCTTTTAACACAAAACGAGAACCTATAATGTTACTATGTCTAACTTACATGAATTCATGATGTATCTTTGGATGAGTTTCATGGAGCCGCACCATTTCTGCCCAATAGTAGGTTAGGTACCTTGAATAATTAGGCCGGTCATACGCGAAGAACCATGGGAGCATCTGTTTAGTAGCTTTTAAATGTAATTCCCAGTTACCAAGCTTGTTTGCGCGCATATCACATTCAACTTTTATTACGTTTTTTTGTGTTTATACCTTGGACCGTTTTTGTAGCAAATTTTGAAATTAGTTCAATAAAAACATGAAAATTAACACGTGATTACAAAATGCTACCGATTCGACCTTCGGTCTGTTATGTTGGTTCACTGAAATATCTTTTCTGGTAGCAAGACTGGCGTAGATTAGCAAAAATTAAAGAAGAAATGTAAATCAAAAAAACATTTAATTACTTCGTCATGGTGTTCATGAAACCTCAACAGGATAAACTTTTTCTCCCTTAGTTTCTGTAGATTTCTATGTTGGATCAATCCAGACTTCATGTCATATTATTCCACTCCCAATAAAATGAATGCCACTCTGATGTAATTTAGCTATGCATAAATCTAGGATGGTCTATTTTAAACGTTGATATTTTCTCAAACTGTTCAACCGTTCTAACGCGCGAAACACCAATAAACGTTGTAGTCAAGTCTCAAAAAAACAATTCAAGAAGGTCTATTATATTATTATTTCGGAAAATCTTAGGCATTTTCCCACGCAAAATGATATCAAAATATGACTTATGTTCACCATCTTTAGATTCTTCTTTTATTAGGGGAACTCAAAAACATCATTTTAAAATTCTTGTAAAAATTTCTTAAAACTGAATTTTATGTTAAACATAACTACTTTATTTTCCTGAAAGATTGGAGAAGAATTTAGCTCAGTGACATCAAATTTCGATCTGAAGTTTACGATTCCATTATCATATAAGTCCAGAATTCTCGATTAACCAAGCGAATGTCACTCTTTGTAAGAATTTCTTTTCCATTAAATGAGCTATCAAAAATTTCGGACTGGAGAATCTTGGTTGCTCAGGATCGGAGAAATCCAAGCAGTATTTGCCACCTTCGAATGGAATGGCAGCCGCGATGACGTCATCCTGGTCTCGATACGTTATGCTATACACAACATCGCCATGTTTATCGATTCGAGCTAGGATCGAACCTGTTCGTTTGAAATCCAGTTCAAGTAACGAGCCGATTCGATTATTCATGTTTGTGTCGTCATCATTGTCATCGGAGCTTGATGAAAGCGAATTTTTCCGATCGGATTGCCTTATATCTATCTCCCCATAATACCAAACATTTGAAGAAAATGAAATGTCTGTATCGGTAATAAAAGAACTGTCAATTATCTCTCTAGTTAAAGACACATCTTGTATGTTTTCAACGTCTTCATCGTTTGGTTCATCAAGGCTTTCGTGCTTGATTTCTGTCTCAACAATGCGCTTCTGACATTCGTATGATTTCTTTCTTCGTTTCAGTGTTGTCGGCAAACTATTAACGACCCAGTTTTTTGCCGGTTCCGTTATGGTTTCGGAGAAGCTAAAATTCCTTCGATGGGAACCTTTCGGTGAACTGGTGCGATGACTCCAGTTGGATAGCTTCTGTTGGATTAGTGCCCAACTTTTCATTTCGTTAGGAATGTGGCAACTTCCAAAATCAATAGCATCGAGACTACTCGTTTGATCCTCGAAAAGAGTCGTTGAATTTTTACGAGAACTTGACGTAGAGAATCGCCGAACTGTTTTCTTCTTTTCGTTTTTTACGTGAGGGGTTTCCACTGACGAAAGACTTCTGGTTTTCCAAGTCGAAGTTGATTGTGTATCACCACAAACACGTGTAGAAGTCGGTTCTTTACTTCCGTCACAACTATTGTCGACGCTATCTCGGTTACTTTCTGTCGTATTTTTATACGTCAGAGGTTTATCTTGGCTTTCTTTTTTCGACCCTGATTTTTTTCGCCAGCTCCTTCTCACAAAGCTGATATTGCGTTTGAGTTTTGGGTTTTCAGTTAAATTATTTGCATTGCAATCATAAACTATACGATCGCCATTGGAGCTTTCAAAACCTTTTAATGAAATATTAAATTCATCAACAAGAGAATCGTGCAGGTATCTTTTCCCTGGTGACCCGAGGTCTCCTCCAGCCGACACTGAGACTTTCCTTTGACGATTGACTGATACGACGGAGTGCAGAAAATTCTTCATGCTTGGATTAATCTAAGAAAAATGAAAGGAAATCATGAAAATATGATTGTAAAATAAACATATAGAATCCTAGTGGGTAAAATCATCAAAAAATCGCTGTGAAGGAGAGCATTTTCATTAAAGTTATGTGTATATTTTTATAGAAATGTTCTCCTTCACAGCGATTTTTCATCAAATTTGCCCGCAGTTTTGATATTGCTCTCCATTGCTCTATGATCTCCACCGGTGTCATGAGTGTCAAGTTTATTCGTGTCAGTAAGAGTGAAGGTAAGTCTATGCCTCGTTCATTCATATGACTTTAAGAAGCTTTTTACCGAAAGGTTTAGCTGGTTAGAGACCTACCAATGAATTACTTTAAACACTTCTACGTTCCTGTCAGCTACATTTAAAACACCAACGATGTTGACTTTATCAAGTACACTGTGATGTCCGTGAATCTAACTCCTCTCTCTCTTTACATAGAATAATTTGATCTATTCGGTCTTACGAAATACAGCTGTATTGTAAGCATTGTTTCCTCATCGTTTACACATCTTAAAACCAGGAAATTCAGCTAATACTAATCACATCCAAGCCTCTTTTCTAAGCCAGCGATACTTCCGGTACTAATTACTTAATTAAATATTGAGGTTTGTCTTGTGGTGCCGTTATTTTTTCTTTACTTCACAGTCAACACGCTTAATCATTCTCTTTGTGAATATGGATGACTGGATAAAATGGACTTAAGCACTTCAAACCTTCCAAACCCGAAAAAATTCCCCATTCAACTTCCTTCACCGATTGTTATTATCTCCTTCATACTGGAATATACAACTACCCAGAATACAATGCTGTAATTACTTACTTTGAGATTACTATAAGTACCGTTGTAAACAGCTGTGAGAAAATCAGTTATGTTCGTCAAGCCATTTGTTATTCATTGGAGGTATGTTAAAAATGATTTTTCGCATATCATTGTGATAGTTGCATCACAGTGGGCACAAAGTCACTGCGATGGAGAGCATTTTTATTGAAATTGTGTGTATAATTATATAGAAATGCATTCCTTCCCAGAGATTTTTTAACAAATGTGCTGGCTGGGATTAAGTATTAGGGAGATAGTAACATACTAGTACAGTAGGCAAAATCTTCAAAATCTCACTGCGATAACCCTAACCCTAATTCTTACCCTAACCCTAACTCCAAATAATAGTCAACAAACCTCTCTCGAATGTTTCCCGAACTACCCTACTTTGATTCGTTATGATGCGAAAAATTGATGAAAAGTAAGTAAGTTATCCCATAGTAATTCACAGTTATTTGCAAAACAAAGAAGAAAGAAAGTGAGTGTGTACCAAGACATCGTATCAAAACGAGGCTAAGCTGGAGAGTTTTACAAAGTTTTGATGTTTAAACTTAATAAATTTTTCTCAAAACTATCATTCCACTATACCGGTGTATTCGTATTCATTTCGTATACTTGCTTTATTTTCTAATTTAAAGGCCCTAATTTTTTTCTTTTTTTTTTAAACGCAGGACTCATATTGATAACAGCATTTATTTGTTCAAATGATAATCCTGTAAATAAATATTCGTTTATAAAAAATAAAAAAAATCACGAAATGTGTATACGTTCAGAGTAATGAAATAAGAAACAATTTTTTAAAATACCTAGATTATTTTTTTGAAGGGTAGTACTAAGTTTTTCGTACATATGTGTAAATAATCAGGTGCTTGAAAAATGAATGAATTATATCACAGAGTTTTGACAAAAAAGTTTTGTGTAATCAGAGGTTTCTTGGCTTAAGAGCTATGAAAGAAACGCCCGTTCGGCAAAATCGCTCGATGGTAAAATGCATCATGGGTAAAGTGACATTCGAAACGAACAATGAAGACATTCGAAACAAACAATGAAGAGCAAAAGTGTCACTCTCCTTCTTGCATGTTTATATAGCCGTTAGAGTTTAATGTTTAGATTTTATACTTTATGTTTGTACGAGGGAGTAAAGTTGGAAAGAATGATAACGTCAAGAGATCTAAATAACCATGCAACATCCGATTGAATAGTATTTGCGTATTTTCTTTGTTCTCTCCTCCGAATTTAAACAATAACTAATTATCTTCATTTACGCTTTTAAATTTTGTGTAAATTTTCGTCCATTAAGAGACTGGTGAAAGGAGATTTGCGCCACTTAACAATAACATCTCACACACGCGAATGTTTCTGGGGGAATGAGCTATCAAGTTATCCGTGATCTCACTCAACTTTAAGGTAGTATTGTATTGCCTTTTATGCTGTGTCTACGGAAAAGACTGAACAGAAGGTAGAAATGTTTGGACGATAACCCTGGGTCTTCAGGATAGCAAGGACACACAAAGTCGTTTTGAAGCAATCCGCAAGTGGTAGATGGTGATATAAAACCTGTAAATTGTATACGAGTGGATAGAGTGGGGGAGATCTTGTTTGTAGCTGACTGGAGGAGAACACTATCGTTGGATTTAAATTTCATCCTCGCGTTATTTCCAGATCAAATTATGATAGTTATAAAAACAGTTGACGTAAAAGATCATGATTAAACTTACAAGGAACTTTCGATACTTTTTGAGTATTTCCACATCCTCTGTCATGACTTCATGTTTTATGTTTAACAACACATTTTTACTAAACAACACGTTCTGATCATAAAAATAACAAAAAGATCTTCTACGCTGTTTTTTTATCTCAATAAGTAACTCCCTCGGAGATGATTTATGCAAATGTACCGAGGTCAAAAAAAAAACATTAAGCGATATTCTTTCCTAAAAAAAAAATGATCTAGCGATCTTTTTTGTATGTAAAAACAACCATTAACCGATCAAACAAAACTTCAGACTTGTTGAAAGTGATAGTCTGACTTTTTAAGCGAAGAAGCACTAAAATAAGGTTTGGTTTTCGAACACTTCAATGATGGATTAATTTTCCTTATTTATTTAACAATGTTTATTTTTCTTGTATTGACTATTTACTGTGTTGATAAGTAGATGACATCACTGTAACAGCCCCATTTTTCACGCTGTTTTCTTTATAGATAATCACAACTCAATCTTATTTGGATTTTAATCTTTGGCCTATTCAACCAAAATTTTCATTCATTACAAATGATTTACATTCAAAATGAAACATGTATCACACAGGTCACATGCTTATCACGTGACAATGACACACTATTTGTCATTATTTCATTCTTCTCAACATTCAAGAGGAAAAAAGGCATTAGTCAGTTTCAGCCTCAGTTTCGGGATCGAGGTTATAGTAAACGAATCAAAAGAATAGGGCATCTTTTTTCAGGTTTTTGTTTTAATTCATGGTTTTTAAATGGCCACCTTTCCATGTGTCTTTTATACCTTAAAGATATAAAATTGAAATGCCATTCTCTTCTAGCAAATAAGATATATTGCATATCAATCTCGTTCCATTCATTTCAATAAGTAAATAAACAAGCAAATAAATAAATCAACAAATAAATGGGACCTACTTCCTGAAACCACATTTATTTGAAGTCACGTGTTATGGTAGTTCGCTGAAACCTGTTGTGAAATGACGTCATCTAATAGGGTTCGCATGAAGGCGAAAGCTAATCTAGTATACAGTTTATATGACAAAATGAGTTCATCAAAACTTTGTGGTGAAAACCTTGTTAGAGTTGCTTGGATCAGCGAGCATAAAATTACGTCCCGTTCATTCAAACATTTTCAAACATTTTCTTTCCTGCGAAAAGTTTCACGAACCCAAATTGTCACGTGAGCATACTCAATTATCGAAATTCTTTACCTGTTTGGTTTATACTATGCGGTGTAATTGAAATCGAGGCTTGCTCTATTGTCTCAATTAATCAGCAGTGGCAAGGGAGCAAATATTAAAATTGTTCATTCGATATAAATATCGTTAGGGCAGCCTTGAGACCGTAGAAAATGGATAACCAGTAAAAAGAAGATGAAAAACTTCCAAAATATTCCCTTTGTTCTAGCTTTACACTCTGTTTACACTTTACCCGAAAGTTTACACTCTATTTAAACTGTTCCCCTAGAAGTGGTAATGTAGAAATTGGTTTGTATTGTGTAACGAAGCCTTTACGAACAACACGAACAGAGGAGAAGATAAATATCTCTCTACTCTGGATTTGCTCGGATCTCAAATAATATTTTCGTCTAAATTTTTGCTAATCTCGTTCGCAGCCGATATATGCTCTTGAAATCTTATAAACTGTTTATCTCAAAATATATAAATCTGTGTGTACCAAATTTTTCGTCCACTAAATTGACAATTGAAAATGGAGAAAAATATGTCCTAAGAGATCATGGTTTGAAGCAATTCCAAAAAGCAGTCTGTTTCTTACATGTTCCAATCGGATAAATCGGAAATACTGTAAAATTAAATTGCTCATTAGCAAGCCATTTCCGACTTTTTTTTCTCACACACAAGCGAATGCAAATCACAATGGTGTGAGAAGTGGAAGAGGTTATTTTCAATGTTGGTCTCGTTTATACGTTTTCTAATTCATATGGTCTCTTGATATATTAAAAGAGTGGGCGAGACAACAATCAATGAAAAGTACAAAATCATGACATCATGATTCTTTCAACTCTAAGATAGGCCCAACCTCGAACCCAGAGTTTCTTGCCTTCCCAATATACGGATGTAAAGAGGTAAGAAACCCTGGGTTCGAGGTTGTAAGAAACCCTGGTTTCGAGGCTGAGGTAGGTATTCTTTCGAGTTCATTTACAAAAACAAGTGATAAAAAAAATTGATTCGTTCTTACCAATGATCCCCCCTGCATGTTGATCATCTGTTCGATGGATGTAAAATCGTCTTTATTTGATTTCCTTTTTCTTAGTAATGAAATAATTGTGTTTTGATAAAGTTGCAAAAACTTGTGAATTTCTCAATTATCCAGAACCAACAATCAGATTTTTAATCATTAACAATTCGACTGATTATATCCTTCTCTGTTCACAATTGATATTTTACAAACCGCTATCTCTTTAGTTTATCAATTTTCATTCAAATTTAAGAAATTGGATCAAGCTTTCCGTTTGAGTTTTTCTTTAACCAACTATTCTACTTTCCTGACAAATTTTCAAATGGTTTAATTTTTTTATTGTTTTGATTATTTTGTCCTTATTTGATCCTGTTTATGATATTCAGAGTTAAATTTACTTCTTGTAACGGATAAATTACTTTCATTATGTTAATAAGTTTATCCGGCAATCGACGATCGAACGGATGTTCTGAAATTAAATTTTGTTTGTATACGCGTCGGCATAAATTTGAAAATTTGACATAAAATCACGTAGTGTGTATTTGACTCACTACTTCAGGCAGGAACCTTAGCAAGGAAGCTGTGGCACTGCGTGTGAATGTGTGCATGTTGTTATAGGTGCTCAAAATCACCGAACAAAAAAAGCAAGTATTCGAAGGCTTCCATGCATAAAACCCTTACGCGTGCGTATCTGCCCTTTGCCGTATTGATCTCCAATATTTGGGATTGGGGAATCACCATAAAGCTTAAATCTGCCTAAATGACTGAGAATATCTTGAACAAGACTGCTCAAAAAAACGCCCCACACCTATAAACTTTGAATAGACAATGTTAAACCTCGAATAAACGCCCCACACCTATAAACTTTGAATAAACCATCTAAATACAGTATAACATCGAATAAACGGACATCATTGGGGAAAAGGATTTTTTCCGCTAATTAGAGGTGTCCGCTTTTTGGAAACTTTGGCATTTTTGTCTATTTTTCGAAAGTTTTGTAACTTATTTATGTATTAGAGGTACGAGACTGGCTTTAGGGTAACTTTAGGGAAAATGAAACATGAAACTGCATCCTTAAGTAACCAAGTAAGCAACAAGAACAATATCAAACCAATGAAAGTGAACAAAATATGAAAACTTAATGTTTATAAACAGAAAACACGCAAATGGATTGTTCATTTAAAAAAGTCTTTGATCGATTTTTTATTTTCTACTATTTATTTTGATTAGCTCTAGCTTTTCTTTCAGCGAAACAAGTGAGCTTCCAAGCACCCACTACCTATCATGTGATCGCTTGAAGAACATCCTGAAGAAGAACTCCTTTTGCAATTTTTGAAACAAGCAAATCTTCCATGTTCCTTACCATCCCTAAGGTCGTCTCGAAGTGGAGGTGGTTGGCAAAAGTGTAAATTGTGGGGGTGGGTATGGACCGGAAATTCCAATTATTTTTTGGTCCAGAAACAGCAGTTAAAGACGAGCTAGTGAAGAAAACCACTAAATGTTTAAAAAGAAAAAGAATTAAAGAAAAGGATTAAAGAAAATGGTTTTTGTATTTTTTGTCTCTGTCCGCTAATCGGAAAGTAAAAAAAGGCTAAATATGCTTTTTGGTACAAAATTGTTCGTTAATTAGAGTGTCCGCTAATTAAGTGTCCGCTATTTAGAAACTTTTCTATGAGAGTTTGACCAGAATTCTGCCGGGAAAAAGAAATCCGTCCGTTAATAAGAGGTGTCCGCCTTTTAGATTGTCCGTTAATTGAAGGTCATACTGTGAAATGAAATCATTGCTATTAGGATTGGCAAAATTTTCAGGATGAAAAACAGTCGACATTTATCCAAACAGTAAGTAGATGTCGATCCAAACGATACCAAAGCAGTTGTTACCTTGCATAAGCTAACCCCTGTTGTGAACTCATGATCTTAAATGCGGGGTAATTGTGAGACATTTAATGTTACAGTAAAGGATGTAAATAAATACCTTTATTTATTTTCACGGGAACATATTTTCGCATATTTTCTTGGAAAATAGTACAAGCAGAGATGTTCACACTCTCGATACAGGTGTGCCAAAAAAGAGAGGAAGAGATCGCCAGACAACAAAAAACAATTCCAAAAACGGAAATTCGACTGTAGAAAGTGGAAAATTAATTAAGTGCGACATAATGAATTAAGTTGTCGAATAAAACGGCAATGTTCGGCATCACTTCATAGGACCGCATAATCGTCGAATTTAATAACAACTTGATTGAACTTCGTGAAAAAAGTGCACGAAAGTAGTGACACACGAAACGGATTAATCACGCATACGCAGAGTTGAATTCGATATGCTGCAACAAAACCTGTATAAAGTGATTTTTGTCGAATTTTACCCGAGTAAAAGTACAGTGGAACCCTCTTTAAAGCGGACACTAACAGGAACAGAGATTTTGTCCGCTTTAGAGAGGTGTCTGCCTTGAAGAGGTTTTGCTTATTTTGGTCAGAAACTCGCAAGAAATTCTACTCCTATGATGGGAACCCATTAGGCATGTGCATATTACCCTTTGCTATTGCCCAGTTAAGCAAAGAAGGGTACTAATGTAATACAGAAGAAAAGAATGAACACGACAACTACTATGGCGTTGCTATATTAAATGATGGTAGTGTTGTGTGGGCACACGCCTTTGCCATGCCATGTTTTTGAAATTGCCAGGCTCATACACATGGAAGCAGAGGTGACCGGGGAGCTAGTTATGGGTTAGAGCTACCATGTACAGTGTGTCCCAGAGAATTTCGGTCTGAGATTTTAACACGCTATAACTTTTCAGACATATATCAGATTTTAGAGATTTTTACATCATTCGATAGCATTTCTTTCAAGGATTTCAAAAACCTATATGTTAAATAATTTAGTCCAATACCTTTGTAGTAAAAAGGATTTCTTTAAACTATCACGGTCATTAACTCCTACCCTTTCTCCGGCACATTATCGTTTTGATGTTAAAAAAATTTTTCAGATCGTTTTTTCTATTATTTTGGGTTCTTAGATCTCAAAAAAAAAGTTTGTTGTCAAAATTCATTTAATATGTTGGTTTTACAATTTGTTGCAAATATGCAACATTGGCGGACAAGGGTAGGGAAAATGATGAAATATTTTATGGAATAAAGCTTCATTTTATATGCCAGAATCACGCCTTGGATAAGCGTGATCGCAAAAATTACAAGAAAAGCTGTAAATCAATTATGGAAATCCTTGAAACAATTTCTATCCTTGTTCAAACACAATCCTAATTTACACTTGGAGCATTTCACAGTGCAAGTCATTTGGCATTTTCGACATCTTGATCGGCTGCCATCAATTTCCGGCCAGTGTGCAACTTTGTCAAAGCGGACATCTGCGATTGGTGATGGGACAGTAGGATTTCTTCCAAATGTTGCAGTTGGTGAAATGCTTCTTCGTGGCCGACCAGGCTTTGGTTGTTCTTTGCCTGCCAAAGTAAGAGCTGAAGCAATTTGGGTTGTGAAAGTTCTCAAGTTGATTTGCATTTTCTTTGTCACTCGTTTTTGGTCACAATGCCTTCTGTACAAGAGCCAGGCATTGACTTTTGCGATGTCAACACAATGAAAGATCAGCTTAAGATACCATCTCTTTCTGGTGATGATTTTTGTCCGGTACAGGGAGATCAGCATATCAGCCAAATCAACTCCACCCATGGATTCGTTGTATTGTGACACAATATCAGGACAGTCAACAGTCACCTTTTCTTTTTTCATCAGGTCAAATCTCTCCACCGTATTGTTGCATTCAACCCCTGCAAAAGTTGATCCAAGAACAACACATTTGTTGTCAAACCACTTCAGCAAATGTAAACCAGTGTTACAATCCGTTCTAAAATCATAGGAGCCACGTCCACTTGATTTCAGATCCTTTTCTGACATCAATGGACAGCCTCCAAGGCGATTCGAACGAAAAGTAGCGATCGTGAGGATTTTCATCGATTTTAGCTCTAACAATATCGACAATGTTGAAAACCAATTGTCCATGAATAATTTGAAGTTTTCGTTTTTTGGCATTTTTTCAACAAGCCGTAGAACAACCTCATAGGCCCCACATTTCTCCTTACCAGCACTTTTTGGCCCAGCGTAAAAGAAGAAATCATAGATTATTCCAGAAGCGCCCGCTCGTACAAAGTTTTTAAATCCCCACTTGTGGATTTTCTTGGGCATGTACTGACGGATGCCACTTCTTTTGGTTTTTGCAGGGACCATCTGTTCATCGATTGATTGGTATTGTTCTTGCTCCAAATTGAGGCAATTTGCGCGTAAAGTGTTGACCACAGGTTCAACTTTGAATAACCTTGAAGAGGATTCACTCTTCTCGGTGTTGTCATTGGCATGGAGATAGCGTCGGATAATTTCATAGCGTTTTAATCCCATAACATTGGCTATGCAATCGACCCGTAGCTCTTTCGACCAGTATAGCTCATAGGACGGTAGTGAAATCACTGCCATCAGCATTTGGATGCCAATTTTTCCATTTCTGATTTGTTGGTATTGATACTTTTACCAGACTTCTGTACTGAGTAAAGGTTGGTTTGAGTAACAAGATTCTCAGTTATGTCATCACTCCAAAATAACTTAAAATATTGCATTGGTGACAAGTCATTTTCAGGAGGCAATGAAAATTCTCTTCCTAAAAAGGTTGTGTCACAAACTGGAGGATTTGTCTTTCTCCAACGGTATGATCGTGGCTTTGCTTTCTTTTGCGGTGGCCCATCGTTTTCTTCATCAGTAGAAGCCTCATTTTGCTGCTGTACATTATTTCCATCTGCGTTATCATGACAAGGCTCGCCACTAAAAAAAAAGTGGAAATTGAGTAAAAGGAGTAAAACCATCAAAAAATATTTCAAAGTTTAGTTACGCATCGTTTTCTTTTTGCTGAGTTTGAAAGTGGACTATTTCATCATCATTATCGCTTTCCATGTCAGAAAGTTCGGACAGTTCTGAATCGGATCCAGGACTCAACACAAACTGGACTGCTTCTTCGACATTATATTTTCTTTTCATAATGGAGTATCGTTCTGTTCCTAAATAAACATAGAAAAAGGTTCAGTCTTGATAACTTTTCAAAACCAAATAGTAGAGACAAATCTACTTTTTTCAAAGCAATTTTTTCCTCAGGAGAGTTTTTTATTCGAATCACATGCACGTGCACGTTTTTTCATTAGAAAATGATCTCCTCCACCACACATGTGTTGTTGGTTTTGCCCATAAGATCAGTAATAATGATGACAATTTGTATGTCTATTTTAAGATTTTTACATCTCTTATCCGACATTGTTGCAAATTTGCAACAAATAACTTTGAACCATTTTTTTTTTAAATTCCCTTGAGCAATATGTATATACTTATAAATACTGTATGTTTCAGGCTTTCAGAATGATTTTCAACCATTTTTACTCATATTCAGTCACATAAGCCGGATTTCCACTTACACATTTTGATACGCGTATCGTATGAAAATTTAACATCTGATTGGCCAGATTGTTTGATCTTGATACGTTTCGGTACGATACGTCAAAAGTTAAAATGAATTCAACTTTTTCAATTCAATACGCGTATCGAAACTTTTTTAAACAAAGGAATAATTATGAATAATTATAAATAATTATCTCGAGAACCAATCAATGAACTAAAAATGATTCTGGCTGATACGCGTATCAAAATGCGTAAGTGGAAATCCGGCTCTTCAGTACTACTTGTAACGTTGGCTGCCATTATGGTTAAAGGGCGACCTTGACCATGTGCTTTGTTTTTGTTGAAAAAAGAAAGGTCTAGAAACTATATTTTAAAGTCACCAACCGTATATTCAACTGAGCTTTTAAAATGTGACCTTCCAAAACATTTGTTGCAAATATGCAACACGACCGGAGAAAGGGTTAATGGTTAATAAAAGTAAGTTTTCACGTGCGATTATTCTTTTGTTTATTAAGAACATGTCGTGGTGTTATTGAACACACTAAAATTGTGATTTTATCACAAAGTTAAAAATTGTGAGACGGGGGCTTCAACAAACTTTTTTGACATCATATGAGCAATCTTTAGATGCTACAAAAACTTTTCTGAGAGATCCAGAGTCTATCAAAGTTGAGAAGTAAATTTGTTGACGAAACAAAATTTTATTCGCCACTCTTTATGACAGCAAGAGCAAATCGCTGTGTTCAGAAAAACGGGGGACATGTTGAGACAGCTTGAAGTTTTGTTTTTAATGACTTTTGTGTTTTACAGTCACTTGACTTTGATATTGTTTTTGATAATGACCTTTGATAGCTGTTATTGAAAGATGTGTTAATTAACCATTAAAAAGATAATTGGATTTTTTCATGTTAAAATTCTTAATTGTTTCCAAAATAAAAGGTTTTGGAGAACAAAATGTATATGTTTAAAATCTATGAATAAAATCCTATCGAATGGTGTAAAAATTGCTGAAATCTGATATATGTGTGAAAAGTTATGAGCTGTTAAAATCTCAGACCGAAATTCTCTGGGACACACTGTATATTCCATGTTAGTGGTCAAGAAAAGTCACTTGACTAACAAATAAAATTATTGTAAATAGATGTTTAGGAAGAAACAAAAGAAATAAAATACTGAATTTTGATATTCTTGCCGAAATTTTTCGGTGTCCGCTTCATAGAGGCAATATTTGGGGGAATTGTTGTCCGGGATAGAGTTTATTAAGGATTCGCCTGGGACAAAATTTTTTGTCCGTCTAATGGGCAATTTACACGGTACGATTTTTCATACGATTTTTGTCGTACAGGTCGTATCGCACTGTGTAAACATAAGGGATTGTTCACAAATGACGTCAACCAATTTTTCAAACTTTTTGACCTCCCCTCCCCCCTCTGTCAACCTGCGTCAACTTTGCGTTGCCCCCCTCTCCCTCAGTTGACGTCATCGTTTGAGAATAGACCTCCCTCCTCCCCCCATCCCTCCCTCCAAAAAAAAAAAAAAAACAGCCTTCACCCCACTGGTCCTTTTGCATCTTAGTTTCTTACGCATTTTTAATTAGACGTAAAAATATTTGCAATGATCTTCGTGTAATTCTCTGATCAATCTCCACGTGAGCGAAAAACGGTGGAACGGAACGAAGCCAACAAAAGCAATATGGAAGGACTTTCCCACGCCACTACGGACCACATCAAAGTAAACATTCATTCACATTTTCATAAAAAAACTTTTACTTAATTGGAAAAATCAAAGTTCTGAAAATTGTGAAGGTTGACGTCAACAGTAGTATCACCTCCCCCCCCTCCCTCCCCCGTCAACTAGCGTCAACTTTGGCATAACCCCCCCTCCCCCCCCTAACAGTTGACGTCATTTGTGAACAGTCCCTAAAAAATCGTACGAAAATGTGTCGTATTATGGTGTCGTGTACGACAAAAAAAAAGTTCAACATGTTTAACTTTCATACGACATCGTACGAAAATTAACCAATCATATCGAAGCAGACAATACGTCAAGTGAGGGAAAAGAGAAAAAAACAAAATATTTTTATCTCATTGAATTAGAGAGAGCAAAAAATCGTCATCTTCTGGTCTCATTCTGAAATAATTGGTATATACAGCAACTTCTTCATTTCGAAGTTCTGTTACCAAATTAGTTATAAAGACCTTTTAAATCTCTTCTTTGTAACCATTACTTGGATTACTTTGGTCCACTCTGAACGTGTTTTACGTTTCTTCTTTGTTTTTGTGTTATCTTGAATTAAAAAAAAGCGGATATTGATATCGCGCACAAAGCACCAGCTTCATCACTCTCCATTTTTTTTATTAAAAATCATTTCTCTCTTCTGAGTGTCGTAACGTGTAAACACACGCGTCTTTTAAAAAAAATCATACATCAAATGTGTACGACAAAAATCGTACTGTGTAAATTGCCCTTAAGGAGGTTCCACATACATCAATTATGCGGTTGTATAAAGCTGTTCTAAATAAAATCGTTGGAAATTTGACCAGTATTTCGGAAATTGCTACTTTAATCAGATTAATTTTCTCAAAGAAATTTCGTGGTTAGAGGTAAATCAAACTTTTCGCGAGGACTAATTTTCGCGGCTTTTCATCATTTCCCTTAAGGTATGTTTTCTTTTCATTGTATTTACGACGTTTTTTCAGTTGGAACAAATCCGCTGATTATCTCATGAGAATATGGACTATTATATCTGAAGGTGCTGTTTATGCTGATGTCAGCAGTGTGATTCCTCGCAAAAGGTTAAACGGTATTTCCATTGAAAATATTCTACTAGAATAACATATCAAGACGTTTTGATACATTTCTGTTTGTAATCATGGGGAATACATGTGAGGATAATACGAAGTACGAAGCGGTCTCATATATGAAGGGAATGTTTATTCCTTGGGATTACAATCAGGATCAAGTCAAATCTATCAGTGGCAACCAAGCTTTATCCGAACCATATACAAAAGCGTTGTTTACAGTGACCTGACCAATAACATTCTTACAAAATAATTAGGAAATCAGGTTTTTGAGCCAATGATTTGCACTCAAGTTGACACAAACACTCACAAAACATAAAGCCATGCAGTGCAGTAGATCTGGACCACCAAAAACTCTTATAAAATTTATTTCGCTGGTTCAGTTGATGATCAACTTTACCCTTGTCCTTTCAGATATTTCATCAATTAGTTTTGGTGACTGAAACATGTTACTGCTAAAAACAGTTAGGAAAGTCAGGCTAGTGAAAAGAACCACAATATCTAACCATTACAAATGTATTCTAGATCATTGAAATACAATCAACGACGTTTAAGATTTAATGTCTTTTACTTGAAGACCTAAACAACAAGAAAACGAGTTTAGAAACAAAAACCTGAAATATTTACATTAGGCAAAAACTCCAATACAAGGCTATCGATTGCTGTTTAGTAATGGCCTAAAAATCCTGCAAGAATTTACTTTGGAATTCTTGTAACAAATATAAGAATACACGATTTTTTATAAGCAACTGTTGATTTTGATCAGAACTCAAGTTGCTTAATTTTCAAGCCAAAATCCTTAATCAAGTTGCTTAACTGCTTGCTTAACTTTTCTAACTTATGAAATCGAAAAGGATTTATATACAATAACTTTGTGTTCATGCCATAGTAGTACTATTTGAAAATATGAGAACAAAATACTGAGTACAAAGAGTTATAACAATACCGTAAATGACTGAAAAAATTTCATCTGTGAGGGTCATTTATGGTACGCATTTATTTATAGAGGGTAATTTGAAGCATCACATTATTTTTAATTGCTTAACCAGTTAGGCACTCAGTACTGGTGTTGCTTGATTTACTTTTATCCAAATGAGTACCGTTGCTTATAAAAGAAATTGTGTATACAACCAATGAATCCTACAATTAAGTTACCTACAAATTTGACCTAACATTACTTTGACATTAACAGTCGGAGCCTGTTGAATGTTTTCAAATACAATTTACCTGGTGGTAGAGACTGCTTTAACTTTTCAGCCTTTTCTTTGTCTTGAACAGTTAATGTGTATAAATATCGGCTGCATCGAACTTTGAACTTTACAGACTCATCTTTCTTTTTCATAATTTTGACAGCTATTAGAGAAAACTAGGTGTCTCAGAACTAACTTGATAATGATAAATTGACAATGGATTGAGAATTGATATATAAACTTAGCATGGAAAATTCAGTAAAAAATATTAACATACATTTAGCATCTTTTCTTCTGGCAGTCAAGAGAAAGTCCTTGATCTCTTTGATTTCTCGTGGCTGAAATTTAAGAAGAAAACGATGCACCGATTTTTCTGCGACACGGTGTATCTGTAAGGTGCCTGTCGCAGATTCCCAGAGAAGTCTGATCAGTTACCAATTCACAACATGTTTCAAAAAGAATTGTCACAAACCATTAAATTACCAAATACCAAAAGAGAACACACTTACCATTTTAGTATTTGCCTTCCAAGTCTAAAGAAACATAACATGAAAAAGGTAGAAACTTTACTAATTAAAAAAGAACTGTATCAGGGAGAAATCAACAAAAAGACTTATGACAAATATTTCACAGAAAGATTTACAAAAAGAGACAGAGCGTAAAGAGACATTATTCTGTCTTATTTCTTCTATGCCGTAGAGAAAGTACATCCATCTATCAAGGTGGCCACAGAACTTTTATGAAAAAAATAGAGGACTTTGCAGGACATTTTTTCTTAAAATTAAAGGATTTTTCTGAAAAAAAAAAACAACGAACCAACCAGAACCCAGCACAGTAATAATAATGTATTGAAATGTACCGTCTTCGTGTCTAATTACGGACAGCCTTTGTAATTACGGACATCGACAAAACATAATTCCAACCGTCTGTAAATTAAAAACACATCACATCCCGTACTGTCAACCAAACTGTAATAAAACAAACTTCAGAGATAAAAATTTATTTGAACGCTAGAAAATTACCAATATGCCTTTTAGAATTTACTTTCTAATTTTTAAAGATTTAAAGTAGACTGCGCTCTCTTGAGAATCGTGCGTATTTTTATGAGCTCCGTGTGTACAATGGTAGCCATATTTACGGATAAAAAATAATAATGGCAACCTCCGTCATGAAATATCGACAGGTCGAAAATTTATGTTTAAAAATGAATTGAGGAATGAAAATTTTTTTAGATCATGCTTCTAAAAAGTTAATTATCATAAAATAAATCAAATAAATAAAGTTTTTGTACGTCAATAACAGTGGGGGAGGACACTTTTTACTGAGTATTGAAATATAGGCCATTATGATTTTCACGGTCCATTATTCTTCAAGTGTTGCTGCTAATTGCTCTCTATTGGATTGCTCTGTTTCATAAAACATTTTATTCAGTTATACGTGGTGAACTTGGCAAGAATGCATGTCTATTTTCGTGACAAGAATGTTTGTTTACATTTTGATGTCCGTAATTACAAAGGCTGTCCGTAATTAGACACGAAGACGGTAGTTTTTCAGCTTCGCAAAGTGGATCTATTTGAAGGTGCAGTAATTTCCTAGACTGGTGCAAAGTAAAAAAGTGATATCGTGAAGTATTGAAATTGATTTGTGCACTACCTACTTAAAATTGTGTGGGTGATTTTTTTGTAACGTGGTAAAAGGCCTACCGGGAAAGTGGGATCCGGGACTCCCAACCCTACATGCAACAGGTGGGACCCAAGACCAGGGAGCCTATATGTGATAGGTGGGACACCGGATTCAGATCCTTTCCCTTATACAATTGTAGCTCGGAGAACTGTGAATTCTTCCTTGTTAACTTCAAAGCTGGAGCCACGTGTGATAATGTACATGTTAATCAATACTTCTTTTAACAAAAAGTGTCAAATCATTTTCTCATATCGTGCTTCGAATCTTGCGTGATATTTCCAAAAACCAATGAAATTTATTTTTGTCACTAACAATGCTCGGCACCCAGATCCCGGGTCTGACTTTTGAATTGAGAGTCCTGGGTCTTGCCTTTGATGTTAGGGTCCTGGGTCCCGAGTCCTGTTTGCAGGTCTGTTTGGTGGGTCTCTGATAGGTTCTTGGTGGGTTCCTGCTGGGTTCTAGTCGGTTGATGTTTTATCAAGTACGGGAGGAAATTGAAAAATGAGAATTTTTGAGGAGGCGTGGGAACCCTGAATATCATAAGAATCTGAACACCTACACACTTAGGATGAAGGATGGCCAAAAGAAATACTAAATTAATCTATATCAATTTGCTTTATTTACAATGGGATATAGATTAAAAAACTGATTTGAGGACTGAATTTAGGAATTATTTGAGCTTCTTAGAATCACAAGTTGTGTAATTCTATTAAAAAATACGGTATGTGTATTTCTTGTACAACAAATATTCACTTCTTTCTCAGATTTGAGAAACCGAAAAGCGTTAATATCTAAAGCATTTCAAGTCAACTTTCTACACTCACAAGACAGAAAATATAATAACTAAATGATGAGACATCACGTCACCATTACGAAGTTCATGATGAATCAGATAAATAAAGATTACAGTACCTATGCACTTGCAACCTTCCAGCCGGTGATTTTAAAAAGAACGTGCTTATGTTGACACGGAACATTTATTCGGCGTGCCTCACTTATTCCAGAAATTGCAAGTTAAAAATAATGCAACTAGCTGGAGTATGAAGTTTATCAAAATGGCGGACATTGAAAAATCAACATATCAATATCAAATCTAATTTTTGCTTTAAAAAGACTGTGTTCAATGCCACCGAAATCTACTTTTTTGATTCATGCTGGGTCTAACGTTATAGAGATTCACTCAGAGTGTCAGAAAGCATTGACAACTGAAGGGTAAGATTTTTTCATCCTTCCATTTTTCCAAACCACATGCCCTACCATTATATGCGGTTTTGTCAAGTGAGCCCCTCCGTTAAGTAGTAGCCTCTGTTAAGCCTCCGCAAAGCAGTTTATGAGCAGTTTATGGCATAAAATAAATATGATAGTGGGGAAATCATTTATCCATGTTATTTCGATTATTGCAAATACTGGAGACCAAGATATTTTACAACGTGATATGTCTGTTTCAAAAACTCTTCTTCTGTGTGGGTCACTACACCATTGATCAGTTAACGGAGTCTGAGCGTTTACAAATATACAACAAAGATCTTTAGACGTTTCTCAAACAAAGGGTTCAGGACCTCTTCCAATGCACTGATCAGTCAACGGCAGGCTGGCATCACAGAAAATTCCATGGAGGCTGCTGAGTGTTTTGACCATCCAAAACTGATTTGTTGATGTATCTAATCTCAGATAACGAAGGTTTCAGAGCGTCAGTTAAATTTTCTTTGAAAAAAATTGTATTTACTTTTGAAGTTTGTCCGGTTTTTGAAAAATATCAGTTTGTAATAAATTTCTAATCATCACACCCTAATTAGCCACTCCATATATGTTTAACGCATAGGCAGTGTCATCGGGAAACTGTCGGCCTTGGATCCTCCACCACAGAGATCAAAACTGTTTTCGGTGATTTCTGAGTGGTTCCTGAAGATAAATAAGTTCTGAGTAAGTGTTTTGAAATGTTTAAGGAAGTTTTAGGCAGTTTACATTGTTGTCTATGAATATTATCATTTAGCATGGACTCAGGATAGAATAAAATATTAGCAGTTCCTAACGGAGGCTCACTTGACAAAACCACCACCATGTTTTGATTGTCTCATATTTATTTCTGTCTAGAATACAGTCCATTACAATCCATGGGATAGAATCAGCCATAAATAAAGCAATAAAGATTGCTCTACTGCTGGAAAAAGACCTTGATTCCATCAAGGTATGTATTTCATTATTATATTCTCCCATCATATGGTCAGGTGAATTGACTTTTAGACAGTTGATTTGCTCTTTATTTGAGGGAAAACAAAGACTACGGTTAAACATTCCTCTACATTTTCCTTTACATGTTGTTTTCCCTCCGAACTATGATAGGTTATCCCAACCAGGGAAAAGGATGAGCTCTGAACAGGAGCGAAAGGATAGACATGTTTTTGCTTGTATGTGGTTATATAATGCATGTCATTTATCCATAAAACCCTGTTTCATGTCTTCGTAGATGGAAGTGTGCACTTCATCTGTTGATTTTGTTGGCAATTTGCAGAGGATTGCAGAGGTAAACTATTACTAAGACCTAATAACAAGGGTGGTTCAAGATAAAATGGATATGAATGAAACATATTTGAGTTTTGAAACAAACAGATTTTACAATTTTCTAGTTTTTTTGTCATGTATAATCCATTTGTATTATTACACAAGTTGTTTTAGAAACTACTTTCATTTTTGCTTTCAATCAATGAGTTGTTTGTTAGTTGTTATTTTGGTGGATGGCTTTTATCATTATACCAATAATAGAGTATTTTTGTGGTTATGTCATGCTGAAAGTTACCATGCAGCTGATTCACCATGCAATACTTGATGATGATGATGATGATGATGTAAATCTTGTAAAATTGATATTTCACGAGAAACGCTAAACTAAACTCTAAAGACCATTGAGCCATTTCAGATTTTTATTAAAAGTATATATATCCAAACTCTTGTGGTGCCGTAAATCGGGGTTCAATTCCCCTTGGCGGACAATCATCATGCGCGAGTGTCGACCCATGCCATCATGTGAGGGAAATTGGGTAGATAATACATCGGGTGTTGCAGGAGGTCATCCATAGGAGCATAGGCTCTTGATTGAGTTTGTGTCACTTATGAGGAGAGTGTCAAATACTCCTGGAAAGCAGATGCAATGGCAACTGAGTGAGGCTAGCCGCGTAAAACAATACCAAACAAATAAATATCTGAGTTGATTTCTAAGTTACTTGGATGTCATCATGTTGTCGCACTGATTTCTTTTAGGTGATTGAACCGGAAGCGTTGAAACATAGTTGTGCTTCAGTGCATATACAGTTGAAAAAGACTGAAGCTTCTCCTATGCAGAAAAATAATACCTGATCCAAAACCAAGAAAATGTCATTACTGCAAGTTCAATCCAATGATGCAGAAGCTCTGATATAAACCGTTCAGACAGATCTTCTCCATGGTGATGTTTTTGAAACTGAACTCAAAGCTTTTGATAAAATGCTTGAGTGATATCATGGCGAAGTGTTAATACTGCAATTTTGGATAATTTTCAAAGTGCAAAATTTTAAGTATGCCAATTATATTGTGTTCATTTCTTGCCACTGATTTCCGTCTCATCTTACTTGTTTAGTGTTGTCCGAACTTTGTTATTTTGTTTGGGATAACAAGGTCATGTTTTAAGATCATACTCTCTTTCGATCTACAAAACAGGTTGCAGGTGCAGGATGGGAAGATTTACTATTTATACTTGACTGCTTGAAACAGTGTAGAAAAATACCCTTTTTATGCATTTCATCCGAACCGATTCAGTCAGGAGATTTTAAGCAATTATTTGATATGGATTCATGTCGTGTTGACGTTAATAGGGACCTTACGAAACTACGACGGCAACGTGGACGACGACGTGAGGCAAACAAAAGATTCACTTTACTCCATAGATTTGCTTTAGAATGGAAGTCTTTTCACACTATACTATCGGGAAATATTTTTAATTTTACTAATATCATTATTTGATTTGCACGTTCTACACACAACGTGAAAAGTAATATTTTGAAGTCGTACTGGAAACGAAGACGTGAGAATAGCAGTACTTCGGAAACAATTTTCCTTGGTTCCTTCATGATTTTGTCTCTCAAAGTTCAAAAAACAAACTTCATAGGCATTATAAATAAACTTCTTAACTCAACTGTATAGTTTCTGCTCTTTTGTGATCATTGAAGATGAATATCTTATACGTCGTCGTCCACGTTGCCGTCGTACCTTCTCGTAAGTTCCCAAATGCAACAACAGTACATGCATTTTTCCCTTGCCGGACCAATTTTTGAAGTTGCCTGACGAAGCAATAATGAAAGTTACATCTTTCCATGAGATTTCCATTCCACGACGGCGATGAAAATGAAGTAATGATCTCAGTGGTTTTATAAATAAGAGTATTTTTGATATTCTAGAGAAATGAGTAAATAGAATTTTCTTTTTTCAAGTCAATCCCGCATATTTCGAGTTTGTTTTGACGAATTCACAAAAATAAATCCCGCAACCAAATCACGATTTATTTTAGGTTCAATTCGCAAAAATTTGTCCCGCAATTAATTCTCCCTCAAAAAATTTGTGCGGCATGATTTGTAAGTTTTTTGAAGTTTCATCATATGGCGATAAACGATAAAGGAAGATTCACTGAAATTAAATGTTTTTACAAACAAGAATTCAATGGTCCAACGGCTTAGTCGAAATCTCCAAATTTTTCACAACCAGCAAACGTGACGTCACAGCCTCAACCCCAATACGAGGAGAGTCAACGGGATGGAAGGGCATGGAGTGTTTATAGTGCGCAAGTGTCAGCTCATCATGATGCTGTGATACACAACCTTCCTGGAACGACCACACTTTTCGCAAAATCACAAATAATTCGAAAGTGATCAAATCTTCCTTGATAAAGCTGCAATCAGAACGGTTTGAATTTTCGCTGTTGCCTTAACAACGCTATCTTCTTCTTGTCGTCCTCAAACTTCTTCCGTAAATCAGCAATTTCTAGAAGTAGAAGTCAGACAGTAACAAAAAGCAAGAAAACATTGGAGATTTCCGCTGAAAAGTTAACTGCATTATCTTGTTAAGTCGAGGGTCGTGGGAAGGTCTCATATTTCAAAGGAAAGAAGTCCATAGATGGCATCTGTAAAGGAAAAACCCATAGGCCCGAACGTAAGATTCGGAGTAAAGACCCTCTATTTTTACAGTATTTTCCTTATGGCACATTTAAAAAGGCACATTGACATAGCTGAAAGTTATTGGGGTGGAACCTTACTAACCTGATTAATTACTAACATTGATTTGATAATTGATTTGTAAGTTAAACTTAAGCTGAAGGCTATACCCTAAAACGTCGATGTCCAAAAATAAATTTCGCAGCAAAACTAAACCGAAGACTTCCACCCTCAAACTATAATAATTTGAATCAACATCAAAAAATTGAAAAGAGAGGGGGAAAAAAATAATTGATTTACTTACTATCACGTTTTGCTTCCCGTTGTTGAAACAAATAAAAGTTTGCCAGCTCCTAAAAGAAATGTTGCGACAAAACCTTCGTCAAAATTGTAACCATGTTTACTACAGGTTTCAAAAGAGCACAACATGGATCCAGTTACGTCAGTGAATAGGAGTAGATACACCGTTTAAAGTAACTCTTTTTCACGGGTGACAGTTCTTTCTCTTATCATAGCAACAACAAGTTAGACTAAAATTTTATCCCAGAAAGCAAAAAAAAAAAAATTAGAAATCTTAAAAATGCTTACCTTTTCACTTCTCTTTTTTCTCTCTAATTTTTTATTGACTTTTTTTATTTTCGTGTTGTCATTGGATGCTGACGATTTTTTCGTGACTGGTATGGTTACCCATCCTTCATCATCAGGTTCCGATGCCAACAGAGAAGCTTTCTTTTTCTACAGAACGAGAAGAACTCACATGAAGCATGTGCTGTGGAATGAATAATTGTTTGTTTTTTTTTGGATGGAAGAAAGTTGCTTGGCTAATTCAACGATTGAATTCAATTTAAACTCGGACACAATTTAACGAAAATTAAAGGAGTTAGATATTGTTTCCTGATGTTTTGGATGAGATTTGAATTCCCTGACCTTTCGCTGATTTGGTACACACCCTTAATAACTAAGTTGTTGATTTGTTTTAATTTTTTACCGTTGATGACAACGACACAATACACATTTTTTTATAAGAAAAATGTTTATAAGAAAATGAGGCTCAAATGGCCAAAATTTTTAAAAAATCGTAAGGCTACAGTTCCAAAGGTCAGTTTTCTTCTGTGTCAAAAATATGCATTACGTCATTCTTCGTTAGTTTTTTGTTGTACCATAGATCAAACCTTCATGTAAGTTTGCAAATTTAACTTTTAACAATTATCATGCAAGTTGCAATGCGTAAATAAAGCGTTGATATAAAATTGATTGCTGAAAATTTAATTGTGAGCACGATAATGAAATGTAAACTAAAAAGAAAATGATTGTTGCATATATAATTATTTCTCAAAATAAATAATATACCTCTTCTTGCTGCACATCAAAATGTTTCATGTATTTATCAACATTGCTTTGCAGAATTCTGTAATCAGGATATATATCCTTATAATCTTGTATCCATTCTAAATAAAAAAAATGTTAAAAATTACAAAAATTGAAATATCGCCATGAAGAAAATGTTTGTGTGAATAAAAAAGTTCTATTGAACTCACTTTCGATGCCAGTGTGCACAGGCCTTTCTTTCGTTGTGATGTATCTTGTGACGGAAGAACTCAGCTCCAATGCTGTATCTACACTTGCATCATTGGTAAATACAACATAAGCAAATTTGAATTTCTAAAATTTAAGGTTGAAAAAAGATTATTGCAAGATGAAACAAACTTCAGGAATTTTAATATCACTCTTCAAAAAAACAAACAGAGAAAAGCTGCAAATATTGTTTAAATTGAACAATGGTCTTCATTCACAGTAAGCTAGGTCAGTTTTTTCTTGTGGAATAACAAGACATATATATGCTAAAACAGTAAATTTCTTTTCCTTAGATTTCTTTATCATGTAAAGATATGAAGATAATGGATAACATGAACTATAAATGGGAACTTAATTTATAGTTATTTTTGACTGAATTTCTAAAAGAAAAGAACTTACATTGAGTGTTCCGTTGTCTAATATCATTGTCTTCTCTTCACATTCGTCATAACGTCCAGGCTGATCAAGTAGGTGAACGTCCTTTACTATTCCACAGTCAGAAAAAACATTTCGTATGCCATCCTACAATGAAACTATATTGTTTCAGTCGGAAATATTTTATTAAGGAAAGGAAAATTGGGAAATTTCCTGATTTTAGGTTTCCTAAACGTGAAATTCATAATCTAAGAAGTCACAAACATCAAAAACATCTTAATTTCCAGAACAATTGTAAACAATGTGTAAAAACTAAAAAAAAACTAAAAGAAAACAAGATATCTTCTTAGAAAATTTCTAATTCGATTTGTATCAAATTTATTTTGTGTTGTTGTGATTCACACAAAAAAAACGCTGACCATTTATGAAATACTATACTAACCTGATGTCAAAACCTAAAATTTTAAACTATTTCTTATAACAACTTCTACTTTAAATCGTATATCAAAATCTAACAAACCGACATGAAATTTATGAAAACAGTTTTCTCACAGAGAAACTAAAACAACATTCCTATTGCAAAAGGCATTTTGTTCAGCACGGTTATTTTGACGTCAAAACATTTGAAGCCCGTTACATAACGAGATTAGCTGAGAAATGGATTGTGACATTTTAATAGCCAGAATCTCTCTAATTTAATTAGTAATCATTCATGAATGTTTTGATTTCTTTAAATCTTTTTTGTTATTTTTTTTTAAATCCAGTTTAAAAAATATAATGTATTTAAACTATTACCATATGCAGCTTGATTTTGGCATGTTGAATCTCGCCCCAACTCACGGTACCTAATTATTACACTTCTCTTAATGAAAGTGTGTCCTTTGGTGAAATCACTTACTTAGTGTAAGACTTTTTACTTAGGCCACAACAGAAAAAAAATATGTTTATAAACAAGGAATTTGAATGCATAATCTTTTGTCACTATGCTCCTCGTCCTGTATAGAATGGTTTTCATTGAAAAAGGGGGTAGGGGCGCTATTTCCTTTTTTCGCACCCCCCACTCTCCGTCCAGGGTCAGGGTTAGGATTAGGGTTAGGATTAGGGTTATTTTCATCTCCGTGAGGAAGAGCCAACTATGGCAGATACATTTTAGGAGGGTGCGAAAAGGAAATAGCGCCACAAATGGAGGGGAGGTACACAATCATCTAGATAGAGAACTTTCAAAAAACGCCTTTAACTTTTTTTGTGATTTATTTCTTACCTCATTACAGTATGGTGGTACGTTTACGATGAATAACGTTTGAGAATTTTGTTCTGTTTTCCTGTTGTGTCTTTTATAGAAAATATAATGGGGATCATAATCACTTCCATCTTCAAATGTTACAGGAATCGAATGAAAACCGCTCATCATCTCATCACTCACGTGAAAATCACTTAATCCACGCAGCAAAAGATACCATTTTGCTTCAATAGCGGTATATTTTAAGGAATTCATTTTTGGGGGCATGCGCAGCATTTGTAGTTTCCATGCTTCTTACTTACGCTCTTTCTTTTCGTAGTGGTAGATGTAGCACGATTTGGTTGAAAAGCACTGTCAGTTCCACACATTTTATTTGGTTACCTGATATTGGTCTCAATCTGTTAAAATGAGTAGTAAATTCGATGGCTCTAAAGGCCCTCCTACAATCGATGGAATGAGCAGTTTAAAAGTTGATAATTTGACGTACCGAACAACCTTGGAAGATTTAGAAAGGTTTGTATATGTCAACTTTTTTTGAATAGGTTGTTCCCTCCTATACCTTACACAATCATTGTCGTGATAACATTTAAACATCCTAATGTTGCGAATTAGAGACCAAAAGTTTGACCATTTAAATCATGTTTAGTAAGCAAAGTGGGGACAAATGCATAGTTTTGTACCAGAAAAACAAATTTTCTTGAAGTGGATCTTGGATGAGAAAAGTTTGTCAGTTGTGATAAATACTATAAGCTAAATATCATGTAGACTGCCATACATATCGCAGATGTAACACCGAATTAAAATCTATTGTTCAAAAAAATGAAAAAACGATGGTTAATAAGTTAATAATGGTGGTGGTGGGTGATGTTTGGCAACAAAAATCCCCAATTCCGGTAATACGTGAGGTATTTTAATAAGTTCTGGCTAAAGCCCTGACCTCTGGTTCTGAATTCAAAGTGCAGAAGGAGAAAGTAGAAATAAAACTCAATGAGGCAGCAAACTTCCAAAGGTTATTAAAATTATTAAAATTTGATATTGTGCTGTATGTATGGAAAAATTTGGTTGATATTCGTTGTTGAAATTTCTATTTCAGAAGATTTGTAGTACGAATTTATACTCAGTTAATAAAGAAATTTTCATTTTGTTTCGTGAAGTTGTTTTTTTATTCAGTTTAAATGTTGTGGCTCCTATTTGCACTGAAAAAGTATGCTATTGAACATGGCTAACTAATCACTAAATTTTGTTTTCATTTGATGATCACTGCAAATTTTTTTGTGATTACATCAGGCTATATGCAACACAAAAGTTATGAGAGTAAGCAAATTCATGGATTTAAAGTGTGACATGATAAGTTAGAATGTCACCAAGTCACAATGTGAGAATATTGGACTGTCTCACTGTATTTTTGCATTCTGAATCATACCCAAACTTTCAGTCTGTACTGCTGCCTGTTTCATCATGTTTTATTAACTATGTATAGAAACAGTAAAAATCTTGAGCTGTTTGGTTATGAGATGTAGTTTGCAGTTTGTATAAGCTGATTGTAGTTTAAGACGAGTGGCTGTGCTGACTGACTGATCTTCATGTGAAACTTGCACATCAGTAAAACAGACAACTGTTGCTGTGTTGCAGTATTAAGCTGAGTTGCAGCAATTCCTTGAAGCCTGTGGTGCAGTTTGAATTTCAATCCTGATCCTGTCTGTGTATCTTAATTTCCAAAATGCCCGGGGTTCATCCGAGTTCCAGAACACCACCAAAAATTGATGATCTGTACAGTATCAAAGTTGACAATTTGTCTTATGGTACCACTATGAGTGATATTGAAAGGTGACATGCGGCCTAAGATATGTCTTTCTTTATAATTTTGTGGTGAAGCAGTTTCCTTAACTGTGGAACTCATAACAATGAAACGTAACAAGTATTTTGGTTAATTTTTTGATGTTGCACTGATCTCACCTTTAAATTTAAGTCAATATTTTATTGTTTGGCAGAATTCCTACCAGCTCCTAATATTTCCCAGTTTTATTACTGCAATCAATGACTGTGTATTGTTTTTGCTAGGTATTTCAAGAAGTATGGTGAATTGGGTGACATCTACATACCAAGAGATCGTGACACACATGAATCTCGAGGTTTTGCTTTCGTACGTTACTATGAAGAACGAGATGCAGAGGACGCCATGGACGCCATGGATGGAAAAGTAAGTCTTAAATGGTCAGTGTTGTACCGTAAACTCTTCGAAACTCGAAGGGGAAAACAAAATAGTTTGAATAGTTGAGAGTTCGAGTTATAGAGAGCTATATTGCTAAGTTTATGCGTGAAGGGACTCACTGATTCAGTTCGAGTAATGCAAAGTTGAACCTAATATTCCTAGGATATTTTTTTAACTATCTACGAGCGCATAGATATAAAATCGTTCTGACAATATGAAGCAAACAATTTTTGAGAAGGTCAATTACTCAATGTATTTATGTCTTTTTAGGTCATAGATGGACGAGAAATTCGTGTTGCTATGGCAAGGTACGGCCGTCCATCAAACCAGTTTGATCCACGACGACATGGAGGCGGTGGCAGGGGCTATAGAGATCGAGGTCATTCGAGTTATGGATATCGCCGCGATCGTGACCGAGATAGACGCCGTTCTCCTCCACGAAGGTATGAACATTTCACTAACTCATCATTTAATGAGACTTCAAAGAACTTTGAAGAACTTTTATCTTTTTTGTTATCGTTCTAGAAGACGATCATACTCGAGGTCGCGATCACGTTCGCGTTCAAAAGATAAACGCTCACGAAGTAGATCCAGATCACCTAGATATCATCGTCGTTCACCATCACCAAGACGTTCCCCAAGAAAATCTGCATCTCCAGCTAGACGACGATCAGGATCACCAGCCAGACGAAACTCTGGATCACCATCACGAAGACGCTCTGCGTCACCAGCACGAAGATCACGTTCTCGATCGCATCACGACTGATCTATTTGAAAAGCCATGAATTTAGATAAACATGTGATGTTGTGGAGAGAGGAAATGCAACTACAAATATTTAAGATCTGATGTACGTTGCCATACCAAACAATTCTTTCTCACAAAAAATATGTTCAGGAGTCATGCTGTTAGTGCTCCTTCCATCAGTATGATTATGTCATTTATTTTTTATTAGATTTGCTGATTTTAACTTCTTTTATCAGTCCAGTCAAACAGATTTGCTGTCAGTAGTAGCCTGTTGCTCTGTTATAAGGGGGGAAGCTGCTGTTTTCTGTTTCTACCTGCTAATGGTTGCTGTTCACCTGTGAAACATAACTACAGGAACAACATACCAGCTCTTCCTTTTTCGGCTGTTAGTTTATACTGTTAGCTGTTTGTCACCAGTTAGCTGTTTTGGGTAAAACTTTGTTAAGCTGTTAAGATCAGAAACCTGCTACTTGTCGGGTGTCCAATACCGCTGCTTTTTTGTAATGTCGAAAAGGTTTTTTTGTATTTTCAATTGTCCTGGTGAGCGGCTGCTGTTATGTTCCTGAAGGTTTCTGCTTACAGTAAGGTAATAATTTATGACGTCATCACGAGAGCCTTTTAATCTGTATGTTTGTATTTCATGTTGGACAAGTTTGTATGAAAAAAAAATAACATAATAAAATTAGTGTCTTATTGCAATGGTTTGTCTTCCTTTTCGTGAGAATGCAATTCACATCTCGTACTACAGTTTATTTATTTTATTTTTTTTTTTTTTTTATATATTATATTACTACAGTTTATTTACGTTGTGCGTGAGAAAAGGCGAATAAAGCAGTCCAAAAAAGAAAATGACGTAAAACCTTGGAAATCCTACTCACTTATAATCTAAATTAAAATTTGAAACAAAACTCGAAGAGTGAAGGATCATACTCTTCCGACAGAATGAAAGAATATTGTTAAATGTTATTTAACTTCTGCGGTTCGTGAAGAAAGCATCGTCGGTTTCTGGACATTATTCCGACTTAAATGACTTTTAAACTTTATAGAGTTGATCCCCTAAAAATGCAGAGCAGTACACATTTTTTTTTTTTATAAGAACCTCGATTTTGGGCTCAGGGCTGGAGTTGCTAAGCATTTTTAAGAATCCAGGGCTAAAGTTGCTTGTAAGGTTGCTTAAAAATCTTGAAATGATAGCTTTGTGTGTTTGTATTTTTCATAGATTTTGGTTATACAGTATTTTATCAAACATTTGATTCTTCATATTATTATAACTATTTCTATCAAAGAGTAAGAAAAATGCTTACAATGCACAAATTGACTCATTCTACCCATCTATCACTGGTAATTGTAGTCTGTCTTGATTGGACAAAAAGAAATTTAAACTTATGTGGATTTGTTTGGATTTTGTAGATTAAAAAAAGTTTTTAAGAAGATTTCAGGGCTTAGGGTTGCTAAGCAAGTTGCTTATTTTTTTGGCCATTTTGAGGGCTGAGCCCTTAGCAACTCGGTTGCTTATATAAAAAAATGTGTATGTGAAACATCTGAAAATCGTGTTGGTGCCTTTTATTTTCTCTTGCGTTTTCGCTATCGGCATATCTGAAAGACAAGGGACCCTGGGTTCGAGGTTGGATATAGACCATGGTTATCGCCATTATAATCTTCTGCCATCTAGACGCTATATGTTAGACGGATTTAACCGTGTGAATCCACTCCGTTGAAAATGAGTTACTACTGCGGAACTTTTACATTCAACTCTCTCTAAAGCGGACACCATTCGTTCCAGCAAAAAGTGTCCGCTTTATGGAAGTGTCCGCTTTATAGAAAGTATTTTTAAAGGAAAACTTCAATTCGTTCCGAGAAAATGTGTCCGCTTTATGGAGGTGTCCGCTTTATAGAGTGTCCGCTTTAGGGAGAGTCGACTGTATAACCATTGCATCTTGTTGTTAGTCCAAAAGCTTCAAAAAGAAAGAAGTTTAGCGTATGAACTCAAAATCTATCAACATAAAATTATTTCCTGTTGGTTTCCGTTCACCCACACCATGATCATTATCATCGTTTCTGTGTTTGCATAAACCGCACATTCTAAAGTCTGTTCAAAAAATATGTGGACTAATTTCAGTTACCATGTGGAAACCAGATTTAGCAAATTACATCAATTCCCTTGAGCCTGGTTTTTATATAAAAGCTGAAATCAGTCCACATATTTTTTGAACAGACTTTAATGGAAATGTTATTTTTTTCTACCATTTTTACCTAGATGAAATGCTGGTCAATTTTATTTTCTTCGCTTAATAATATCATTGGTTGTCTCAGTCAGACCAATTTCTCATTGTTCAAATATGAGATGTCAATCTGTGACAACAAGCAAACAACAGCCTTTTTACTCTGGTTATAACAGTTCGTTTTCTTTTACATTTCCGTAACCAAAAGACTTTCAGACACTCGTAATGGTAAACACCAAGCAACATTATACAATATTCGCTTTCGGCTGGTACCGAAATTTCTCACAAAGGACGTATAATCTATATTCGAAATGAGCCCAAAAACAAAAGAAAGTTCCAAAAAGCAGACAACTCTATAATAAAAAGGAAAAATATTTTGCATAAAATGGTGTTCGTTAAAGATCTGCATTATATTTTGTCGATGATATTTTTCAGTGGGAAAAATCGTCAAAAAGTCACTACGATGATGAAGAGCATTATTGAAAAAGTGTGCATATTTCTATAGAAATGCACTCCTTTGCAGTGATTTTTCCACAAGTTTACACACGGGTTGCAGAAAGTTAAGTCCAATTTTACCACTTAACTGTCTTTATTCCTTCTCCCCATACAAACATTCATTCACGATCTTAAAAATTTCAAATAAAACATCATGTGATTCATAGAACTTAGTTCTGATTCGCAGATTTTCTCTTGTGAACAAGGAAAATTGTATTTTTTTTACTTGTCGGAAAGAAAGCTATCTATTTCCTTTTCCTGGACAATTATACAATTGTAATCAAGTTTATCCTGCAAAATTTCTATTACCACACATTATTCACACAAAACCTGATGAAACTTGCTCATTATTTCGAGGTAAGTGCGTTTAAGTAATGCTATTTGTATTACAGGAAAACATAAATTCTCATTATCATTAAAGCTTTGAGACATTTATGTAACTTCCAATGTTCTTCATAAAAAGGTGAGAACTTCGCCTTTGAAAACAGAAAGACGTTATTCGCAAGAAAATAACAGGGTTGTCTGCAGTTTTCTATCTCTTGTGAAGCAATGCAGAAATTCAAAGGAATTGCAAGTGTTTTCGTGATGATCATACTACTATTAGGTAGTATAAACATTTTGTTCCTTGCTGCGCCCCGAATGACAGCTTGGCGTTAAATGTTGATCTACAGGAGTTTGACTGTTGAAGAAAATACACAAGTAATTCAACTTTGTATATTTTCAGGAACAGAAAGTACTTCGGAAGGTTCTACCGAACAAGACGAAGACCTTTTTATCGAAAACGAAGAAGAATTTCTAGATGACGAAGATTCAAATGAAATAAGTAAGTCATGTCAAAAAAGCATTTGCAGTCGGCAACCGGCGGATTTCACTCTTAGTGCTTTCGGTGGATTAACGTATTAATAGACCTTTCCCCTGCTTCTGTTTGAACATAACGATAATACCGAGTTACTAACCCAGTGGGTAAAATCATCAAAATGCCACTGCGATGAAGAGCATTTTTACTGAAATAGTGTGTATATTTCTATACAACTACACTCTGCCGCAGTGATTTTTCAACAAATTTTCCGCTGGGAAGGATTGCCTCGTTTCTATGTATTCTATTGTCTTGTAATCACATCCTTCATTACTTTTAAAACCAAGTAATATTCACTTATCTTTTCCATTTCACAGCGAGGAAATTAAAATCCTTTGAAGTCTTGAAAATGTTGGCTCAGAAATTCGGGAAAGGTCTAATCGATGTTGTGATGTTTGTTTTTCACAACATTAAGTGACTGGAACCATCTAGAGGATAATCAGTAACCTGTCATTAAAATAATTCGACCACAAAATTTGTTTTCTTTCTTTCAGGCAATCAAAATAACGACGTCACCAAAGAAACCGATCAACTTGAAAATGATCCGAAATTTCATTGGCTTAAAAAGAAATATTACGGAAGACCGTCTGGATATTACCGATATCGTTTCCGAAAACGCCGTCAAAATCCACCACGATTATTAGTTTACCGACGTCGTCAAATGTATTACCCTCACAATTATAAAAGATGATAAACGCCTTTGGATTGTCCACGCGTAGTCTTTATTTACCGCCCAAATGCTCTCGTTACTAACATTTCTCTCTGATGTCATTAACAGCAGGGCGTTCGATTGCTCAAAATGGAGATGGCGGGGGAAAAATGACATCAAAACATCCAACCTGACGGGTTATTAACTCCGCAGAAATACGATTCGCACTTCTTTTTCTTCAACGAACAAGTTCTCCACCGTAGATGTCAAATATCTAACACTTGCTTCAGTTTTCGCTCAGTGAAGAACTTGCAATGCTTCACATTTTGAACTTCAGTTTTTTGTGCGAAAAATTTTGTGATGCGAGCAGTTCCTTTAGCAGCGGGGTTGTTTCCTTCATCGTCATCATCCCTGTAAAAAAAATTTTCTCGAAACATATTTCTCCTTAATACATAACACAACTACTAAAATCACTATCGTCAAAAAAACCACCGCAATGAGAGTATTTTTGTTGAAATAGTGCGTATAATTCTATAGAAATGCACTCTCTCGCAGTGGATTTTACAGTAGTTGTAGTACGCATTATAACATCGTACAGTTCTCTCCCCAAATAAATTGTAATTAGGCTGTATTTAGTGGACAACATTCTTTGCACCAACGGTGAAGGTGAAATGAAAACTCATCCAGGGAAGAACTGAAAAGCCTTAAAAGCCATAACACGATGGATATTTTAAGGGCCATTCACTGATAATTACGTGAACGAACTTACAAACACCTCTCAAAACAAAAACCAAAGAAATTCTTTTCATCTGAACAAATATTTACGCAGAAAATACTCGTGCTGGTACAATTGCAATACAAATCCTAACACACCATGTAACATCCTTGGCCTTCTTCTCTAAGATATTCGAACAAGTTGACCAACTGAACCTGACAAACTGTGGATAACCAAAGATCGGATCTAACACGTCATTCAACCACTGCTTAGTTGAGGGATCTGGAAACAAAAACATATAGTTACCAACCTCTTGAACTGGAACGAACCCTATCAACAACATAGAGAAATTACTTCATACCAGATGGATAACCAGATCCATAACTTGTCGAGAATTCACCTTCATTAAACTTCCAATTTTTAATGCATCTATCTCTAGCTACCTAAACATGAAGCCTTAGTTGGAAATTCCACTTAATATATGTATGTCTCATATTCTCCGATTTATAAAAGCTAGAGGTTGTTTGTGGTATATTGATTATACTTTAGTTGGCAAGCGTGAAATACTACGGTTAGCGCCCTCCTTCTATCAAGCGCCCTCTTTCATTCAAGTTCATTCCTATAATAAGCGCCATCACTAAAAGATGAAAATAAAAGAAACACCCCCTCTCTTAAGCTCCCCTTTCAAACGTAAAACTTTAAATAAACGCTCTGTGTGTTTAAACGAGGATTGTCCATCGTCTTAATTCAATGCTGTTTTAATACTACAGTAAACTCTCTCTAATTCGATCATCGAAGGGACTGACAAAAACGTTCGATTTATAGAAATTCGACTGTATTCTCAAATTCGAAAAGATCTAGAGAACACGTGACTACACATCATTTTTCTTATAATTTAAAACCATTGTTGCGCTGAATTATGACCACGATCTCCAAAAGAAGCAAAGAAGATACCTTAGCGCAGATACTGGCTGCGCTGACGATCGGAAACTTGGAATCAGCCTTTGGTGTGACCGTTACACGAACATCAGGAAATATGGCTGACAATTTTTTTTGATATTTTGTGGCATCACCGACTGTATCAACATACATCTAAGAAAAAATTTTAACGTTGTAACTTTTCCCATTTCGTGAAGATTTCGTAAATATAGCTTCACATGCTCGAACGGCGAATATTATACTTTTGTCATTACTACCAACACTCCAACCAAAGACAACCGAAAACCTCGATTCCAGGAAAACTCTTGAAAATTTTAACCTTCACGAAGTTATTTTGGTAGAGTTTCACAAAGAGTAACGAAGCGTAAAGTAATTTCGGAAACAAAACTACACCGACACCGACACCGTTAGGAAGGCGATAGTCTTGTGGAAATCCACCGATCAATTGAGAAGTAAAAGTCATATAAAGTTCACCTCTTGAATCATAGCACCATCTGATATTGTCTTTTGCGTCAATTCTATGGCTGCTCCGTGAGATAATTCATTCAAAGTAATTTTCACCCTAAATTAGGCAAACTCACTTGTTAGGAGAACTCTTTTTTTTACAGAAATTTGAGATTACAATTAACCCACTGGGCAAAACCGTCAAAAAGTCACTGTGATGAAGAGCATTTTTATTGAAATCCTTCGCAGTGATTTTTCAAGTTTGGGAAAGTAAATAGCATACCTTCTGAGCATATCGTTAGAGATTTGTGTTGGCGATATCACTTTGATCGCCCATCCAATATATTCGATATGATTTTCAATAACCTCCAGTAGTCTATCTCTATCACTTTCAGATAAAATCTTTGAATCTTACATAAAGGAACAACAAAAAACACATGGGGTGGAGAGTGACATTCAGTCAATAGAAACATTACTAATACATAATAGTATTCCATAATTTCAAGTAAATAATTTTCCGTTCAAAGTTCTCAGCATACATTAGGTTTGGATACTTTTGGCACATATTAAAAAAGACTATGTTTCTTTACCTGCAAATCCTAGTTCAGCCAACTTTTCAGACAAACTCAATGGACAGTAACAGACCCCATAAACCATTGGACCTACAACACGAACGAAAAAAATAAGATCAAGTTTCAATTAAACCATATACTCAGTCGGCAAACTTGTTGAAAAACCACTACGAAGGAGTATATCAACACAGAAAGGCATTGACGCAGTGACCTTTTGACGATTCTGTTGTCCACTGGGATAAACATTTTCTTCGAGCTTACTCAAAAGACTAGGATCTATTGAGGGATTTACTTCAAATACGTTTTAAGTACTGATCAATACTCTGCTACCATTATGAAAGAAGTGAAAGACAGTATTGCGTTTCTTTGAAATTTACCTATCTGTATCAGGAACACTACAGCTTGTTTAAAAAGGCTGAAGAAGGTTATAAAACAAATGAGTCAAAATAAAACGAATTTTCATCAGAGTTACCCAGTGGACAAAATCGTCAAAAGTCACTACGACGAAGAGTGTTTTTATTTAAACTGCTTGAATGTTTCTATAGAAATGCACTCCTTCGCAATGATTTTTCAAGTGTCCGCTGGGTACTTACCAAGCACGGGCCCTCTTCCAGCTTCATCGATACCCAAACAACATGGCTCATTCTTCGTAATTTCAGGGATGGGCGATTGGAAAACGTAACTTGTAGTATTATCATTAAAGAATTCTTCTAAATCCATCTTTGACTGAGAAGTATAAATCATCATCATAGTCAATAAAAATAATAAAAATAGAAGAGTAGTAAGCAAACTTTTAATAACGAGAGGGCAAATTTGTTGAAAAATCACTGTGAAGGAGTGCATTTCTATAGAAATATACACACCATTTCGATAAGAATGCTCTTCATCGCAGTGACTTTTGACGATTTTGCCTATCAATCAGTTCAGTTCCGCATAGGTGAATGCTAGTTTTGAGGACACAGATTCACAAACAGATTATACGAGATCTAGGGTAATTGTTAAATACAGAAGAGACATTTACTTTCCTTCAGATTGAAAAAATTCAAAGAAATTTCCGTAAAATGTTTGCCCTTTAAAAACACAACTTCTCTAATAGAAAGGAACTAAAATACAAAGTAAAATAAATACTAAAAAATCTACACAGTTGCAGAAACTTCTAAGGTTACAATCCTACAATGAAGATAACAGAACATGTTGAAATGGACTGAATCTCAAAATAGAGTGCAGCTGAATAATATTTTAACTAAAGTGATGCATAAAAAAAAAGTACTCAAAATTTAGGAAATTTGCTTATCTATTGATCTTACAAGTACTTACAGCTACAAACGTTTGACTGCTTCTGTTATTTTTCCTCCGAGAAATAAATAAGCGCACAAAATCAAATCGAAATCGGCAGGTGGTTTCAGCATTTCATGTTAACACTCACACGAAAATCATACGGAAAAACTTGAAATGCAAAGCATAAACATTTTATCAAACTATTCGCCTAATATAACAGTGTCACCATTCGCGTTTTGGTTTAGCAAATTTACTGCCTCTTGCACACTGGTCACTTGTTGGAATTCATGCACACTGCTAGCCTGTTGTAACTCCTGCAAGATTTGTTCATTACATCGTTGCTGGTCAAGTGCAACTTCTTGAGGTGGATGCCCTGTAATTTCGTGTTGTTCTAACATGGACATGTTACCATGCTGAGAAGAAACTGCTTCATCATTGACCTGATTCTCCATCAGATCTTCTTTTATTTCCTGGCCTAACGTTTCTTCTTTCAACAGTCCCGTCGAAAGTTGGTTTTCACTTTCGATCAACTCGTCTGGTTGCTCTGTGATCGGTTCCACTTCGATCTGCTCCACAACAAAAGTCACTGGAAAACAGTCAAGTAGATTAAGCTCCGCCATCTTTTCTTGAATTTGTTCTACAGTCCGTAAGTTTAACCGCATCCCCATGTTGTTGATAGCATAACTTTCTCTGGCAGAGCTATATACTAAGTGAACTGCTTCAGGAACAATATTACATCCTGGAATTCTTAACAAAAGATTAACACTACACAATATAGTTGCTATTTCCTCATTCGTCCAGTCCTTTTCTAATTCTTTTACGGAATTGTCCTGAGCTGGCGAGAAATCGGACATCTTCGGACGTGAATAAGATCGGTCACAGTCAGATCGTTTCCTCTTCTGTTTAACGGTGGGATCCTTCTTCTCTTTTGCCGGCCGAACCCCATACTCATTTTCACAGTTTTTGCATCTACAAAACTCGTTACATCCATTAGCATTTCCATTACATGGACATTTGGTAGCTCTTTTACCTTTTGTACATGCTGCTCGAATTTCAGTACTTTTTTTCCCCACACCCTCACCACAACGACAAGATACATCCTTTCTTATTAGACGTGTCTTGTTATTTCCACAAATTTTACAGAAGCATTTGTAATTGCATGGTTTGCCTTTCAACAGGCATGGACATCGAGATGCATATGCTTCACCATGCACACAGCTCTTAGCTGGCTTTTTGCCTTTATTGCATTGACAAAAACCTAAAAAAAACGGTTGTGATACTTAGAAACCGAGGAAATAATAAGGAGTAGGGATAAGAAAGGTGTTGATTAGCCATAGCAAAGAATTTTCAAGAAGCTTTACAGGGGGTCAAAGATATACAAGCCATTAAGCAAGTACGTAGTGAACTGGATTGATACCTTTTAATAGAATTGCAAATAATTGTGGCAAAGCTCTCCCTTCTCCACACTGTCAAATGTTTCGATTAAAAAAAAAATAAACAGAAAATTTACCATCCTCTTCCTCTTTTAAAGCAATTCCAAAATCCTTTGTTCCATCATAATGACCACAGCCAAATGCATTATACGCTAACACAATCGGCACGTCAATTTTCTGTTTTGTTTTTGGAAGATGTATGCTCACATCCATATTGTGTAAGGATGATACAACAATAATTGGTACTCCCAAAACATCTGCGCAAACATCTACCACCAAATCACCAACATTAGAGGCATAAACACCAGCATTTCGGTAGGATTCAACCTCGGTCATATCTTCTTCGGTTAAATAACTTTTGTACCGTTCTTCACATTGGATCTCCTTCACGAACAATTCCCTGAAAGTTGATGAAAGGAAGAAAATGATGTGAAATAACTATACATAATAAACCAACAGTAAAAATTGAATTTATTAGAACAATGACATCTAAATAACAAATAAATAAACAATCTTCTGCATTTGACGTATCATAAACACATTCCTCACCGGCAATTATGAATACGAAAATTACATTTAGTTTCATCTTAGAACTAAAATCCATTAAGGTTGCTGTAGATGGCTTCTTCTTTTACGTAGGTATTTTGTAAATTGACACCTTAATTGGTTGTTAGTTCTATTACACAACAAGTATTTAAATAGGACAAATTTTAGCTGTCTCGAAAAAAGCTATTTTTCTATTGTTATACTTTCAGCAATGAACTTTGTTTCAATGGAATTTTATGATAGTGTGAAAGAAGATTTTTTTAAAAAAAGAACATACAATTTATACTGCACATTCAATTTTTTAGTTTCATAAGCTGTTCTATGCTGCTTGTTTAGTAAAATAATAAAAACACTCTTCTTCTTCGTTTTACTTTATAGCATCCTTCATTATACGTATGCACATATGACATTCAAGAGAGTATAGAGAATGTTTCGCAAAATACGAAATCAAAAAAGCAAGGAAGATATGAATCACGAAAAAATAAGCGTTTGTTTTACGATTCGAATCATCAAACAGAATGGAAAATAGTAGTTGTATAATTTTAACTACACTTCACATTTTTTATAAGAACATTGATCATAATTTTAAGCAATTCTTAGAATGTTCTGTCTTTTGAGATCATCTTTTGTGCCTACAAAATATGTTTTGTGTGCTCTTTCTACTTTTCTGCATTCACGACTTTTGAGTAATGAAAATTTAAACTAGTTCTTGTAAACTTCTTTTTTAAAAAAAGTGTATAAGTATTTCTTAAACTACAACTCAGTTTTGATGTAGCATTTACAGTAAACAAAGTCGGACAATACTCTTCTTTAAGAAGTATATCAGTGATGTATCGATATTAATTTTAACAAGATGCCCTTACGGGCAGAAAGATTTCTGCAAAATCTTTTGAAGCATGAAAAATGAAATATGTTATGAAATTTATAAAATTCGACAGAAAATGCTGAACGACCTAGGTGGGCTCGAACCACCGACCTCTCAGTTATCAGACAAGTCCACTAGCCAACTGCGCCACGGAAGCACATATGTTTAATAATTGTATTATAAATCTTTTTTGGCTCTATTGTTTACAAAACGTTGAGAATTTCTTTTTAGTAAGAAACGATGATCACAGTCCAAGATAGTTATTAGTTTCTTCTACAAATTTTCTTTTTTAACTTAAAATATGTTTTATGTCTCAAAATACATTTAATATTGATCAAAGAAACTTTTGTAAATGTATAGCTGACATGCCATGCACGGTGCTTTGGTTTCATGTAAGTGCACGCATGAAATTTCAAAAAAACGCTAGGTTTGGACAGTAAGAAAAAAAAGAAGAAAACGAAAGCCGGTTGTAATAGCTTTCTTGCTTTCGCAGAAATCTAATAAACTGTAATTATTATGTTGTCAATTTTATTGTTTATTTTGTGATGTAATATGTTGAGTTTCTCAATAAAACATTTTGCAACATCAATTATATTTTTCCTAATTCTTTTTTCTTTGTCATGTGCTTTCTCAATAGAACCTGCCTCTTCATTAATTGGAAGAAAAAAGATTGCAATATGTTGATGTTAATTTTATGAGCAGTTTCTACATAATATGTAGAGCCATATTATGCCTCGAAATTAAAAACAATTCGCTCCTTGACGTCCAAGTTGATAGAAACCGTATGGCACTCCTTAAAACAAAAATGCACACCCAATGTGTAACAAGGCGTGCGAACAAAATGGCACGTCTGGAAAATATAGATGTCTGACCCATCGCATGCGGGTCTAAAATCTTACGACCAGGCCTGTCAGGGTATGTAAAGTATTCCCTTACCATGCCCCAAATCAATAAAAGACATTATGTTCCGAAAGTCCTTAAATTTCCAAATATTTGGACGGAAAGACTTTCAGACAAATTAACAATTCAGACAGAAGAACTTATGCACAAAAGTGTGTCCGCTGTTATTATATGCCGAATCGAGATAAATCTGTTTTTACCTTAAAATCAGTACAGAATCATTCACTTGGTCAGTTGATCTCAAGCCAAGATTTTCCATGTGTTTCACAAACTCGTGCCTGCCATCTATCACCGGCAAGGTCTTATAAACTTGCATGAGAATGCTACGAAACAAACAATCACCATCGGCGGGGATTTTGTCAACTCTAAGATTGAACGATTTCAAATTCCGATAGAGAGTCTCATTCTGTGCATCACTGTTATTTCCATCTGGTTCTATGGCAGATCGATTTATAACAGGAAAGGTATACTTTATAGCATTCTCAACTTGAAAATCTATAGCATCACAGGAGTTCTTAACTTTCTTCATAAAATTAAGTACAAAATAAATATCATATGCAAGCGTTGCCAACATGTTTGTTGACATCAGGTTTCCAGAAGTGAATAAGGCATGATCCTCAAGTGTCAACGGTTCTGGTTCCCCAGGTGTTTGCAGAAATGGAGACAAGAACGTTTTTGGTAGATATGGAGCAATTTTCACATTGCAACGATGTTTTCTTATATTGGCTCTGCTGTTGTATGAAGCACACAATACAGCAAAAATTGCAATAGCCAACTCTGGACTCATGATAAAATATTTATTCTGGAATATATCATCTTTTATAAATTCCTGGTGATATTTTTCAATGCTGTCACTTCCTTGGTCAGGCGGTATATAAGATAAACAGCCCATACTGATATGCTCTTTTAATATTTCCAATTGGCTCAATATCAACTGGCGTCTGTGTTCGGATAATGTATTTAAAAAGGATTCCTGCTTTGTAAGTACGTCAATTAGGTTTTGCATGATTACTGTGGGGGAAGCTGTGTCTTGCTCTCTCTTGTCTTGAACATCATCAGCCTTTCGTACAATTCGCTTCAAGTCTTTTGCAAAGATACAGGCATGAACAACTTTTTTGTCTGGTAGACAATTTGTTATTGCAGCAAATGCATGGTATAAATCGTGCTTAACTACCACACCTGGAAATAGAGCAGTACATAATTCTCGCATCTCACAACAATTTTCCAGGAAAACGTAGCTTAAAGATGTACCCGTTACATCCAGTTTATATTTGATGTCCATAAGAAAAGACATGTATTCCTCACAGTCTGATGTTTCTGAAGAGGCTTTCCATGAAACTATTTCATGGTTTTCATTCAAGACAGTCATAATTTTCATTTGATCCTTTTTGTTTTTGTCCGAGTATGTGCGACCAACACGATAACAGTTATCTATTGAGATCGAACAGCTTGGAAGGGAACGTGTGCACTCCAAAAGTTGTTTGATATTGTAGTATGTATCCAAAAATATAGTTTCTACCTTATCTCTACTTGGAAATGAAAACATAACATTGTCATGAAAACTTTTCTCATTAAATCCAATAGTCCGTTGAAAATATGCGAAATTCAAAGAGCTAATACACTCACAAATCTGGGTGAAAGTAACTCTGGTGGTAACCTGATGGAAGATGTAATCAATCAAGTCAAATGTAGCAACACTCATGTGGTACTTTTTGAAAGGGAAATGGTTCGGTCTTAATGAAATCGGGAAGTTTGACATTAGCTCCCAAGATCCTGCTAGATAATGATGATTACAATCTTTTCGGCATGTGTACATTCGTTGGACTAACAAAATATTTCGTCGCAAATCAAATATCAGTCGTGGGTTTTTATTGGAACCTTTTTTCAATAAATCATCAGTCCATCCCGATGGTCGAATATCAGTTCCTGGATGCTTTAAGCATTTCATTGTGAAAGTAAAGTGTTCTAGTGGGGACCAAACAAATAGGGCAGGTAAATAAGATCGATCAGCCGGTGGCTCGATGACATGATCAAACCATGGATTGGTAGGGTTGTCCTTGAATTTCTTCAAAACCTCAAGCAGATATGTTTGGGCTTCCTCATCAAGAGTGACAGATGACACAACAGGAAAGTGTAACATAACCAACATAACCAACAGGAGATACATTTCTTTCTTATGACTAAATAAAAATAAAACATATGAGTGTAAAGTAAATGTTTGTGGCACTATATTGCACTTTCCATACCCCGAAAGTGCAATAGCGCCATGTTTGTATGCAATAACACATAATTATGTATGGTGGGTAGCCTAATTAAGCTTCTACCTCTTTAGGGATTTCCTCTCTCTACTGTCAAATGAAATTGAATTTCTTGCAGCTGTGATGAACTTGATTTCATGTAGTGTTTGTGTATTATTTTCACATAAGAGCACTGTGAACTTTCTTGATGTCAAGATTTGATTGAGTTGAGTTATAAAAAAATATTTTTGTTACTCCGCCATCCCTTTCAAGTTTGCATACTCGCCAAAAACGTTCAATATGCTCAAAAATATTTATACACCACATGGGGACCAGATTTAAAAGGGTCCGAGGGACGTACTTTGCTTTTGGGGACTCAAAATGACTTCGCATATTTGTGATCTTGTAGATGATGACTCTCCAGCATCAGCGAACGTAAAACTGAGCAGAAAACATGTGAATCTAGAAGGTATACGAGTACTTACATTAAGTTGCCGCGTGTAGGGCTCTCAAAATGAAAGCAGCGAAGCAGTTCTTTCCCGCCAGCACTATTGAATCTCGCTATGTTTTGAGCTCAAAACACGGTCACACATACCGTAAAAATATTTTTAAAAGACGAATCATAACTTTTGTGGTCAGTCAGTGTAAACAAATTTTTTTAGCTTAGAATCAAAATGGTGCATGTAGTTGTGTTGTTGGGGAATGAGTGGGTAACCGCGAAATTGTTTGTTTTTCATGTTTTTCTTTTGCTGACTTCAGTAAAATCCCAATACTGATTTATGGCGTTGCAAAAAATCGTAATATGACCAATTTTATGAAAGTGCACAATACAATAGACATTTTTACTGTATAGTGTGTCTTCAAACTTTGAATGTGAATAAACTGTTTTTATTTGTTGCTGTAATTAGCTTTATTTTTGTATCACTCGATAGGAAATTTTCTAAATTTTTAAAAAATTAAAGTTTTGGGGCGCTATTACACTTTCGTACCCCCCTAATTTTATTGATGTTTCTTATGCAGAATTTCACGCTGATTAATATTCACATAAGAACTTGGGTCTGAAAATCAACAGAAAGGAAGTTATTCGCCATCAAAAATTTGGAAATATCTTCGGTCCATACCATAACTGTCGTCCGCCATTTTTAAAGTTTCTCGCAATATGATGAAACCTGGTTTTCACTCAACTTTGATCCCCAGTTCGTGATTCTTTACTTTCCTATTTCGTGCGATTTAATTCTATTCATGAATGAAACAAATGAATCTATTAGCTTCGGTTAATAAATATTATTGGTTGAAAATAATTTTTGATTGTTTTAAAGCAAAGTCTGCTTTTTCAGTCTTTTTTATGATGGACTTATGAGATCATATACATATGATCATAATGCAGGTGGCATACTATGTTTGTCCTCTCTTGTACGCATTATGTGTATAAAAATTTGCTTTCAAAAAAACTTCAGAGGGGGAGTTTCTTGATTAATGGAGTGGATCTTCCAAAAATATGTTTTTCAAATATATGTGGCTTTAAAAAAAGCCGTTTTATTGCGAAGTCGTCTCATACTGGGTACAGCTGAGCAACTTGCGTCCAGAAGTGGAAGTAGGCATGCTCATTAAAACGTTGGTTCCACATGAATTCAGCCAGGTAGTCTGGAATGGTATCGCAGTTTGTTGGGCCAAACATAGATTTAAATTTGGCTTTAGCTCGCTGCCACATTGCCTCAACACGGTTCGTTGTCACCGCGAAGAAGAGAACAGACTGTATTGAAGAAAGTGAGAAAGAAGAGAAACCAGGTCTTCAGGATCAGCGAGACACGAGATGCGAAGCGATGGATTATGATTATGAAGTAAAAATGGCGGACGACAGTTATGGTATGGACCGAAGATATTTCCAAATTTTTGATGGCGAATAACTTCCTTTCTGTTGATTTTCAGACCCAAGTTCTTATGTGAATATTAATCAGTGTGAAATTCTGCATAAGAAACATCAATAAAATTAGGGGGGTACGAAAGTGTAATAGCGCCAGTTTTGGAAGGTGAGAAAAATCAGGGAAGAAGAAATATCAATTGTAACTTTAACATAATTGACAAGATAACCTACATAACCCACATAAACACTTAAGAAGAATGTTTTATTAATTTTATCTTTGCACTAAGACGTTGTTGATGTTTAAAAAAGTCACTTAAACGATTAAACTTGTTTTGCTTAAAAAGTATTTCCCGAATTACTGTCATGGTTTGAATAGATCATTTCCTTTCATTCACTTGTTAATGGACTTTTAAAGTTAGTCAACCGGGGGGCGACTTTGACAGTTTTTACCTTACTTGTTTTGATTTCTTCGCTTCACGATAAGACAACGAAATGATAATGGGCGCTTCATAACATTTACGGCACCGAGATTCTAGGATTATTGTAGTGTTTATTTGAATGGGGTGGCATATTAGTCTAAATCTACAAAATGTTAGTGTCAAAGTCGCCCCATTCAGTGGGGCGACTTTGACAGTACTGTTTTAGGTGAGAAAATCCTTACGGGGCGACTTTGACACATCAATGAATTTTAAGTATTTTATTTTAGAATGCTTTTAACATTTTTTCGCTAGTTAACAGACACGCAGCAAGGGTAAAATAAACAAAGAAGAGATAAAAACCAAAAACCATTATGTCAGTAAAGTAAACTGTCAAAGTCACCCCCATTGTCAAAGTCGCCCCGGTTGACTAATAGTACCGTAAAGCGGGGTGAGCGGGGTGACTTGAAACACCCGGGGTGACTTGAAACAGCGTCAAAAAAGCGTTATTTCTCATGAAATAATGAATGAAACTCCGAATTTTTTTCAGATTCCGTTCGGAGACTATCTAGCGCAACTTTCGATAGAAAAATTTTATTAATCAAGGAAGTTTTTCCGAAGCTGAAGATGAAAAAAGCGCCGAAAATCAGTACCCCTGTAAAATAGCACATCACGGCGATATAGCATATCACCAAATGTAATTTTTTTTACATTTGTAAAATAGAAAGGTCAAAGGGAGTAATTCCAGAATTTTATCGAAAAATATTTAAAATTGACAGAAATATATGCCATTAAGATGTTTCGTTTTTTTTTTTCACTCGATACACTTCGTCTCTTCGATTATTGCATAAATGTTCTTATCAATTATGATGCAATCAAATCATTGATGTGTGATAAAGTTCAGCCGATGGAGTTTCAAAGGTGGTATTAAGTCATTTGGTAATTATAAGTTCTATTAATAGAAAGGGTTACTATCTAAGAATTAAACCTCAATAGACTCGTTTTACTAAGTACCATAACTGAATACTAATCAGAGTTCTGAACAAATCGGTGTTGTAATTACATCCTCCGTTCAAGGCTATGGGCACACCATACTTATTGTGAAATTGGCGATAGACGGGTTGCATGTTGTTGCTTTTACAATTTCACATTTAACCTCGTTACCAGGGCTTCTTCTTGCCTTTTTGATATATGGGTGCCGTTTCATACTCCATATACATGTCATCTGCAATGGTGCAATAAATTTGCGCATAATCCGGATGAAATGATGAAGCACTTGTGTGGAAAAAACAAAGACCGTAGATCAATTTCTTAGTGACATCTGTATCGAAATAGTAAAGGAAATATATCCTAAACTAAGAGAAGCACGAGAAGGAAAGTTGGATACTCTGAAACAGAAATTTTATTATATTATATTCAATTTACAAGTTTTAAGTAAAGTACTGTCGTGTAAACTATCTATAAATTCAAATTCATTTTGCCTGCTTTTGATATTGTTTCTGAAACAATTACGTTATCACACGCTTAATGATTTTAATGGCTTCAGCAGATAACTTATTTTTTACAATGTTTGCCATTCTGAGATTTTGAGTTTTCAAAATTTACTAACACTTAATAAAAATGAAACTGGCATTAACAAATTATTTTAATTTATGTTTTATACACAAGTAATCGTAGATCACACGTTTTCTGTTTTGGCGCTCTATACAACAACATTTTTGTACAAACAGCACTGTTTCAAGTCACCCCCGCACGATAAATTTCAGTAGGTGTACTTTGTGAAGCAATAACTTGAGATGGCATGCATCAATTAGTTTGAACACTTTGTTATCTGAAAGACAAAAGATGAATGGACCTTTTTTCAAAATTTCATAGTAATTACTTCCTTAGATTAAAAGTTATGAGCAAATCTTTTCAAAAAACGGCGAATTTTGATTTTTCTTCTTCCATGACTTTTTCCACATTTTGAAACTTCAATTTTTGAAAAGTTTACAAAATCCTTTATCGAGTGATGTAAAAATCAAATTTGTTACAACAACAATTAAAAAGTTATTCACATTCAAAGTTTGATGATACTTTTTTGAAGACACACTGTATTTTCTGAATTTCCTTTTTGCATCCCCCAGTGGCCCAGTTAGTGGCAAATATTACAGTTTTTTAAAGAGAAAATCACAAGGAATGTGTGCATAGTGAAAAAAGATCAACTTATACAATTTGATTGCATAAAAGCTTTATTGCGCACGAAGGAGATTTAGTTAAGTATAATTTCCCCTATAGTCCCAGAGATAAAATACACAGTTTCAGTTAGGTAGAGGAACAACATTTGAATGAGGAATAAAAATAAAATAAGGTAGAGTGCAAATAATCAGGAAAACTCTGTGATATATTTGTGGTCTAGTGATAACATGAAATTTATCTGGAATATTGAGGCATCCTCAAACCCTTTAATGTAAACTACTCATCAAAATCATTTGTGACATCACACAATCATCGAAAACTGTAAATGTTGTCATATTTTGTATACATGATGTATACATAATGGCACCATATTTCGCTTATAATAAAGGATTGAGAAAATTCACTGTGACGTCACAAATTAGAGGATGTTATAATTGTACAACCCTCCATAAAGATTTGAAAGTTTTGGTTATTGAATAAATCCGTGCTTGAAACTTCACTTATTAGATATCGGAGATACGAAAATAATCATTCAAAAGTAAAAAAAATGACGGCAAAGTAAGTTTCTTTTCTCATAAGAAGTGTGCTGATAGTAGATTTTCTTTTTCACAACATGTGCAGCCTAAGAATTTTTGTTTTTCAATGAACATTTATAACTTTCATTTACGGATGTATACAAGGTGTGGTTTCTACTAGACAGATGCAATCGCAATTCCAATAATTCTGATAATACTTTTAGAATTTTTCAAAATAAAAGAAACAAGGTCAGATAAGAAGAAAAATTGCAAAGAATATCTGTTTAGAATGTGCAAGTAGTTACCATAGTTACCATATCTTTTCTGCTTTTTTTTACAAAGATTCTTTAGGAAAATTGAAAAATACTAGAATGAACCATGCCTTGTGTTAGAAAAATACACAAAGAGAGCATTTACAGAAATAATTTTAAAAACACTTTACTTCTTTTTTATCACTTTGTTGGATCCTCTTGAAAGAGCTAGATTTTTAAAAAATGTTGGAAAATTGTTGCTACCGCACCAGCTTTCAATCTTATTTTCTTCGGCATATAACGTATTATCATGTTTGCCATAATTATCAACTTTGAAATAGTCTTCATGAAAATGATCGCTGCAAACTACTTTATCTTTTCCAGATCGAAGGTTTTAACAGTAAATCCAGTGCCGATATTGTTAAGCCATCTACCAGCTCTTTGTTTTTCTTTGACAGGATCAGGAAAACAAAAAGAAGATAATTCTCTCATCACAAATTGTCTTCACTACGTGATTTGTTTGTTATGATTTCATATTTTTGAGTTTTGATTAAACCTAAAACTTTAATAACTTACGAAAGAATTGTGTGAAATGAGTGAAACTTTGTTAAAAGTCGTCTTCCGCAATTTAGTCAATTCATTACAAACAAAGTATTACATAATTTTGACGTTAATTCTCCTTTAAAGTGATCCAAAAGTGTTGAAGATCTTTTGAAACTGTTCAGTTACTAAGATTATTATTCATGATATAGATATCTTTGTTAAATCTAATATTATAGTATATACAATCTTGACCTGAATCCTTGTTACATAATTTTTGCAGTTCATTTGAGCCCTTATCTATTCTCCTGGTCATCATAATGAGATCACAGTTGAAAGAAAACAGAACACTCGCCTTCATTTTCCATGAAAAAGTTATTTGGAAAAATATATTGGGATGTTTGACCTTAGTATTCATTTTTCCTCAAAAATATAGCAAATCTGTTGGTTAATGATCGAGTGACATTTTTGATTTTCTGTAGTAGTTGGGCATGTAAAAAAATTTTTAATAGTAGAGGAATTGATATAATTCTAAAGTTCCTTGTTTCCTACAAATGACACAAATCACAGAAGCTTGTTGTATATCACAGACGTGGATACTTGTCAAACAAAAAACTCTTGAGAAACTGGTTGCTGTACTAAGGCTTGCTACACTTATTGTTTTGAAACGGTATAACGTCATGATTAATTGTAAAAATAAAAATTCCTTTTCCTATGAGAAAACATAATTTTTAGAATAAAAATCATTCAACTCTTTCATATTACTAGAAGACAATAATAATAATGAATAATAATGAATAATAATGAAGGATCAGAGTAAGATGGAAGAATATGTGCTGATGTGTTTTTCACACAAAAAGCCTTTCAAAAATTGTCTTTCCAAATTTTCTTGTCATCAAAATTTCTTCCCCTAAGGTAATCTGTCGATCTATTTATAAATATTACATAGCTTGTTTTGAGGAGATTTCTGCACTGTTTTGGGAAAAGATAATTAGCTTCACGAGAGCTTATCAAATTCAGAACAGGTTTGGAACAATGATTTGAGCAAGAGAAGCGCTGTAAACACCTCGCATTTGTGTTCCTGATGCGTTTAGCAGTTTCCTGTTTTCTTGTTTGTAGTGTTAAATGATTTTATGCAATTTAGGTAAACACACACACACACTAAGGTTCTTGCAGCAGTAAGAATATTGCCATGAAGTTAAGGTTCTTTGTTACCATTTTTTTCAATGGAGTGAGAGAGAGTGTGCTGCATCATTTCATCTTGCTTCTGATGATAATTTATCAGGAATTGTTGAATATTATATTTTATTATATTTTTCTCTCTTCTGCTTTCATAAACTACTGATCAGTTATACAATGGAAGAAGAACTCGTGAAAGGAAAATCAAACACAAAAGACACAAAGTTCGATTTTATAGTCGGTCAGTTAGAAGACATTGTTGTAGACGATGTTTTTCAAAACATGCAAACAAAATTCATGAACAAATATTATCAGGAATTTGAAAACACGGAAGAAAATAAACTATCATACACACCCATTTTCAACGAATACGTGAACATGTTAGAAAAGTATATTGAAAATGAGCTGACAAGGCGAATTGAACATTTTGACATGGCGGAATTCATGAAGCAGTTGTCAAACAAAAAAGATGAGATCAGCGAAGAACTCTTCGAGATGTTATTGAGTTTTACGGACTTTCTAACTTTTAAACAGTTGATGGTGGATCACAGAGAGTTCAAGGAAGGACGTGTCGTAGATTTATCTTTTGGACTTACAGTGACATCTCTGACGAATGAACAAGCTGATGCTAGATAGAGGTTCATTTTGTTTGTTGACACAGAGGAAGAATTTTTGAGGGTTTTTTTTAGAGCCTTGTATTTGGTTTACTAGTTAATTATTAATTTTTTCACAAGTTAAAGTGTTGATAAATTTTTGTCTTGCCTCTATTCTCTGTGTGATTATTGAAATTGCAGTACTCCAATCTATGAATTACATTATAGCAGCCTTCGTTTTGAAGTTGAATAAATGATATAATCATTGGTAAAAGCTGATGAAAGAAGAGAAAAATGCTTTTATGAAGTTCTTTTGTCACGAACGCATTACCTCTAATTATTGGATTTGAAACAAGGTTGATTTGTGTAATTTATGAGTGGAAGTATTGCGAACTACTACAACAAAAGAATTAAAAAAGTTTAATTTTGAAAGACCATTTTTTTAAGAATTAGGGAAGTTTGTTCTTTTAGCAGTTGAAAGGATTATTTTGAAATATTTATATGATACAAATAAACCTTTGTAATATATATGATATATATATAATGTAGAATTCAGCTTGTTGTGTCTTGCGTTGGATTCCTTACAACAAGGACGAAATTCATTTATTCTACGTGGCCAAAAATAAAAAAAATCTTTTTTACATACTGGTTGCAAAAATTTAAAAACTTCTAGTAGAAATAATTATACGCTAAAATCCTGGTGGATGCAGAAGAAATGTTAAACAATGTGCTCCGCCATGCAATATTTAAAAAATAAAAGCGCCTGTAGAACATCAAGCGATGAAACTGATAATGAACTGTTACGAAGGTTGTGAGGAAAATAACAGATTTCTACAAGTTTATAAGTAACGCTAGTAAATTGTCTCAACAGGTAAAGCAACAGTGGCACCAGCGCCTTAGATAAATTACCAACATGAAATTTTGAAAAGATGCAGCGCTAGTACGGCAACAGCACATTTTTTACAATTGTTACACTAAGTTGAAGTACTAGGTACTAGGTTGTGCGCTGTAGGTAACATTAAGACACTTTCGTTACTTATTCAACAATAGGGACCTTACACAACTACGACATGGGGGCTTTAAATTCTCTACGACCTCCTTCGCAGGACCCGAAAGAGGGTAAATAAATGATAAATAAATGAATACGTTCATCGATCGTGAATGTGTTCAGGTTGGTCAAACAAGAACTAACAACCCGTCCATTCAAAATTTGTTCTGAAAAGACTTAAAAAAGTTTCATTTTAATTGACTATATAAAAGAATCTCATAAGTTGAACTCGCTATGTCTTATTTGATTCCCTCTAGAACCTTTTACACCCGTGTTTTTAGAGCTTCTAAATTTTTTCGCAGATATGCGTTTTTTGACGAAATGAAAGTTTCGAAAAAAATAAGTGGAACATTCGCTAAGTGGAACCAATTTTTCGGTCCCTTGAAAATTCCACTTCCACAAAGTGTAAAAGCTACTGCAGAAATGTCCACGAGTATGGAAGTCCAGACCGAGAAATTCGATGAAGATCCGCCCAAACTTAAACTGATACCACTGTCAGATTTAGCGCCCCCGCCATCGACAGAACCGTTATTTGGAAGTGTTGGACAGCTTCAGTTTATCCATCAAAACAACTCGAAGAATTGGGAAAAGTTCATGAAATGAATAAAACCAGGTGTGAACATGGTCTAAAATAGAAACTTTTTCAAAATAAAGATAATACCCCAAAATTGAATTCCTCGAAAAGTTATGATGTAAAATGTATCAAGCGTAAAAACAAGTTTGGCTAATTTCTATGAAGTTAATTCGACGCCAAAATCTCGTTTATCAAGTCGTCGAGTCGTTTTAGATGTTGACTCGTGACGTCATTAACCGTTTTAGAAGTTAACGCGGTTCACAATAAGTCGACATACAAGTCGTCGAGTCGTTTTAGATGAACACTCGTTTTTCAATTTGAGGCGTTTTAGAAGTTGGGGTCGCTAGATGCTGTGTAATTGAGGCGCTTCGGAAGATTAGCCGTTTTAGATGTTCAGTCGGTTCAGAAAATGAGGCGGTGCAACCTGATTACCAGTTTCTCTAAATCAGTGCTGGCTTTTACACAAAAACAGATTTTTGTGTCATATTTACATAAGTCATGATGCTGGCCGTCATGTTTTCTATTAGTTGCATGAAGCATGGACAGTTGCATGGTTATGAATGAGAAAATGCCCAAACTGTGAAAGATTCCCTTTTCTTTCAGATACATTTGATTGTTTGTTAGAATTCTGAAAGATCCCTTCTCTTTATCTTTATATAATGAAAGATGTTCATGTTCTGTTATTGTGGAACACCCTATGTCGCCTGCTTCAAGTAAGGGACTCACGAATAGTGTCATTTGGAATAAACAGATCATGAAATTTTAATAGGTCTTGATATGAAAGACCGACAAATTTTGAACAACGGGTCATCATCTGAAACGAACAAACTTCTAAAACGCCTTCATTTGAAAAACGAGTGTTCATCTAAAACGACTCGACGACTTGAATGTCGACTTATTGTGAACCGCGTTAACTTCTAAAACGATTCGACGACTTGACAAACGAGATTTTGGCGCCGAATTAACTTCATAAATTTCGGTAGTCTTCGGCCAATTTCGGTAGACTTCGAATCTTCAATCATTAATTCCGCAAGAAATTCTTCCTTTCGGTAGATGGGAAAATGTTTGTTGGATTGTCAAGTAATTCATGCGGAGTTGTGACGTGTGTGACGTCACGTGTTGTATAAATGACGTCATTCAGGTGTTTGAAATTAATTAAACGGGTATCCATGGTGCAGTGGAAAGTGTTAATTACACTTTAAAAATAATCAAATGAAAAGTCTTTGTCATTTAATTAGTTCATTTCATAATTTTTAAAAAAACTTTGAATTTCTGATTTCTCTGTGTTTCACTCGTGATTAACAATCTCTCGAGGATTATCACGCGCGTCATCCCATGACTTCCGTGCATATCGATCGTGCTCGTGTTTCATGCGTATTTATTCAGACGCTTGCATCAATTTTCATTCGTTTTAAAGTCATTCACACACCAGCTTCTTGTACTGGTTATTTTTAAAGACATTCATCAAGATTGATCTAGAGTAAAATCGATTTTCTGAAAGCAACCTGAGGTAAGTAAGTGGAATTCATTTCTGAAAACTACAAAAATATCAACGTATGGAGAACTTGACTCAAAAAAGAATAAAAAAGTGAGAAATAGTAAAAAAAGTAAAAAAGCTCAACTAATAGATTATTTGCACCTGGATGACAGCTGTAGCTGTCGAAACGTAGCCAAAATAAACTTGCTTGTTCATGACATGATAAACTCTGAGTTATTTAATTATTGTGACTGAACAGATATGCGAAAATATTTTTCAAAGAGCGTTGTAATTGCCGCCTGGATGAACGAAGTGTCTGCGTTCTTTACCAAGCAAACTGTCAGATCCTCAAAAAAATAACAAATCAGATTGTATTGCAAATAGGACACAGGCAAAAGGAAAGTAATCTTTCCTGAGAATATTTATTTATTTATTTATTTATTTATCTATTTATTTAGATTCCCATATTCATCGATTCAATCTAAAAGACATGGCTGCTATTACAGAGAGACAAAACACAAACGAAGATCACTTTGTAACCATAGAGATTTCATCTCGCCCAAAACTGGATGAACCGCCATTAAATTGGATATGTAAACGAAAACAAACTCAATACGTATTCTTTCTTCAAACATTTTCATTGGGGATCGAATATTCGGTTTTTTTCTTAACCCTCTGGCTTTACATCGAGCAGCTGATCAAACCAGAAAATCCAAAGTTGATATACAGTTTAACATCAGCTTCATACTTGGTAGCAGCTGTGGTTTTATCCGTAGTTATCGCGCCCATCGCTGATAAATATCGCTGTATTCGAAAATCATTCTTAATATGCAACACATTCGTCATCATTGGGAACCTGATTTACGCATTGCCGTTTTCACCAGCATGTTTGATAGTCGGCCGCTTGATAGCTGGTACTGGGGCTCCTTTGAAAGCTGTTATTACTGGAGAAATTGCTAGATCGTATCCACAAAAAGAAGCCGTTTCAAAATTTTCGTTGATTGGTTTGGCATTTAGTACCGGATTTATTTGTGGTCCCGCGATTAATATAGCATTTACTGGAACAAATTTTTCCATTGGTAGTTGGCATATCACAGAAGTAAACGTACCAGGTCTGTACATGGCAGTTTTGTTTTTGGTAGTACAAGTTATTGTTTTCTTTTTTGCACATGATTTGTCGAAAGAATACGATCTGAAAATGATGAGCAGTATAGAGAATGTTCAAACGAAGTGTAACAACAATGAAAACACACCGTTGATTTCAAAGAACGAGTTCCAGTCCGAACAATCGATTTTCATTTTATTCAAGAGATTGGATTCTGGTCTGATCCTTTTCTTCTCGTATTTCTTCATGTACTTGATGGTGACATTCGACATGTGGATGCCACTCATCGTGGTAGACGTATTGAAGTGGAAACCGCTGGCGCTGAATTTGATCGTATTTGGAAGCGCCTTTGTTGGTGGCATAGTCTTGGTTGTCATCATGTTGAAGCCTTTATGTGCAAATCTTCTGAACTATCTAATGTTGACATCACTGATATCTATGATAATCATGCAAGGTATTTTTGTATTGTTTAAAATCTACCACGATATCAATGCAATTGTCATTCCGTTGTGGTGTCTATGGGTTCCACTGTTTACCATCATATGCGTGATGGAAGAGGTTTACTTGGTGAATACACTTGCAAGAATGGTTTCTTCAACAAAGCAGGCTACTGCGGAAAGTATTCGTCTTGGGCTAGCAAGATCAGGATCTTTAACTGCCCTTTTTTATTGTAAAAACGAAAAGTAAAACAGAAAAAGATTCTAAATAAATGTATTTACTTTATATTCCTTCTAAAACATCCTGCTTAGCAAGTCTGGTTGTTGAGTTTTCTTTAACAACGTAGATTCAGTCCAGGGGTCATTTGTTCATCAATACTAAAAATGACAATTTTTTGAACGGTAAATCTTTCTTGATAAGGATGTAAGCCGATCCAACACACTTTGCTCATATATTAAACGAGAATTTATAAGATTGTTAGTAAAATATGTTAATATCTCAAAAAATAAACCACTGTCAATGATCACTTTATTGTGCCTTGCTTTCATTTTGGGCCAGAAACTTTTGGTGTTCCCACTAGATGAATTTGGCTGACACAAGACAATGAATCAGCAAAGAATTTGTAGGCCCAAGTGTGAACCAAACTTTAGTATCACTTTAGCATTCAATGGATTAATTTTTTATGACCTTTTAAGTTTTTTTCTGAATGCTTTACATACATGTTCGGTATAAGGAGGCGCTGATTTTAATTATCCAATCTCTACAACAAGAAATTTTGATTTTTCAGTTACCTTGTCAACCTTTAACACAAGGTAACACTAAATCAATTTAAAAACTCACTATGGAGGAGCATATTTCTATAGAAGTAAACATACAATTTCTATGAAAATGCTCTTTGCTGCAGTGACTTTGACATGCTTTTGTCTATTGACAAGGATCTGATATTTCTCTGCGTGAATTGATCGATCGCACATTATGGTGTCGTTTTCTACATCTTTGGTTAAAGCTATCAAACAATACTTAAAGCAAATCATTTTTCCAAGCCTACGTAAATTTCTGAGTTTGAAGTTTCCCCGATGAATATGGGTGCGGAAAAATCTGTTTACAAAGACAAATTTTACGAATTGTGTTTGTAGATGGCGGATATATTGCATTTTGATGAGAATTAAATTTCGTGGAAGTTCCCTCAAAAGCTATGAATTAAGCTCCCACGAATTTTAGTGAGTTGACAGTGCACCATGATCTATCAAAGTGTGTGACACAGTGCAGGATAATTGCAACTGATCTGCGTTTCACAGTGCTGGGAAGAAAACATGCAAGCAAGTAGTACTAGATTTGTAATTTTTAATGATTTTATATGTTCTTATATCTTTAATCGATTTCAGGCGCTAAAACGTACAAGAAAGTTTGAAATACACTCTTTTTTTTTATAAGAATCCTTTTTATAAGAATCATTAGGCTCAGATTGCCCAAAAATTAAGAATAATTTAAGAATCATGTTCAGGCTCAAAATATAGATTTCAACATTTCAAAAAGAGGTTTTGTGTGTATGTTTTCCTATATTTTAGATGCCTTTCTAATCCATTTAAACTGTAAAATTAGATGTCACTCCATAGCCACAAATCGTACGGCATTCGAATTCCAATTTGAATGTTTTTTTGAATTCGAATGCTGATCTTAAGAGTCACTCTAGAATATTTGAGGCTCGTTTATTATGAATTTTTAAGAATCACAAGGCTTAGCTCGAATTATGTAATTCTTATAAAAAAAAAGAGTGTATTGTTTTTGGAAGGGCAGCGAGCACACTTATATACAGTAAATCCCCGTCAACTCGTTCCTTCAAGTGGGAAAAATGTGTAAAGGCTTTAAAACATCTGACTGATCGAGATTATGAATAAGAAACGCTTTGGTGTCGGTCATTTGAAAGCCGCATGTAACATGCTTTGTCCAAATCCGCATATGGGAAGATTTGGCATCCTGACTCTTTTCGCAGAAGTTTTGTTTTTTCTGGACTTCAGAAGAAAAGTGTTTTTTCTTTTAAAAATTCAGACATCATCCGGTGTTCTTTGGAATGCCATATATTTTTTATATGGATGTGGATGATTCAACTCTATCAATTCCCTAATATGCAATAAGTCCTTTTCATTTTCGAATGTTCGAAGTTTCGAATTTCACAAATTCGAAATTGATACCTATCTTCACATTCACAAGGGAGTGGCACAACTTGGAAATGGAAGGATTTCTTTTCTTCTTTAGGTTGATAGACAACACAGTGAATGCTAGACATCATTTTATCTAGTTTGCCCAAATGCCGTAATCTCAGTAGTAATAGGGCAAAAACCCTGGGTATTAGGTTGTGTTGCAGGCAGAAGCGAAAATTGGCGTTAGGGAGATGGCCGCATTACAAAACAACACATCTTAATTCTTTAAAAACATGGTAACTTTTAAAACACATTTTAACAATACATCAGGCGTAATATTGAGGGAAAAAACTATGAATAAATTGTGGACAAAGGCTGAAAGTTATACGTTGAAAGAACTGTATCTCAAGATACGATAAGTGATGTGTTCACGGAAGCACAATCATTTTTTAGACAGAAGAAAATAAAAGTTAAAAAGTTAAAAAAAATTTAAAACAAAAATAAAAATTCGTAAGGATTAATAATCACATTCCAGAAATTTTGTTTATATTCTGTTTTTGAATTGAAAATTCGCACAACTTAATATGTTGTACAATTTTTACAATTTAAGTTGAAGTGTGCAACGAGAACTTTATTTTATAGCAAGCTAAACGTTGACTGCCATTCATAAGTGTTACTTGTAATTTGTAATCCCCCTGAAAATAAAAAAAAACATGTTCAGATACGCAACGTAATCAAACACTGGTTTGGTTTTTATATAATAGCTAATTTCAAGCACATAAGAGCCAACATATTGTGAAAGTTCAATTGCAACCTCGTACCCACTGCTTCTTAAAAGAGTTGAGATGCTAATCAATACTTAAGAGGGGGCCGAAGGCCTAGGAGCATGGTTACTAAGGATGAAAAAGCAAACCTTCCCAGCGGGCAAAATCTTTAAAAACTCGCTGCGAAGAAGAGCATTTTTATTGAAGTAGTGTGAATATTAGAAATGCACTCCTTCGCAGCAGCTTTTCAAAAAATTTTTCCACTGGGTTAAGTATGATTAAATGCGAACTAAATAATGGAGTCATACTTACATTTTCCAACCACGACGGAATATTTGGAATTTTCGGAATTTTGACATTTTGTGAAATTTGGATGTGTTTAGCCGGTACTGGACATCTGCAGTTCCAACCGGCTGCGATCACTGGTGCAGGACATGTCACCTTTTCAAGCATCTTACAAGGATAATGATAGGTACTATAAAGTTGAAACAAGAAAGTTATATATCATCAATGAATGTCAGATAATGAGCTTTGGTACTTAATTCAACATCTACCCAACCTCGTTCCCAGGGCTTCTTCGAAACGAAAGAAAGCCCTGGCACAGGCTGGTCCATTATGAAATGTGATTGGCTAATGAATTTAAATCATTTTTTTCCAATGCAAATTGAATTCTTGAAAACAAACGCCTGACATCTTCCATTATAACTCGCCGTTTGTTTTTGAAGGACGGAGGCCCTAAAAAGACCGCTGAGTGAGAAAATCACCCGTATTTTGGGTGATTTTTTATCGGCCTGTGCCAGGGCTTTCTTTCGTTTCGAAGAAGCCCTGGGAACGAGGTTGACATCTACCGTTTCTACTATTCTGAAATTGACTTTTTTTTAAATATTCATTCAGATCGGATAAAAACAAACTATCACACAGACATAGTACGGAATACAGACATAGTACGGAAGAAATCGTTGATGGGAAAATAAAATATTAAGAGTTAAGTAGCTCTGAAAGTTTCAAACGTAAAAGGAATTAAACTACGCAGTTGCTTTTGCGGTGTCATATAACGAGCTCATGTAATCCTTACTTACCAAGATCCAACATTGTCTTCACACGGTATCGTCTGCCAATAGAATATGATGTATTTTTCTAAATCAACTGCAAGTGATGTGGCCGTCTTGATTGGTTTTCTTATCAGAGCATCAAGGGTTACCTTTATGTTGCCGGGGATTGGTATTGGATCGGGTTGGACTGAAAGTGTCTTTATATAAACATCATCAGATGCGGAGCCTTAAATTAAAATAAAGTCTGAGTTACACTTTTCAATATTTTTTCTACTTTCCCTCCTTGATAATTCGAACCTCTCTATGATCGATGAACATACTATTTGAGTTACAAAAGTTCGAATTCAGGCCTGTTCAAGATTTTCATCTAATAAATGGGGAAAGCAGGTGAATTTTGCTCACAAATAAGGATAGAGGTAGTCCACTTAATTGTGTACGACAAAATTCCCAACATCGAATATCACTAATCATTAATCCCCTCAAATCACGCTTTTGAGAAGGCAGTAACTTAACAAAAAATGTCCAAGACATCCGAATTGAATTTATAAAACGTGCCATCAAGATACGTTTTTGTGTCCTAATTTGCTGAAAAATCACTGCGAATGAGTGCATTTCTATAGAATTATTCACGCTATTTCAATGAAAATGCTCTTCATCGCAGAAGCTTTTTTGATGATCAGGCTATTAACTTACCGCAATTACTCCAGCTGAACGATTCTAGAGTGAAGTTCGATACTTGTAACGAGGAACGAACAAGTTTATTCTCTGAAATGATGACGTGTTCATACAGATCTCTAATCTCCTGTTCTTCATTGCTTGTTACGTCATTCTAAAACAGTCTTTTTATTTTCATATGAAAGTACATAAACGCAGATGTAACATAGTCAAACTTTCTGGAGGATAGTTAAGTTAATAAGGCCTGGTTCCTGACGATTACGACGATTACAATTTAGTGTTATCATCGTAAACGTCATAATCGCCTAACGTGAACACTTTTGGAATCGCCTGGCGTTTACGACGACAAGTGATTAGAAATACTTGAGAATGTTCACACCTGGTGATTATGACGATTACGACGATTACACTAAATTTTTATCGTCATAATCGTCAGGTCTGAACCAGGCTTTATTAAGACAGAAAAGAAAATTTGTCTACTCCTCCACAAAGTTTGACTATGTCTGTATCCGCTTCTGCCAGGATATGTGATAAAGTAACGAACAAGCACTTGTAATCCAATGAAAAAACATTGGTAAAAGAAATTCTTTTTTCAATACTTTTCACGTTACCTTTACATCATCCCATGGTGACGCAACGCAAAGACTTAAAATCGATGCTGCGATGAAGAAAAGTTTCATGTCGAAGCAGTCTTGTTTCCACTGAGACTTTTTGTAATATGATCTCGATTTTTCTTCAAAAGGAATTTAAAGCAAAATATTTAATTGATCTTAACGCTCCAATTCCTAATTTTTAACAATCATTTATATTTTCAATGAGTTTCATAATTGTAGCTGTAATCAGCCAGGGGGTCTTCAAACGGACACGATTTTATTCCTACCAAATGGACTAAAACACGATTTCATATCGGAATGCAGTCATCAAAAAACGTGGGCATCTATTAGCTAATCTAAGTTTTTTTTCACATCGATTAAAGCATAAATTTCGTGATGAACGCTTAAGCCTGGTTCACACCTGACGATTGACGATTGCGACGATTGATTTATTTTTAAATCGTTGTAATCGCCAGGTCTGAACCAGACTTTATTGATGAGGACGGGGAAGGTTTTTAAGAATCAGGACACTTTAAGTTGGCCTATATTGCTGGGATTCAGACAAAACTTTGAACCTCCTGTGTTGTAGTCAAGACAACGAATTATGGAAAAGTTATAAATAACACTAAAAGCGGAAAAAAAAATCGGTTTTCTTGTTTTGTTACACGAAATTAACGTGGAAAGTAATTAACGCGGATTTTTAAAATCTGCGTTAATTAAAACCGTGTTTATTTGCGCATTGCGTAATTATACCGTCCATTAATTAATGTGTATCGTGTAACATCCTTGTAACAAACGTTCATTCAATTTCTCAATTAAATTTTCGCGCGAAAATTGAATTTTGCCCCAATTTCAATTTCAATGGCTTAATCGCGACTGGAAAGTGTAACTATGTTGTAGAGCTCGAAAAACTGATAAAAAAATGTATGGGATCGTTTCGCTACGACAAACCGTTACCGAGACATCGTTGATCAAAGGTTTCCATGACGTCATAGCCACAGTACCAAATAAAATTTAGGCCCAAATTTTACATCACCTCATCACCTGTGCCTCCGACCCTAAAAAACGTCAGTTATCTATATTGGTTTTCGATATGCCACGTGCGTTTGGAATAATTGTCAAAAAAGTGTCTCTCGTCTCTACGCACGCGCTTATAAAAAGATGTTGACCGTAAATTAAAACTAAACATATTACTCTCTAAAATAAAAGTGGGATGCACAACGCCAATTATTATAATAAGACTAGTATCCCGGGTAAAACTGTTTAGCGAGTTAAACTTCGAAAACGATGTGTCGAATCCCGCGTTCTCTCCTGTGCGAACCCCCTCACGAAAATTTCAATCACGAAATCGGGACTGGAAAGTGTACTGATGTTGTAGAGCTAAAAAAACTGATCAAAAAATGTATGGGATTGCTTCACTACGACCAATCGTTAGAGAGATATCACCAATCTAAGATTTTCATGACGTCATAGCCACAATACCAAATAAAATTTAGACCCAAATGTTGCGTCACCCCATCACCCAATTACCCGCATCGCGCACCCAAAAATCCTATTGGTTCTCGAGATATTTCCCCAAAAACGTTGCGTTCGATTGGGATGCAATGCAATGGTTTCCCCGTGATCATAAAAAAACTGACGTCAAAGCCATGGGCTTCTATGTATTAATAGCCGATTCTCCGTCTGTCTCTCTGCGTTTTGAGTGTATTGTTAAACTGATATTTGATTGGTTTAAAATCGTAAAGAAAAATCACGTGAAGTTCACGTTCGGAATGCATTTTAAATGCGACCGCGACAATAAACGGCTGAGTTAAGAACATGCAAGATTTGAAACACCAGGAACGTATTTCTCTTCACGTGCAAACGAGCTTTATTTAGCGATAAAGCCAGCAGCAAATGAAGTCTTATCGCTGGTTTTAAGTGCAATACTTTGGAGCAGGTGGTGATACAACGCAGGCTAAACATGGGCGGTGAGCGACGCCGCCTTGGCGGCTAGTCTATATATTGATAGCCGATTCTCTGTCTGTCTGTCTGTCTGTTTGTTTGTTTGTTTGTAAGTCACGCAAAATGGTAGATTGAGTTGTGAGCGAAATTATTTCTTTTTTTGTGTGCGACGTGAGTTCGAAGCAAATACATTGCAACCCCAATCGAGCGTGACTTTTTTTGGCTGATGAACTAATAGGAATAACGTTTTGTTTTTGTTATTAATTTCGCTAGTATAGCGAAGTATTGGTATCGTCGTTCTATGTATCTCCGTGACATTTTGGATGATCTCACTAAAGTAAATAATTGCATAAAAAAAAGCCGCACACGCCTTAGCAACAAAATGTTTTGCAGGCTGACTAACGGGCTAAATTTGGACCAAATTATGAAAGTTCTCCAATTTTCATAAAAATTTGCACAGAGCACAATTGAAAGGTGCTGATTTCGAATTTGACAGTCATTTTGTCAAATTTGGCCAAAATTGGGCAATTTGGCAATGCTATATTGAGAATGTTTTATAATTGTTGAGAGTAGATTTGTGTAATTGTAACACCTTCCTGAAGACTTTAAGCCAAATTTGAGACGAATAAGTCTTGATCTATTTGTTTTGTATAATTGCGAGTTGAAATTCTGCTACCGTTATCAACTATTGCATTTCACAGTTTTATGAACGGTATATATTTGTTAGAATTGTGAGAATGCAATATAGCGAAATTTTCGACTACCAAGTCGTCTTGTTATTGTTAGTTTTATATTCCACGTTGACTTGGCTTTGAAAACAATACATCAACTAAATACAAAGAAACTAACTGATTAAACATTTTGGACAAAAAGCAACCGTGGCAGAACGTGATAGCATATTCGGTTTGCCAGTGTATCCTAACGTATCCTTGACTGTCTGAGACGGGTAAACTTTTTTTTCGAGCAATCAAAATGTTTAAAAACCGATAGGTAAAAAAAGAGTATCATGAAACAAAATATTGTTTTGCTTTTCTTTTAATAATTTAATTTCTTATTTTAATTGTTATGCGCTTCAGATCGAACGTTTTTTTTATTCACTTTATTCATTTAGCACGTGCCTTTTTTCTCTCCTCCCGTGTGATCTTTTTAAGAAGAGAAACCATTTCCCCCTTACGTTTGAAGCACCCATGTTAGAGCGCGTAACTTTTTGAAAACAAAAGCTAATAAAAAGTTAAAGTTTTCACTCTCTACGTTTTGAGTGTATTGTTACATTGATAAAAGATTGGTTTTACCAGAGGTTGTGACTTCGAATCTGCTTCTGGTTGAACACAAGTTGTACGAGCCGTTTATAAGGAAATTTGACGTTTATTGATACAGTGATACAGAGCAGGTGGACATGGGCGGCAAGCGACGCCGCCTTGGCGGCTAGTCTATATATTAATAGCCGATTCTCTGTTTGTTTGTTTGTTTGTCTGTCTGTTTATTTGTCTGTCACGCAAAATAATAGATGTGAACTGCGAAAGAAATCGGGGAGTCAGCAATGTAAGATCACGCATAAGTTATTTCTCGTCTTGTGTGCGACGTCAGTGTGAAACCATTGTATTGAGACCCAAATCGAACGCGACGTTTGAGTAAAATTATCTCGGTAACCAATAGGGATAACTGACGTTTTGTGGGGTCCGCGGTACGAAGGGGTGACGAAAAATTTGGGTCTAATTTTTTGCGGGGGAGGAGTCTGTGACGTCATCAAAATCTTTGAACGATGATATCTTCGTAGCGGTTAATCGTAGCAAAACGATCCCATACATTTTTTTGATCAGTTTTTCGAGCTCTACAACATGGGTACACTTATCATTGGCAATTCCTTAATTTTATTTTTTGTGAACTCAACACACAGGCTGAACATGGGCGGCGAGCGACGCCACCTTGGCGGCCATCTATATATTAATACTTGGCTGTCTGTTTGTCTGTCTGTTTGTCTGTTTGTTTGTCTGTCACGCAAAATGGTAGGTACACTTATCATTGCCAATTCCTTAATTTTATTTTTTGTGAACTCAAATTTAGGCCAAGTTTTTTTGGAGACGGGTATGTGATGTCATCAAAATGTTTGAACGAAGATATTTCTCTAACGGTTGATCATCTATATACTAATACGCGCTGTGCATACCACTTTTTTCACGCTTTCACTCTCTAAAATTTCGGGTCGTTTTTGCGGTCACTTATTCATAATGGAGTGTCAGACCACGGCGGTTAATATTTTTCTACGATTAGTATAGGGGAAAACATTGCATTGCATTTAATCGTTTCAAATGTTTTGATTATTCGTGAGATCAAACAAGACAACAACGAAAGTATTGCGCGAAGATTTATTAATGTTTTTAGGGTAAGTACGCTTTAGAACTTTTTTGTTTGTTTGTTTTGTTTTTTCTTATAGTATTAATAGGGTTTCTGCGTCATTACTTTTCAAATAATACGGGATTGAAGAAATGAATATCATGGTTTTTAATCATGACGGTCTGGGTTCGTAAAGAAAATCGCAATTGTTTTTAATTCACATTTCGACACTTTTACGACTTTCGCGTTTGGCTTTTATTTACATTGGGGTGTGGATTCCATGAACAGTTACAGCGATTTTAATCTTTTTGTTGTTTACCTGTACGCACAATTTATTTTTACTACTGCATACATCGTATCGTGAAAGATTTATTACGAATATTTTGATGTGTTTCAGATCTTCTGATTAAAAAGCTTTTCTGTTCATACTAAATATGCTTTAGCCGAATACCTAAAGATTTTTAATTAAAAGAGTGAAGAGTGTTTTTTTCTGTATTGACGTTAGATATTTTTAATCATGGGGAACCATTGAATTGCATCTTCAATTTATACATATGTAAAAAGTGAAAAAAGTGGACGCACAGCGCGTATTTTTTTTTTTTTTTTTTATGAATTAAAACCCGTGTTCTACACGCTGTTCTACACGGGATACTACATTCTAAACAACATTCTACATTCCAAACAATTGAGGAACTTTATCATACTAAAATTCATTATAATAAGCCTTTCTCTCTGTTCAGCTCACCTGTAAAAATTTTTTACACGGGTTACTAGTTATCATACTATTACTGTACTATTATACTATGTTAAAGTTCGTATGCTAAAATTGCTTAGACATTTTTCATATTACGTTTGTGTTGTTTTAGTGAAGTGAACGACTAGGATTTTTTTCTTGTGTTTTATTATGTAGGTAATATATTTTGGTAACTCTGTAAACATTGAAGCTTTTGATTTCCTTCCGGTATTCGAAAACACAATTTCCAAATCATTCAAAATAATGACATGTCAAAACTACAAAAACCAAAATCCGCATTCATTTAATATCTCTTAAAAATCCACGTTAATTTATGGCGCGTTAAACAGTCCACCTATTAATTTTATTTCCGTTCCGATCTAATACTGAATTCTCCTAACCCAACTCCCATTAGACTGGTTCCCAGTCTTTCCAGATCCTATTTCTAACTCTTCTCACAAAACTAACAGCACGTGAATTTTGGTAAGTGATTAATTTAATTAAAATCTAAAAATATCTCTGAATCAAAAGTTTACTATAACTTTAGGTCTAAACAAATACTCATTTACACGTCTAGTAGAGGTTTTGACCTCGAGTTTCATCTTTTTATAACAAGATTCGCAAAGATGCAACTATATATTTCCCCAAAACTGCCGTTTTAAAAATTACTGTGTTTACATAGATAACCATAAGAAAAAATATATCATTTCGCTATACCGCTACAATGATACAATTACCAGCAAAATAAACATTATCGACAATATTAAAAAGAAACAAGATTCACAAAAATGCGACTAAATATTTACCCAAAGTTGCGAAACTTTTATCAATTATTGTGTGTACATTGATAACCATAAGAACCTGATACGCAAATAAAAATGCTGTCCATTAAAAATTTAATACCACAAAAGAACTTATTTAGAACTTATTATGAAATGAAGATATTCATGGCCATATGATATGGTTTCTCTTATAATTTTGGTTGAGGAATTAAAAAAAGTTATGAGTTATGAGAAGTTATTATGGACAAAGCTAAAAATTGGAAGACCTAAATGCAACTTATGTTTCCCCTTAAACAACTGAATATCAACAACTGCATCAATGTGTATAATGTAAATTCATCATAATAAACGTATGATCTTCATTGTTGCAGAAGCTTGACATCATTTATACAGTAATTTCACGGCAAACAATGTAACTCAACAGAACACAGCTTTTCATAACTCGTATAAAACTATTTTACAACATTATACAATAAAATTTGTTTACAAGTTTATAAAAGAAGAAAAGAAAATTGTCAAACCTAATTTTAATACTACGGTCTAAGTATTAAAAATACTTTGGGTTAGACAGCAAATAACTATTAAAAACAATCAAAATTTGTACTGTGTAGCATTTCAAATTAGGACAAAGAGTTATTTTTCCAAAAAGAGATGGTCTTAAGTGACAATTTATAAAATTAAGATCAAGTATTCAGAATAAACATCTCTGTCAAAAAAAATATGTGCACACTCATTATTTAATATGTGATAAAAATGACCTTCGTAAATCCCAAATGAAAAATAAAAACAACAGATTTTGGTAGTGAAAACACACATCAATAACCAAATTACTACGAAGCTGAAAATAGAAATTCGTGTTCTGGTTTGATTTAATTTACAGATTGTTATGTTGGATTGTGTTTTGGTTTATGTTTGTTGTTTGTGTAAGGAAACTTGACAGTATATTATACATTTTATATATATACAAAATAAAATATCATAATACAGTATCAAAACAGTATACGTGATCATGGAATTATTCCATAGTATCCAGGATATCCAGGCCAGGGAAGCACATTCAACTAGATTCTTTCAAGTTATTATCTGTCTCAATCCTGTGTATAAAAACATTATCCGTAATTGGTTTTCTGTTCTGAACATCTTATTGCATATACGACATCACGTTTTTACTTGCTGTTTTTGTAATGTACTCTTTGAATTAACATAATTGGTTGAACTGCTTGTTCTCCACGTATAAAAGGTTTCTTTTATGGCTGTAAATCATGTACGTGCTGTGTCACAGTTTAGTTGGGCTATACATACATTACACATTCTGTATATATGCTGTTATATCAGGATGCAAAATAAAAATAAAATTTCAACTTCACGTTCGTTTCACGGCGGACATTTAAGTTTGCGGACGAGTTAAGGTGCTTTCGTGAAATTCGGTTAAAATCCAATATGGCGGTTAAAGTGGCGCAAATTTTTACCAGGCGCGTGGAGAGGATGCTTCTACTTTCATGGCATAATTTATGCGTATTTTTACTGAAATAATCGTTTCCAGGCTTTTATAGTAAAGTATGGTCATGGAACTTCTTTAATGTTTGTTTACATTTGAACACAATGTTGGAAAAACCTAGAAAATGCATCAAATATGTGATATTGATGGAATCCTGAAGGGGTTAGAGGAGGCAAATTAGAATTTGGGTGTCAGGTGAAAAATCAAACGTCCTTAATTTTGATGTTATTGAGTTAGTTCGACTTTATATAGTATTTTTTTTTTCAAAAAATACCAAAAATGAATGTTTAGTCAGCAAAAAATCAGTAAAAAATGTGAAATTCTAAAAAAGCCACAACTCTTGTTCTATAAGTGGTATTGATTTCAAATTTAGAAGAGTTAATCACCAAAGGTACAGAAAGTGCCTGACCCACCAGATTTTTTTAATGTTTTAAAAATCCATAACAGCGCCATTTTGAATTCTACGGTAAAATCCAATTACACTTTGGTTGGCTTTAAACAGCCATAAAGTCAAAAATGTTGATTATTTTTGTTATTCTGTGGTTCAGGCACTTTCTGCATATATGTTGAATAATCTCTGAAAATTTCATAGAATTATCACCAGTAGATCACAAGATATCATTTTTTTCATTTGCAAATATGTCGAAAAAATGCATTTCGAGAAAAACCTTCAAGAAATTAAAAGTTTCCACTTGAATAAGAATCACCACCCTCACTCTCTTTTTCTCTGTCAATAAAACCTTTTCTGATTGCTCTATTTCTTTTCCTAGCTTTCTTAAATTTTTCAGTTTCTTTAATGTCCAATTTCTTCTCTCTCCATGTGTCCATTTGAACAGCGCCTTCACGAGAAAACTTTCCAAACGATAAGTTCAATTTGGCAAACACTGCATCTAATCCATTAACTCCCTCATTGTAATTGACAACTGCTGAATAGGTACCAATTCCCAATACCTCTTTTGAGACAAAGACAGGAAAGCATTTTGTTTTCCCATAAACAATTTTTGCATTCCATTTGGAAGCAAAGAGCATATCCATTTTTGATATTGTTCAAATGAGTCAATGCAACATTGTCATTTTTACACTCAGGACAAGTGGCATGCGTTTCGATGACATTCTTCATGATTTTAAAATTCATGACAAAAAAAATTCATCCACATATCATTGTCCTCTTCAAATACCTTTTGAATGGATTAGGTGTCTCTGAGCTTTCTCCAGTGGTATCTTCAAGTTCACTTTCTTCTTTTCTGCTGTTTTCAACACCATTATCACTATTAGTTTTTCTCTTCTTTTTAAAGTGTGTTGATTTGCCATCAAAAAAGAGAAATAGAAATAAACAACTGAGAAATGCAAGTAATTTGTTTATTAGATGTCAAAGTAGTACACTCAATACTGCACTGTAATTTGTAAACATTCTGACTTTGAGTTTCAAAATTATGGAATTTAGATAGGGGAAAGCAACCTAGAAGTACACATAAAACGCCCCCGTCCATGGAAAGCGAAAATATAGGGAAAATAAGGGGAATTTCTAAGGTTAATAAACGGTTGCTAGGGCCGTTGCTAAGGAGTTTTTTTCAACCAACCTCAAAAATCCTTCATTTTCATGAAGTTGAAGTAAGAAAATATATATAAACCTATTATTTTTGAAATCTACATAAAATTCTGCGTCCGACAGTAACAAAATCAAACAAATGACATTTTTGTCAAAATTGCAGCTTTTTTCACCTGACACCCACCTTAACGACATCTAAAATTTTCCCAGTATCAAATAAAACGGAAAAGAGCAGAGCACATACAGGAGAAGAAACTACAAAAAACCGCATTGACCAGTATTTTTTCTTTTGAAAGTTATTTCCCTTCAAACACCAGGAAGATTTTGGAATGTCCTAAAAGTAAATGAATCTGTCATCAAGACAAAAGTGTGCACACCAGTAAGTATTCTATTTCATCCATCTAGTTTTCAGTTGTTTTTTTATATTTTAAGTCTTGGGGGAGCAACCCAATATAATGTCAACACATGCTTCCAACTCTTCAAAGGTTTGCTTTTATACGAAAAAACGTTGTTGATGGATGTTGTTAAATTCTGGGTGAATTGATTCCCTACCCTGTTCACTACACATTCCATACATTCTCCTTTCCAGTGTTGCAAATTCCACACCACATGGTCCTCCAACCTCTGTACTTTTGGTTTGACAGTGTTAGCAAGACATTTTGATCGAAAATATCAAAATTAACAACAATAGTGTCCTTATAAAAAATTTCAATAACATATGTGAGTCATTCTCATTATTGTTTTAGATATGTGGCAAGACAAACTCCACAAACAAACCCATTAACAGCGCAGAGTATTTCACACACTGCCAAACATGATTTGTCGAATCCTTTTGTTTTGGAAAATGAGTATATAACAGGAAATAAAAGAAAATTCATTTCAATTTCATAATATTCGTTGTAGTAATCACATGGTTGCGTGAAATTTGATTGACGTCGTCAATGGCGTTATTTTGAAATTTCCCGCTGTTTTGTAATTTCCCGCTGATAATTTGTAATTTCCCGTGTTTTCTTTTTTCAACATTCGAATAGCCGATCGCACATGAAATTGACAACTTTCGAATGTTTTGATTTACGCTCTCATTCTTTCGTTGAGAGTTTCTGTTTATTTTGATTTTAAAAAATGGAGAGTCGATTTCAGTTGCTTCAGTTACTAGTACGAATTTTATTCATTAAATCTGTGTTTAAGATTTACGTGTTAGCCTTAATAATCTGTCATTTTGTTCCTTGAATCTAGTTAAGGAAACAATTAAATTACATGGTTTTTTTTCATTTTTAAAGCCTAGTGAAAGGCGTTAGAACCAAAGCTTCTGAATTTTTCATGACTTAAGTAACTAAAAGTTTCTTGAAACTTGAAAACATGAAACCTGAGGACATAAATTTTCTCTTAACACTTGCTCTTAACCTCATTTCTTACATGCACGAATTCTTACGTATGCCCTTGAAATTGACATGGAAAAATATTTGTTTAATTACGAAATTTTTTTTTTTTGATGATATATATATAAAATAATCCAATACTGAAAGTTTCTAGTATGAAGCCTCTAGTTTCATATAAACTGGTTTCTTATTAAAAAGAATATGTGTAACATGGTAATCTTTTGCTTCAAAGAAATTAAAGACCACTGTATTGTTTTTGCTGTTTGGCCTTTGACAACAGACTCAATTTAAATGAGCTCCTTGATCTCCCACCATCTTTTTGTGTATTTACTTATTAGACTTGTGTTTGTTCAAGTAAATTGGTTCAAAGATAATGATGAGTAGGATGATAAATTAAAAATACTTTAATTGGATGAAGCATTGCATGAAGACTTCTGAGGAATATCACAAAAGTTTGACTTGCTTATAAAATATCCACTTTCATATACGGCAAATGTTGTAACAGGTAGTCCAATAAGTTTCACAAGATTTTCAGCATCAGAAATTTCTTTTGCAATATATATGCTTTCTCTGCTTAAAGTATTAAGATATTCATCTTATTGCTTATAAATGACCGAGTGTGTGCTTTGGTTGGTGTATAAAGTGCATTAAATTTGGCCAAGATCAAATTAAATACCTGGCAATATTGTAAACAATCGCTATTTGCCAAATTAAATCCCCACCAAATTTAACATAATTTTCCCGTTCGCCAAATTAAACCCCTCTGCAAAAAACAAAAAAAAGAGCGTTTTCCCCCCAAAAATACACGTCTTTTTTTCAATACAAGAAAACTTTCACATCCTAAAAAATTAATCAATACAAATTGTCTTAATATATTCTGTTTATTATGCATTTATTCTGATATTATGAAAATTTTTATCACAGATAAAATAAGTTTTTTGTGTGTTGTTCGTCAAATTAAATCCACGCCAAATTTAGCATTTTTGTCCATTCGCCAAATTAAATCCTCGCCACATTTTATGAAATTTGTCATTCGCCAAATTAAGTGCATGCCAAATTTTATACACTTAAGGTATATCCCAATGCTGGCCTTTGTACTTTGACTTGTTATTCATAAAACAACTATATCATCATGTGACCAGTTTGTAGCAGCACTTTTCTGTTTTTTGTTACTTGTTGCGGATACATTAAAATGTATGTAACCACCTGTTATGCAAAAGAACGATATTGTATTAGTGTGTTATATTTTATGCAAAATTTTGTAGATATGTAAATATTCTGTAGATATGTAAATATTCTGTGGTTTTAACATCTGCTAGAAAGCTGTGCTTACCATAAAACTTTTTCAGAACAATTCAAGAAAACTGCTATTGGATTTCTTTTGCAAAACATGGACGGAAACCCCTTCTGCTTGTTTTGTGGTGTGTCGTATCATTATTTAAAAGGAGTTGGAACAATTATGCCTTACATTTTTTCACCCTAGCTCCATTCCTTTTGATGAAATTTTTCTTTCCATTTAGAGAATTGGAATAATTTGTTGCAGTTTGAACAAAACAGCTTCAAACACTCTACCAACTTTTTTACATTCTCTAAACAGACTGCACACATCATATTTGTCAGTAAAATTATAGGCCACTCTTTTTTTTTTAAAAAAAAACAGGCAGCATTGATTCTGCAGATTATTGAGGGATTACCACGGAAAGTCACTGGGTCGTTTGGCAGCTTTTTCCTGCATATTCTGCATGTTTTTGCAGGTTACCTTCATGTGAGGCATCGGCCATGATGGATTTTGGGGTTCCTCAAAGATATTTGATTTTCTTCAAAACAAAAAAATACTGGACAATGATTCCAGCACTAATACTTAGAGGGAGGGTTTTAGCTAATGTGTAAATGATAGGTTTTACTGTGAAAACTTTAGAAAAAGTGTATTTCAACTTCAAAGTTGAAGCTTTTTTTGACAATAAAGTTTGCTAATACTTTCCCGCGAAAAACAAAGTTTTCGTCAGAAAATCGCAAAACTTTTCCTTAACCATAATCCTTGGTTACCTACCTTTCAATTGTATTGAATTACATTCCAGTATACGCAGCGTTTTCCCCAATTTAGACGAAAAATTTGGGATTGGTGTGAGGACTTCAAGAGCTTGCCTCTTCGTATTTTTGTGAGATTTATCTGACGTATGCGCATTTTCGAATGTTTTTCTATGTCCGCCTTGCACTACAGAGCGAACGAACGTGACCTGCATTGATAATGAATTTTCGCCTTTGCACTAAAATTACAGCTTCATTGTTTTGCTGTTCCAAGCAAAACTACCAATTATCATAACATTGTTATCAACAAAAACAAAACATTTTTTTCCCTGTATTTTACACGTTCATTCAAAAGTTTACAGATGTTGTTGCTTCAACGTTGAAAATCTGCTTTGAAATAAGATGATTTAAAGAGTCCTCAGTTTCTTCAAAGGGATTCCCGAACTCCGGAACAGCTGCTGTCAATGACTCTTTCTCCTTCACAAATCTCTGGTCAAATAGCATTGTATCTTCATGGTGACGAGTTTTACTATTTCTTGCAGATTCGTGTAGCATATCACTGATGAAAGGTCCAGCTATAGCCATTTCAATAATGCGTCTTCGTTTTCAAGGATTCCAATGGCACCATCATCAATTTTCACGATCTTATTATTTTGTTCGTGTGCTTGATCAATGGCCATTCGACAAAACAATTTTCCAAACTCATTTTTAACCAAAAACTGATGACGTCATCATTGGCGTTTCAAACGTCAACAACTTTTGATGACGTCATTTTCAGATCGTAGTTGCATTGAGACTTTTGCTCAGAATTAAAATTCCCTTCCAACGATGTATAGGTTTAGGTTTGAAAAACTCATTTTTCATCAAAAATTTATGACGTCATCATTGGTGTTTCGAACGTCAACAACTTTTGATGGCGTCATTTTCAGACCGTGGTTGCATTGAGACTTTTGCTCAGACTTAAATTTCCTTTCCAACGATATATAAAACATTGCCATTTTCGAAATAAAATATTTCAACAGAAAAAGTGCTGAAGTCAGCAGTCACGTGACTTTTTCAGGTGGATCTGCCAATTTTTTGAACTAGAATTTGATTATCTACATTTGTGCCAATTTTTATGCTTTAATCACCTTTTGAAGTATCATGGTGTTATTTTAGCATTATTGACTTCACTACATAAGATTTTGCATGGAGAAACCTCATAACATGTTCCACAAAATAAACATTGATTTATAACCGTCCCTCATAATACAATACAAAATATTACAATATTTTCTTTTAGTTAAAAAGCTTTTATTCAAAAATATAAAAAATGTTGCGGACATTGTCATCAAGCATTGAGTCTTCATCGTTAGATTCCTCTTCGAAAAGTGAATCATTTTGCTAAAATTCAAATAAAATTGAATAAACAACTTTTACATTTTGCTTATAGATAATATGAAAGTAAATGTTTTAGCTTTAACCTCTTTCTCCACGGCAACCTTCCCAGCGGGCACAAAGACGTCGTAAAGATGTTGTAAAGACGTCTTTTCAAAACGTCCCTAAGACGTCGCAAAATGGTCGCGAAGTGGGAATCTCAAAAGACGTCCCAATTACATCTTCACTGAGACGTCTCGATGACATCCCAACGACATCGTAACGACGTCGAAGGATTATGAAATTTACTCTTTCAAAAACTATAATAGGCCACAGGCGGACCCGAACCTGGAACCTCTGGTGTGACAGCCGAACTCGTAACCGTTATGTCACCGCTGCTTGTTGCTAGGACGTTTAAAAACATTTACAATAAATCATTCTTTACAGACTGATTGCTTTTGAAAGTTTATAATTGTTTGGAAGATCGTTATTTAATCCGTATAAAGACATCCCAAAAACGTCGTAAAAGGATCCCAATTGCGACGTCCCGTTTCAGACGTCCCTACGACGTCCCAAAATGATCTGGAAAGCAAACGACCATTTTACGATTAAAATGAGACGTCTCAAAGACGTCTTGTGCCCGCTGGGTTTGCATACATCGGAGCACTTCAGCCCGTGTTTCTGGCAGCTGCATGTATTAGTTCCGCATTGGTTCTTTGATGCCAGTTTACAGTTACACCTCACCTATGATGTCAAATAATTAAAAATATTTTTTAGTTTATCATTTGTTTAATTTCCTTAATGAACTCAACTAGAAACTTAAATCTTACCACTTTGAGTAACAGTTCCGGAGCTATTTCCATGTTTGTTGTAATTGGTAGCAGCATACCATTTTCACGTTTCCAGCCCCATTCTTCTTCTTTCAGCTTGAAGAATCCATCCATGACTTTCCATTCAATCACCTTAGATAAACGTTTTCAAATGTTAAAGCTTTGGTTGGTTCGTTTTAAAAGATTACAACTTTGAGTGATCTACATTATTGTTTACCTGAAAATGAACTCTGTGACCATGATAATATGTAGCGCGTTCTGTCGGTGGAAGCTTCTCTGGCTTCAGCACACCCTTGCACAACATCTCCAGGTATCCTTTGTAGCTATAAAAAATTATTTTATGAATATAATAATCAATACACAAAGAACGATTTTAAAAATAATATTCTAAATTCTATCCACCGAAGTGAAGTTAGAGTTTCGTCAATTTTGCCAGAACTGTACATCTCCACAAAGCATCTGATAGCAGCCTGACCGACTTCACTTTGTTCTGCCCATATATCATGCATTGTATTAGACACAGACTGTAACGTCTTTGATTTCAAAATCTGATTTATAAAACGCTTCTTCCCTTTCTCAAATGGCGCAGATGTAGTATCGCATCCGGTCATTGCGTGAGCAAAAAGAATGTGATCTTTCAACTTTTCCAGCCTTGGAAAAAATGATGAAATACTCCAACCTTAAAGCATTTTATGTTGATAAAAAATGATGTTCTTCATTTCTGACTTCCAGTGGTAGATTAACATTGCAAAAATGTCGGTGTCGTCTGCAGCTAAGATAACTTCTTTTTCACCTGTTGTAGCCAAATCTAATGTAGCAAGGCAAATGGTAGGATCAGCATCGCCAGGACAGTCGATAACCTTGTTTCCATCTTCTTTTAAATACTTCGATAGCATCTTAATTATTTTCACTTTGTTGTTGGCATTGGAAAGGAATTTTTCTTGTACAAATGGTACAATCACGTCTTCTCTCACATCAACTTCAGGACATTTCTCAAAACGTTTGCCTCTTCGATGTTGCTCAGCAGATTTAGTTGATACCGATTCGTATCCATCAAAAACTATGCAGCAGTTTCCATAATGCTTCCGTACATACTGAGCATAACGTTTAGAAATATTTTGAAAGTTTGACCCTTTTACCCAACGCAAGCGATGAAGCAAAGCACCACCGTCTATCACAAATGAATATTTTTTACGCATGGATGAAAGATCAATTTGAATTGACTCGTTATCAGAAACCAGTGCTTTTCGGAGTGATGGCTTATCTGGCTTGCGCATCATCATGTTTTTGAACAAAGACATAGGTTCATTGGTCATCTCATAACTAAAGTAAGATTCTTCGTTGTCCTCTCCTTTTGCGACAGCTGCCAATCTTGTGAATAATACTGTGGAATTAATATACACTTTCACTTTGTCAATCTTGACTGTATTTTGATGCCAGTCTAATGGCTTGATTTGATCACTTCTTTTAAACTTGATTTCTGTGATGCATTTTCCATCCATCTTAACTTGAATACCTGCACCAACATCTTTAGCAACATCGCAGTTTATTTCATCTTCTCCTGCTATAGGTACAAATCCTGTACAAAGTGAATGAAGTTGGGATCTTCAAACGTGAATGGATTTCTAACAGTTAACCAATCTCTGTACTTTTTCCAATGAACATGATCTTGTTTTAATCTTGATGGACCCAAGTCAACATGCTGTTCACTTCTTTTGATAGATGATTATTATGACCCTGTGAGTATTTTCATTGCATCATTGATTAAGACGGAATGGTTTAGTGACAGGGCCCAAAGATGACGAGTCCCTTCTTGCATACCACGACCTCTGGTTAATCCTCCAGTTGACTTAACTGACCTCATCAAAGTTTGCTCGATAATAAGATCGGACCAAAGGCCGGCCCAATATCGCTGGCTTCTTCGGATGGCATGATTCCCATTCTCAAATTGCTCATGAAGCCAAGGATGCTTTACCGAAACTTCAGTCATCTGCTGAACATATAGTCGAGCGCTTTTGGCATAATTTAGATGTCCAGTTGCAGCAAAGAGACTTAACATATCTTTAGTTGACTGAAGACGAAGTGACCAATTGGATGTTCTTTCGGCAATGATAAATCTTTTCAAAACTGCAACTGAAACCAAAGTTTTGCGGTACGTGATCTGTTCTCCAGTTCTTGCATTCTTTTCTTTAGAGCGGCTTCAATTTTCTGGACAGCAGGAGATTGGCAGAATGTTTCAATTTCTTCTATACTCTTCTTCTCCAAAACTGCAACAAATTCACTTGCTTCAGTGTCAACATCATCCTCTATATCTTCAAACAAGATTGAAATAAGTGCAGATTCGGCAAGAAGGTGAGCCCTTAAGGCTCTTGAAACAGCTTTTCCGGAAATTATATGTTGGACTGTATTCTCAGCATAAACTTCGTTGAAAAGTTCCTCGATACCGGATCCTTTCATTACCTTCCTGATTGAACCAAGGTAACTCATCAGTGTGTGAAAGCCACCGAGCCTGGCAACGATATCCAAGCGAGATTCCTCAATGATACCACACGCCTTCAACCATAAAGGCTGGTCAAAGGTTACACATGGAACAGGAGCATGCATTTTTTTGCTTGGTCTATGACAAACAAAAGCGTTGAGTAAATGCAATTATCATTTTTTGGATCAAGATCTATGATTGGCAAAAATGTGATAGTTGATTTTGGCACTGGGGTTTGACTTTTCAATAACTCTTGCATAAAACCTGACCAGCTAGGTGTCGGATCATTTATCAAAAATCTTGACATATGCCACAACAAATCATACCCAAATTCATTCGGCATTATGAGCGGTTTTGAAAGTTGATTAATGTTTTTCAAATTCAAAGCAGCAAGGCCTTTTGTTGAAGAGCCAAGGTATTGGCATATGCGAATGTCATGCGTTTTTCCAAATTCCGAACTTTTCAACGTGTGCTTCAGCCTTTTTAGGGGTTTTAAGCCAAAGCAATCATCAGACATTGATATTATCCCCATACCGTGAAAAGTTCCTTTCCCATTAATAGTTATGATGTTATGGTCGACATTGTCAGCTGACCATTGTGCAGAAACGTCATTGCCATTGGCAGAAAGCTCATCTATTGCATTGGTTCCAATTGGCTCTTCCTTATCTTGGTTGGTTTCTTTTACATCAGATACAACAGCTGAATGTTTGAACTTCCGCACTTCATCCGGAGAAATCCGAGTTTGTGTAAATGAGTAATCAACCATTTAGAACCAAACGCCTTATCAAATTGAACACCAATGTCAAAGGGAATAGGGCAAATAATCGATCTGGGTTTTGCAGCTTGTACTATGATATGTGCGATAGCTGTTTGTTTTAAAACGTTTGGCATTAACACTTTTAATAAGATCGATATAGAATTAGGTATCCATTCTGAGCATGCTTTTAAATCTTGAATCTCGAGGTTTGTACGGTAGTATTCGTTAGACTTTTCTATTTCTCTGATTTCTGATTTGATAATCTTGGCTGCTGCCCTAACAATACTTTCTGTTGTTTCTTCTCCTTCCTTTTTTTTCTCGCAATACATAGCTTGCAAATTCTTTAAAGCACAAAATATCCTCTCTTCCACAACTTTCTGCAAATGCAAGGCAATCTCCATACTTTTCTTTTAACTTCTGTTTTAAGTAAGTAACGGGAGTTACTTACATTTGCTTTATCTTTTCCTGAAGGTCACTGACTGTGTGCATATCACAATCACCCTCCTCTTCCAACCAACTACATATTGCCTCGAATCCTTCGCACATTATTGTATTTACTGGTCTGCCGGGCTTTTCATAAACACTAGGTTTGTTTATACAAAACTTAGCCATGCAAGCCTTGTGGTAAATTGCTTCTTCAGCAACTAAATCATTAGAGCTCAACAATCGTCTTTCAACAGACATACCCCATTCGTCATTTCTTTCTGAAGCACGTTTCAAAACTTTCTCCTTTACTTCAAGAGTCATTACTCGAGAGAAATCTTTCGATGACTTGTACTCCTGATTTATGTACTTTTCGCAAATGAAACAAAGCTTTTTCCATAAAAATTCTTCTCTTGATCTTTTCTTGCTTGTTGGTTGAACATCACAATTTCTCCGTTTATCTGTGAAGCGTTTCCGACAAGTGGCGCGCACCAGTATTGTTTTCCCAGATTGAGTTCTTTCTTTTCAGCTTCCAGTTCAGTAAAATGGTTTTTCTTGATAACTTGACGAATGTTATCAAGACCTTTTTGATAAACAACTGTTGGCTTTTCCTCTCTAAATTCGTTCTTGCAAAATATACAACACACTTCTTTTTTTCTTGACTCCATTATTTATATTTTAATCTAATTCAATCATTTTTAACTCTCTTTTAATTATTTTTTTCCTAAAATGAAACAACAAGCTTTATAATCTACTTGTAATATTACAAATTTTAAATATCACACTGAAATCTGTAAACAATGTGACAATCATTCTATCATTGTACAAAAAACAATGCAATGACCTCACAAAAGTAAGCAAAGAAAAAAAAAGGGAAATAAAAATATCAGTAATCTGCCATCTTCGATTTTAGCCGTTTCCAGGGGGCTACGGATGGGGATTTTTTTTGGTGTTTCCTTAAGGTATAAGGAACATGTGTACCAAATTTAAGCTTCCTACTAATTTTGAGTAGTTTTCGGGCCAATTCTACTGCACTATTTCTCTGAGAGCAGCATCGATTTCTCTGTCCCTCGTGATTATGGCAACCATTTGATCTCTCCAACCCATATCGAAAGAATTATCACCAGAAGGAACCTTAAAAATGGAAATCCACTTAAACTTAGACTTTCGTGAGACTGAGCAACCGTATATAGAACAATTTGATACCTCTCGATAAAAATCCTGGTGTCCGACCTATAGGTGTAGGAGAAGTACTCAGAAGAATTGTGGGGAAATGTGTCGGATGGGTTTTAAAGGATGATATTCAGGAGGCCGCAGGACCACTCCAAACTGCGACAGGACTTCAATCCGGTGCAGAAGCAGCTATACACTAAATGGAACGCATTTTCGAGAGCGATGAGACAGATGCTGTAATACTTGTCGACGCTTCTAACGCATTTAATTCACTAAATCGGCGGGCAGCACTTCATAACGTTCAAATCGTATGTCCACAAATAGCAACCATCCTCATTAACACTTACCGGAAACCAGCTCGACTGATTATTTTGAACAGCGATGATATTCTTTCTTAGAGGGGACAACCCAAGGAGACAACCTGGCAATGGCGTTTTATGCTTTGGGAACCGCTCCGTTAATTAACATTCTTCGGATTTTCTCTCCAGGCGTCATTTTTGTATGTCTAGCTGACGATATCGCAGGTGCTGGAAAGCTAAAGAAATTACGTGAATGGTGGGACACTGTTATAGCAGAAGGTAGCAAAGTAGGATATTTTGTTAACGCGATAAAAAGCTGGCTTATTCTGAAGGATGCGTCTCTGCTCCCAGAAGCTGAACGTTTATTTTCAGGCACCGGAATTCAGATAACCACAGAAGTACAGCGACATCTTGGTGCAGCAATTGGAAGCAATTCCTTTCGAACAAAGTACGCTGCAGATAAGGTAGAGACCTGGTGCGATGAAATGCGGCGATTGTCCAACTTTGCAAAGTCACAGCCACATGCCGCCTACGCTGCATTCACGCATGGTGTTCTGAGCAAGTACACGTATTTCATGCGCACCATCCCTGGTATGGTCCAGTACCTCAAGCTGCTCGACGATGTAATTTTACAAGATTTTCTACCGGTTTTGCTAGATTCTATAGTGACAGAGAACGATCGGACAATCTACTCTCTTCCGATTCGAAATGGTGGTCTCGGTATTCCAATCCTGTCCGAATTTTCTGATACACAGTACCAGGCATCAAAAGCGATTACACTACCACTCGTCACCGTCATGATCACACAGGGTCAAACAATTCCGAACAAGCATGAAATAAATCAAATCAAGAGAAATATCATCAGAAATCGTGATCATTCCATCGCGGAAAAAGTAAAGGACGTTGAGCAGGGTCAGACTCCAAAAGTTACCAAGGCCCTACACGATGCCCAGATGCCTGGCGCATCTTCGTGGCTAAGTGTTTCGCCTATTGCGGAGTTTGCCTTTGCTCTCAACAAAGGAGAATTCCGCGATGCAATTAACCTGAGATACGTTCGAGAGTTAAAAGGACTGCCATCCAAATGCCCCTGTGGACAGAAATATGATGTAACACATGCATTGAATTGTAAAAAAGGAGGCTTTGTAACAATTAGGCACAACAACATCTGTGATTTTGAAGCCGGTCTCCTTTCAAAAATCGCTAACGACGTGGAAATCGAGCCACCGCTACAACCAGTCGACGGTGAAATTATTAATGGTTTGGTAGGTGAAGCAGCACGACCTGATATAAGAGCTAGGGGTGTGCGGCGAGATGGACAGAATGCATTCTTTGACGTTCGAGTTACGAACTCACACTCAGCCTCGCAGTGTTAACAAGCTACCTCTAAAGTATTGAGGAAACATGAACTCGAAAAGAAAAGGCAGTACAACCACCGCATTATGAACATAGAGCACGGCTTATTTACTTTTTTCTGTTTCCGGAGTAATAGGCAAGGAGTGCTCTATGTTTCATAATCATGTGGCGGAAAAGCTTGCAAATAAGACTGGCGAAAGGTTTGAAAAGATAATTTCCACCTTAAGGTGCAAATTGTCCTTTCTTATTCTCAAGTCAGCCTTGATGTGCATACGTGGCAGTCGAAGTCACTGCTTGAAAAATATTGATGAGTTTGAGGTTGTTTCAAGTGTGTCAGGCTAAGAGTAAGAAATAGGAATGTATCTAGGTAGGCCCCTGAAAGAGGTCGTGTTTCTTTCTCTGTTAATGGTTTTAGGAAAGAGTGTTTTTATTTATCTGTTTTTATCAAATTGTAAATTTATAAATGATTTTATTATTTATTGTAACCTTTTACTGATTAATAAAAATATTATCTTTCTAAAAAAAAAAAGTTACAAAATATAGAACAATTTTCTTCTTCAATTTTCTATTGATATAATACTAAAAGGCAAAAAGCACGTAAAATTTTTTGTAGCATGCGATGTTTATTTGCCATCTTTAACAGTAGCGTGCAGACATAGGACTGGGTACTAGTCATATTCGCGGAACAAAAACATAAACAATCAGAGCCGTCAAGTGTCCAGACTATCTTTCTTCCTGTGACTATGACTTATCTTAACACCGCGTCCACGTGCAAAAGGAACGAAAGGAAGCTTTTCGTGTCGAATACTTAAAATCTTGTTCAAAATGTGCACAATCTGCATCTTTAGCACGGCACGGAAATCAATGTGTGTTTACACGTGTTTTTACTTCAGTTTCATCCCGGCAGGAAGTGTTTACATGTCTAATTTCATTCCGGGATGAAATCTCATCCAGGAACGAATCCGTTTGGTTTTAGTAACCACCATCAATTTACTGGATCAACATCTGAAATTTGTTTTTAATCAGCTCCACACTATATTCTAAAGGAAATGTTATAAATATGAAAAATGAAAAACTTTTCTTTTGTATAACTTTAAAAGAATAGCTAAATTTATTTTTTAAATGTTGACTTACATTGCCTGCAACATGGCACGAAGTAAATGTTGTTTTAAGGCATCTTTTGTTGTTGGTATTGCCTCCACATCTCTGTTTATGCTGGTAAAAAAAACTCGTTGACAGTTGTTCACGTCAATACATGTGCTTGTCTGATAGTACATAAGGATCACGAAAGTCTTCGTCGTTGAATACTTCAGTAAAACTCAGATTAAACAATAATAGAAACAAGATGTATGTATGTATGTCATTTTTTATTCTGAAAAATTACTTGAAAGAAAATAACCATCATACTTTATGAATGATTTTGCAACTTCTGGAAAAGAGTTCCAAGTTTTCCATGCGGTTCTTTTTCCACGACCTCCAAACATTGAAACTGGATCATGGATTTAAAGAAAGGTTAAAAAATATTACATTAACATGTTTTGTACCGTTAATGTAAAATTTAATTATTTAACTTACTTTTTGTTTTTACCTGCGCCAGTTTCAACCCAAAGCTCGTCAATGTTCAAAGTACAATAATGACATAATGCAATGACCACCACTTCTGTGTCTACTGTAACTATCGTCACGTTCTTCTTTCCTTTGTTGGAAGCGAGTATCTGCTTCTTCGGGGTTGCAAGGTCTTAGTTGCGATAAATCTTCTCGTGTGTTAGACAGTTACTTGTATGCTGCTAATTGACATCAAATGATCTGCTATTATCTGGAACGGTTCATTTTTGCTTTTATCATTGCGGAGAAATTTCTGAAAATCTTTAGGTATTGGAGTATCTTCTCTGACCACAACACGAGAACCTTTTCCTCTGGTTTCTCTGGTTTGCGATTTCAGACTATTTTCTTTATAAATGTCAAATACCAGATCTACTCGCTGAGCACAATTTCTTGCAAAAGCTTTCACTTTATCGTTGATTTCCATACATAATCTCTAAATATTCTTGACGTTTGTGGTGGATTCATATTAGGGAGCTTTAGCAAAGAGGACGGAGCCGTCTAGAACGGGTGGTCACGTGATGTAAACAATGGCTCCCCTGTAGCAGATTCGTTTTTGTTTAGCAATCTAAAACTAAAACGGGCGCTAAAAAATGTAAACAAAGATGGCGACTTTTCGGGAAACTCGAGAAATGCTTCTCTTTGCGCACAGTGAGAAAACCAAATGATGAAGAGTTTTCAATACTTTATGATAACAACTCAAAATCCTGATTTTCCCTACTGGAACTATGAGCCCTTTGATATAGCAAATATGAGCGAAGCAGAATGTTGGGCAGACTTCAGAATGTAACGAAATGATGTTACCTAATGCTTTTGACATTCCAGAAGTGATTCCTTTTCAGTTTTTTTGTTAGCTTTGTTGTTGTTTTCAGCAAGGGTATTCTCAAATTCAGCAATTTGAGACAAAATTTCTTCAAGTAGAATATCTAATTTTGATACTTCTGGACTAATACCGGCAGCATTGAGTTCCATCCTAAAATATCATCCTAAAATATTCCATCCTAAAATCTTTGTATAAGTGTGCTAGTTTTTTCTCTAACAGACCGTATTGTCAATTTGTTCATGAACTCTTTGGAAGGATTGAGATCTCTCGCCTCTGTCTCTTGTTTTTTCTTTAAATTGATGAGGTTGAACAACCAAAACCTCGCGAAGTAACATGGTTTCTAACATGGGTGTCCAGATGAGTGAAGGTGGTGGTGTTTGTGTGTCTCTTGGTGCTGGAGTGTTAGTAGTTGAGCTAAAAATATAGATAAACAAAATATAAGCAAAGTTACATGATTTTTCAAACCGGGAAAAGTATGCTTAACAACCATAACAAACACAGTTAATCAAGTTCACACTAGCTAGCATATATAAAAACAAAACAAAAAATTGAAGTTATTCCACACACATGATTTATAAAGTAATATGTATAATAAAAAAGAAGTTAGAGACCAAAATATTTACCTGCTTTCACTTTTTGAAGCCATTTTATAGGCAAGACACCACACGTTCGAAAAGGTAGTTTCGAGGTTGCAGAATTTTCTAGAACTCGCTTTGCATAGGGAATCACCCAAAATGGCGCACGTAAAATCCGCGTTGTTTTGCTAAAGCTCTCTATTGATAAACGCAGCGCCATCGATTACTTTTATTTCAGTCTTAGATTGCTCTTCACAAGGATCAGCCATATCGTACAAACATTTCAAAAAGTCAGATTTTGCAGTGCACTTTCTTAATCTTCCGTAGCCTGATATTGAAACTGGATAGCTCACGAGCAAAGAAATTGTCGAGATGACCAGTTCTTGATTGACATGCGATGAAGAGACGGGAGAACAATTCTCGATCAGCTACCAGATTTCTCATTCTTTTTTCTACATTTGATGACGTTGATAGGTTAGATTGCTTGAAAAGCATGATTTTGTCTTTTTGCAAAACATCATAAAGCGACTTCTTCTCACTAAGTAGTCGGTTTTTGAAAAAAGAATTGAATTGCTCTTCTCCAAGTTTTTGAGCAGATTGCCTTTGATGTTTCCGAATCCAAAACGACTTTTGTAGATAAATGCACGAGATTCGTTTCAGTTTCTTTAAAAGGGTTGCCCATTTCATCCATAGCAGTAAACAAAGAATCGACGTCTTTTCTATACCGTTCCTCAAACGTTGAAGTGTTTTCATGATGATGTTTTGATTTAACGTTGTCTTCCTCTGAACTTTCTTCACACATATCGGCAATAATGGAAGTACTTAAGCGTAGTTCATACTGCGCGTTTAAATTATACACCGTCGAGAAACGCATTTTTAAACGCGGTGTTAAACATAAATGCACAATGTGAACAAAATGAGAACACTCATTTTGCTACCATTTTTTTTGGTAGATTTGATATATACACCGTCTATATACACCGCGTATATGAATTGCAAAGACTTGGAAATCTATCGTGTTCGACATCATCTTCAAACAACAAGTAGGATGATGTTGCTAAAGTTTTGTGAGTTCGTCATTTTTCGTTACACTACTCTTCTTTTCATGTTTCATTTAAATTTGCCTTTGGTGTATATCTCGTTTATTTACACGTGCAATGTGAACTGTATCGCCTTTGGTACAGCAATTTCCGGTAAAAATATACGCATTTGATAAACGCTATTTTAAACGCGGTGCAGTGTAAACTACGCTTTACGAGCCAACGTAAAAGAGCATTTTGGTTTTCAAAGATCCCAATTGCTCCACCATGAATCTTTACGAGCTTGTTATTCTGTTCGTGTGCTTGGTCTGTTCCTATGTTGTAGAAAGTTCTATTGCGGCGCTTGATTGTAAAGTGTCCCTGTTTGAAATAACTTAGGGTATTTGGGTCAAGGTCTTCTAAGTCTTTTATAAACACGGGTAGCCAGCGGGCATAATGCACATGATCAAGAACAAACATCCATTTAGTAATCAGTTTGAGTGAATGAAGAAATGCTTGAAAATCGTCATCTCTGAGACTCTATTTGTATTTATTCCTTTGGTGTTGTTTTGCGTGATTAGCCTCACTCAGTTGCTATTGCATCTGTTTTCCAGGAGGGACCATGGCTTAGGTTGGAGGCTCCGAAGTATTTGACACTTCTGGATGACCTCCTGCATCACCCGATGTATCATTTACCCAATTTCCCTCACATGACATGGGTCGACCCGGCGCTATGGTACATTCACTCGCGCATGGTGAATCGCCGCCAAGGGGAATTGAACCCCGATCTCTCGCAAGAATAACGAGAGTGATAACCACTATACTACGGCGCCATCATCCTTTTCTTCCAAGTCTCTTATACTTTGTGCTCTTGTTGATCATTGAAAGCACTCCATGATAGCTTACCCAAAGCAGCTTACGAAACTTTGTGAGCATATCGACATCGTTTTACCTTGGAACTGTTTAAAAAACTTTCGATTTTCCCTAGTGTTGATATATTTGATCTTTCAAATGCATCAATCCAACCAGATAAACTTAACCAACTTCCAATAAAAGAACATATCAGATACTACTACTCAAGAAACACAAGAAAAAACACCAATTTTGTTCCTCGCAAATTTGCAATGTTTCCTCATTAGCCCTTTAAATATTTTCCCTTGATCTGCAGAAATATTTTTAGCAACAGAAGATTTTCACTGTAAAATATTGTGTTAAGATGAAGTTCTAATGATGTAGAGCCCTTATAGCAATGGCACTGCTGAATTATTTCCAAATAAAGCTAACAACACATAGCTATACGAACAGTCATCATCACCAAAGAATCTGGAAATATATCTATATCTATGTATATATCTAATGAAATTAAATATCACAAAAAAAAGTTAATGTATAGATGCAGACTTTGTAGTTTTTGGTCACGGCCAAGGTACCATGTTTTAAATACATAATACGGTTTTGTAGCAAGCAAGTCCATCAATTCTGGAGTAAAATTCCAAAAATTTTAAAAGGCAGCAAATTGTATGGAATTAATGAAATTTTGTTTGTTGTCAAAGTTACAAATATAGAAAAAAACCATGCATTTGAAAACAACACGGAAATATTATTAAATCCACATTCACATCATCTACTCAGTTTTTTTGTTTCCTCTGTCATTAAATTAAATGAATTTGAATTAATAACAATTAACAAAGCAAATTAGTACTTATAATTATAAGGCAACATATAAGGAAAAACACACTTAAAGCTTCTGTCTTCTTTAATTTAGCTGAACGTATGCACAAGCCTACGCTAGACAAACATTTACAGCAGTACTCCATTATCTCTACATAAAATTCACATTACTTTAACCGAGTTGTTATATGATTTTACTTAACAAAAATGAAATAAAAACATGATATAAATATAAAAGGTACATACCTATCCAACATCATTCCTCTTTTCAATGTTCCTCTTTTTGATCCCTCAACTACCATTCCAACTGGATATGTTCCTTTCGAAGCTTTCTTGAGATTTTTGAAAATGATCATTGGTGGAAGTTTGAAAGCTTTGTACTCGTCACCTTGTCTCTGAACCCCTGCCGTTAAAACATCAGCAAATCTTAACTTCTCATTCCCATTACAGATTGAAGGCGTACGCGTTCAATTTTTTGTAAGAACATTAAAACTCAAGAAAGCCTTGCGATAAAACTTACTTTAAAGCAATGACTGTGCATCCAACATGTCTTCTATCACTGCTCTGCATTTCTCAATCAGCTGTAAAGTCTTTTTTCAAGGCTTTACCTACCAGATTCATGGGACACAAAAACCGTTTGAACAACAATTTTTCAGTGTGAATAAATTTAAAGAATCTATTGCCATATTATCGTTGAGATAAAGCGCTTCAAAAACTCTTTATCTGTGCTGCATATCCGATTCACAGGGCCGTCGGAAGGTCTTTAAATTTGGAGGGGCAAAGTGTCCAAAGGGCACAACCCATTTTCACGAAGTTTTCAACTGGGGGGCCTTGGGGGCGCTGTAAGACTCCCAAGTGGGGTCTGCAAGTAACTGCAATAAACTTTGCAATTTTGGGTCTTCACAGAATCACAGATGGCTTAAAAATACGGTTACTATTACGTTTTTTAAGTGCCGGACATCACAGTGGAGTTGCGCTTTTTGAGCATAAGCTTTCAGAAAAAAAATTCTCAAAACGCACTCTTCCACTCCACTAAGTGCACTCATTTCCTCAAGTCTTGCTCAGAAGATAAATGATATGCTAAATGGAGGAGACTTGTGGATGCAAAATGCAGTTGTATTAAAAACATTGTTTAAAAACAGTGAAGACAGTAAAAAGTACAAGCTACAGAGTTTGTGTCGCTACTGACATCTTCTTACGAAATTGCTGGGGAATGTCTTCATCAACAAATTTTCCAAATGTGTTTAATCTTGTATCCTTTTCCCTTTATCTATATCTATATTTATATTTATATCTATTTAATTAAGTTCTTTGATCGCTTCTTTATAGGTATTTAGAATCATACAATGGTTAAGTCGATTTTGAGTCATGGTGGTGTGAAGATACGTTTTAATTCTTCTGAGAGTTGAACAAGACCTTTCACTGACAGCATTTGTTGCTGGAGCAAGCAAAAGTAACTTGATCAAAGTTACAACTTCTGAAACGTTCTGTGCTTTTGTCAACTTGCGCATTTCTTTTATTATGAATGGTATGTAACATTAGTACTTGACATATACCGTAAAAATATATAAAAAAAACTCAAGCGGGTTTTTTCCAAAAATTCATTTACCTTGAAAACAATCTGTTAATTTTCGATATTTCGCAGCATCTTATGATAAGATCTTATGATCATATGCCCCCTCTGCCCCGCTCCCACGACCTTGATTCAGGAAAATTGAGAATGAGGTCCATAAAATGCACATGTGTGAGTTTTGAGTCATATTTGCGCACTCTACGGACAACCGAAAGATTGAAAGGCTAAGGATTTCTTCTGAAAGGTACTATCGTTTTGCGTACTTTTGGAACGACAGACGTACTTTCAAAACAAACGAAAAAACGAAAGAAATACTATGAAGCTGGGATAAGGGGTATGGGTTTCCAGCTACCGTAAAATCGGAACCTGAGCAGTATGTTTGAGCCGCATCGCAGACCTGCAATACGGCTCAAAACTGTTAGTTATAACTGGTGTGATCATTGACCAAAAGGAGCCGATTTTTGAGCCGTAAAGAAGAACAATACAGCAGTGGGGTTTGCAGTTAATAGCTTACCTAAAATTTGCGAGTCAAATGAGGCGCCAACAAATAATGCGCTAATGCATAAAAAAACATATTGACAGATTTCCAAACGACTGCAGTATCGCGTGGTTATGACGGAGTAAAGGACACACGGAGCAAAAAAGCAAGGCAGTGGATCATTTAGCAATCATTTTCTTGACGAAAAGTTTCTACGACTAGAGGCGTATGAGCCGTACTCTGCGTCCGCGCCTGCCTTTTAGTTTTGGTAATCTCAGTTTGTATTGAGTTGAAAAACTATTTCATCATCAAAATAGACAAACATGCAAAACCGTAAATCATATTACAGTTATCTCTATCAGTACCACTGTTGCCGTTGTAACAGTAAATAAGTAAATGAGTACTCCCTGCAAAAAGTGCTCCCTGAGTACTTATTTACTAGGAAATAAGTACTCCCTTAGGAAATAAGTACTCCCCTGTGGTAAGATATTTCATTTTTCTGAGACGGGGAGTATTTTTTTACTAGGAAAAAAGTAGGAAAAAATCTAATGAAGCTATTGCATTGAAGAATCAAGTGTGAACACGTGGAATGTAGAATGATGTGAAAGAAATTCTACTTTGCATGTTGTTATATTTTTGTTGCGATGGCAAAGCTGGTAAAGCTGGCAAAACACGTAAATCTCGTAGAAATTATGATCTAACTTAAATATGGTACATATCCTAAAGAATTCCAAAATGACCTGTTCCAATCCCCACTCAAAAGCAATGGTTTCACATCGTGGGAGAAATGCCACATACAAGAAGATCGTCTCAAGATTTTACAGGAACAACATTATGGCTGATGTTGAAGTCTTTATTATAAAATGTGACCAGTGTCAGAAACAAAGCACATTGAAGGATGAATCAAAAATGAGGTAATGCAACAGGTCGGGATTGACATATGCAACCTTCCCGAAGTTAATGGTTTCAAGCACTTGGTTGTCCTCATTGATTATTTCACAAAGTGAAATAAGTCCACATCGAATCTTCTTTGAATCGTTCGTCAATGAAATCGGTTAATTCTTTGTATCGAAATGTAGTTACTGAAAAAAGAATCCCTCCTACTTTCTTAAGAGTACAAAAGCAATCTCTGATGGATTCAACTGTGGCCTCTTCGTAATAGCATATGAAGCTGAAATGTTTGATGGGAAGTCACCAATCGAAGCGACCTTCAACGTAAAAGAAATGCGACGGCATTTGATTAAATGCCTCAAAAAGTTTGAAGCCATTTCCAAAAGTAGAGGGGGACTGAGTCTTTTATTTCATGTCATTATTAATGTTTCATTTTCTGTGATACAAGGTTTCGCTCCTTCATTGTATGAAAGGAAGGTAACAGCTCGTTGTACTAGTTACACAGACCAAGTTCGATGGAAAACTCCGAACCAGGCGCGAACCCACGACCTAGGAATTCTAGTCCTCTTACAGGAAATTGCATCGTTTTAGTCGAAAAAAGAACATAATTATTGACATTTATTGACACCAAAAAGGTTTTAGATCATTGCTTTTATTGATACAGAAACGCCAGCAGTATTATCTCACTGAAATTGCCTACTGAATATTTGTCAACAATTTTCTAATTGCACGTTGCCATGGAAGTTGACAGTTTTGAAAAAAAAAATAAAAAAATAAATGGCAATATAAATATGTTATTTTGGAAACTGACGTTTATCTTTGGTACGTGTTACAGAGCAAAATAAAATTTTCATTACACTCGCAAAGGCCAAATAATAAAATGACATTTTGTGAAATGAAATAAGCGAATTCTGACGTATGCCGGTTTGTCGGCGTCATAGACAGACGTATAGACGTATTAAAGTAGTACACGGTTTCATTTCTATTATTAAAATCTTTCGGAACGTCGGCATTTCTTTGGTGTAAAACTCGCCCCTCATTTCAATGGAGTTTTGTTGACATGGGTTTTATACAACATACAATTATAACTGCCTTTTATCAAAAGCTCAAGAAACGGAAAAGCAAGCTTTATTTGGATAGAGTTCGACTCTTCTTCGTGGTTGGTTTAGAAAACAGTGAAAAGAATCGATTCAATATTTGTCATGATGTGGATTCACTGGATTTATTTCATAGACCTCGTGCCTCTTTTTCTTAATAAATAAATCAATACAGATCACGTGTGTCTAAAGTACAAAAGCCTGGCACAACAATAGTCACAAAAATAGGCAATTGTCCTATTGTTTTTTTAAGGTAAGCTTATTAAGAAGGTTGTATGAATGGAAAAATAAAACGAGTGTGAGTGTTTTTAAAGAAATGTACGGAAGCGTATTAGTGCCATTTTCTAGTTTCTCCACATAAAAATTCCTATGTGAAATTTTTTGATTCATATTTTTAAAAAAAATTCCACATAGGAATTTCTATGTGAAGTTTTTTGTTGCTTTTTTTGAATTTCTCCACATAGAAATTTCTACGTGAAATTATTTTCATTTTTTTCTTAGTTTCTTCACATAGAAGTTTCTATGTGAAATAGTTTTTAAACTTTCTAGTTTCTCCACATAGATTGAAGAGGCATTAAGTAAAGTGTATAGGCACCAAGTAAAGTGTATGCCAAGTGTTTACAGCAAGATGGCGACTACGAGAGATATACACGAGAAAAGTGAGGGAAATTTTCCTGCATTGTTGATATTGTTTAAGTACAATGCTGCTAGTTATTTACCAGGGATATGTTAAAGCGTAGCTGGATGCAGAGCGATAGATTTCGCTATGTTCTATGTGTGTTGTCAGGAATTTCAGGAATGTATGTGATTGTTTTTTTTCGCCAATTAAATTGCTTGAAAGCGGATTCTCAACCAATGAAAAGACGTGAAATAAATCGTGCAAACTTCTGTTTGACTTGTATTTTATCCTAGCTATACGCGGAATAGTGTTCAAAGCGACAAGACTTTGATTTGGGATTTTGATCAAGAGGAAAAATTGTAAAAGTGAACTGGGTAATATGCTCAGCATCTTAAAAATTACCCAAGCGTTAGCTTATATATATTTAGAACGCCTGCTTTGAAAAAAACATGTTTTATTTTGAGGAAAATAGCTTGGTATAACCACAAATATACTAAATTTAGATAGATATATAGAGATAGATAATTTATTTGGTAAAAAAGGTCGTTGAAAAAATGCAGTACAGTGGACCTACTGCATGTATATATAAATATAAACATAACACTTGACAAAGATTTTTAATAAATCCAAATATTGTGAAAATTTCTTGTTGTCTCTCAAATAAGTGCCCGGGCGCTTATAAATTGTTTTTGGAAATTAGGGGATCGCTTATTAGAGAGGGGCAATAATTGGAGAGGGGCGCTTATAAAAACATTTTGAAATGGTCGTGCCAGCTGTGAACGAGGCATTGCTTTTTATCATATAAAAGAGTAAAAACAACTGTATTTTTCATGGTAACGAAATAAGATTTTGTACTTATAACTTAAATTTAGACGTCACAAAAAGATAGCCTTCCGTTTCTATTACAGAATATTCAGTTTTTGTTCAAAGTTCTAATTACCGACCATGCGCTTATTAATTTATGAGTAATGTTAAGTCACTCTATTAAGCGCCCGGGCGCTTATAAAAATATTTTTGACTAGAAGGGGTACTTAGATATATAAAAATAAATAAATATAAATATAAATATAAAAACATGGGGAAAAACAAAAAACAAAAAAACCCCCTGAAAATCTAAAAGGATTAAGAATTTAGAACCCAGATTAGCATGCCTAACAAGACAAAAAGAACAAAGAACCAAGGGTTTAGAGTAATGATGTATAGTTCTCAAAGGGAAAACAGAATATAATATAATAAAAGAGTTATATACTGATTTTTTATTCTTCCATGCAGCATTCTCCAAATATATTTATATAAAATAAATAAATTAATTATATATAACTATATACTAAATAAAATAGACAATGTATATGTAAAATACAATGAAATAATACTAAACAGTACGATATGCAAGAAGACATACTACATTTCAGAGAATATAACCACATTTTTTTAGGCACAGCAAAAATGGGTTTGAAACCATGTGTTTATTTGTTCATTAAAGGAAGTGACGGTTAATAGCATTTTTGTTATTTTTTACATGAGAATATATTTTCTGTAATGTGCAGGCAATTTGTATCAACATAAAAGTATATATTCACCCATAACTGGAAAATAAAACATCCAAAATCAGCATTTTTGTCTCTTTTATAACACTTTTTCAGCAATAATATTGAGGTCTATTCTCTCTCTTATATACGTTGTATTTTCATGCATTGCCAGTTATCATATCTGACTTGACAACAATTAACTTTCTTTCATTGAACATATCGTTCTAAGCTGTGATTATCAACACAGCCACTGTGCACTATTTGCTTTTACAAAAGATTCAGTTTATTGGACCAAACAGTCTTCAATTCCATCCAAGTAAAATAACAATGGCTCAAGCTTGATGATTGAAGGAATGCATTGAAATGCAGATATATAAACCTCAATAAAAGGGGTAGCTACATCATCTAGCCTACCATTCTGCACTTAAATTATTAGAGGATTCAAATCAAAGAATAAAATATCAAGTAGTCAGGAATTCTTATCATTGATTTATATATATAACAGGAACATTAATCACCAGTAATTCTAATACTTTCAAAACTCTGATATATCTGTTTTTGTCCCTGACACAGTCATTGTCTCCTCTTGCCACTCATGAAAGTATTTTAGAAAGACATTGTTGGTATTTTTTTAAATATTTCATGATCTAAAAACAAAAACACGACTGCATATTTCATATAGATAAAAGCTTACTACTTCATGTCTACATACATCTTAACACATCTACATCTGGAAATGCAAAATCATATGAAAATAGACAAACATAGTAAGGAAAACTGAAACAGCCAGCAACCACACTCAGCCATAACCTAACCATAGTGAAACGAAGCGATTCTTACACATAGTAGATATTCATACCGAGTTTTCGTTTGTTTTGAAATAGAAAATTTCTGCCATTTCATTACAGGTGTCCTTGCAGTTCAGAATAATATCACATGACATACAAGAATTTATTGAAAGTCACGTGATTAAAGTGACGGAAAAAGATATAAACGAAAAGAAAATGACGTAGATATATGCCCCAGAAAAATGAAAGTCGTGGGAGATCGTGGTCTTCCCTGATTCTATTTTCACAAGATTTGATAAATTTAATGCTTTATCTTGCCTTGACAATTAGCAGGATATCAGGGAATTCCTCCTTCCATCGATATAACACCAACAGATTTCGCTCTGTGCGAGGCTATAAATGGCTGTTTATCATCCTTATAAGGCAGGATACGATTTAAATCTTGTTTAAAAGTCTAAAAGCTTCTTTGACAAAAGTCTATCTGAACTGAGATTGTACAGAAAACGTATAGATGAAGTAAAAAGTGGCTTTTTGTGACTTATCATTTTGATCGTTTCATGGCGCTTGGCCGCCATTTTTGACAACACACATAGGACCGTCTTTGTTTTCTTAAAACAAAAGAAATTCAATGAACATTTTTGATTGTCGAATCTCGCTCTGCATCCAGCTACGCTTTAACATATCCCTGTTATTTACTAAATCTGTATATGATTATGATTAATACGCTTAGAAATGGAAAGAATCACGGAATATTTTGAGAAAGGTTACAAGTATAAAGAAATAACTGCATTGATGAATGGTAAAGATAGAATGAAGATAAGGTTAGTTAATTAACTAGTCACAGTGTGATTTCATGTTTTCTGAATATAATCTTTATAAATATATCAATTCATTCATTACATTGTTATGACAAATGGATGGTAAAACCCCTTTAATTTTAGTTTGCGACAACTGAAGAGACATTTGAAAACCTTGGGGCTGTCCAGAAGAAAAACAAACTGCCCATTTAAAGATATATGTGATATTGTCCAGGTTAATATCAGATTAATTTTCCTTACCCTTCAATTGTTTATGGTATATTAACTTATATTTTAAAGGATTTGTATATAATTTACAGGAAAAATATTTTCTCTTTACTGTATATGTACAACACCTAGCTTCAATGAAAAAATAGGTGAATAGGAAATAGTTATAGTTATAGTATATTATTTATTTAACAATTACACAAAAATGCTCATGCAGTTGTTAAAAGAAACCCCCTAGATTAAATTTATGTTTATTCACTTGCTATTGCATGGTATTCTTTAGGAAGAAATAAATACCAGCGGAAATTTGTTAGGATATAGACGGATGCATCACAAACTAAGAGTTGTGCACAAAGTTCAAACTAGCCAGTAAGTTATAACGCTCAACAATTGATGCATGCGCACATAAATTTGTAGGAGTTTAAAAGAATTTTCTTCACATATTCAGCTTCACTTTCCGATTTTCTTCATATTCAATGTTTCTTCATCTAAATGTGCAACAGCTAAATGCCCTTCAAAATTCTAATTTCATTACTAGGAATATCGTCAGAGAAATCCAAAATATTCTCGATCCAGAAGGTGTAAAACAAAGAAAGGCAAAACGATTGACCAAAAGAAAGTATATAGCAAAAGTGAGCGACATGTCAATGATATTGAAATGTTTAAGCAATTTTTGTTTTTTGTCTTCAGTGTGGGTTTTATAACCTTGATATTTTTTGTAATGTTAGGGACCAAATTACATATGGCACATAGATGGCTATGACAAGCTTAAACCATATGGTTTTTGCATACATGGATGTATAGATGGGTGAGAAATCATTTTAAAGCTTTTTTGTTTATCTTTGAATGTATAAAGGTGGCGTTATAGGGCGTAAAAATGAAAACAGATACAGTTGTCACCTCATTTTTTTAAGAATGGCCATCATTTGCCCTGAAATCTTAACCAGCGCTAAGGAGATATTAAATAAATTGAATGATGTTAGCTCATTTAAAAGGAAATAAATTTGTGATGTATAATATACTCCATATGTTTTCTATATAGATACTCCCGTAAAATGCTATGGCTTGAAACTGCATCATCAAACAATGACCCAAAGATAATTGCAAGTTACTATCTTGAATGCGTTAGGAAACTGAATGGTTTTTTGCATTATTTTTCATTTTCTTTCAATTTCATATTTTCATTGGATTAGTTTCTATCCATAGAGTTTTATTTATCAAAATCTCGTACTGCTTGTGACATATTAAATGTTATGCCTTTTAATGTTTAGGTACAGCTAGAGTCATACGGGGTGATGCTGGTAATGAAAATGTCAGAGTCGCTGCAATTCAACGATTTTTTAGATGCTACCACAATGACAGTATGGCAGGAGATAAAAGCTTTCTTTTTGGAAAATCTACATCCAATCAGGTGCATATTTTTAGCAAGTAATTTGTTGGAAATCGAAGCTTTCATCCTTTGAAAAATGATTTAATTTTTCCGTATTTCCCTGATTCATTTTATTTTGTTCTTTTTCTATTGATTTTAAGTGAATTTACTTATAACTGCAAGTTTTAGAATAGTTTCAAAATTATGAACAATTAGCAGTTGAAGTAAACTCCTACAATTGGGCCTAGGAGTTTTAATACAGTATAGTATTAAATTTAAATTACGGTATTATTACTTCTATATTTCAGCGCATCGAAGCATTTTGGTCACAATTACGGCGGTGCTTTAGACAGTGGTGGATGAACTATTTCAAGGTATACACTTTTGTATGTATTATTACTCCAAAATAAGATAACTATTGTCCTATTTGAGTCCTAGTCGCTTGAATTTTAAAGGGTTAGCAAACATCACAATTTCTTAGTCTTAGTCATTATTTTTAGGATATGAAAGATGAAGGAAGTTGGAATGATACAGATCCTGTTCAAAGGTGATGTATTGCTGTACTTTTCTTGCTTTATTCTCTTTATTGGTTTTATTTGTCTATTTATCAATCATGTGATAATGCAGTTTTCAGTAGACTGGAAAGAATGTAATCTATCTAATGCTTTTCGACTTTCAGAGAGTGCTTGAAATTCTGTTATACATTTGTCATTAAAAAAGAACTTCGAGAAGTTATGCTGTTGCATAATTCACACCGTATAAGACCGTATCCTAACCAAGAATGTCCAAGTGGAATTCCTGACATACTATTTGATTTGCCTGGGTACAATGGTGAGCAACAAAAAAGCATTTAAAATGTCTCTGGCCTATCTCCTTCACCCTCATTGTTAATTGAGAAATGGTCTGAATTTTATTTCATTCAATTTCATCTAGGCAATTTAAACTACAAGAGGCAGGTTGCATGCAGTGACATCAAATTAGCAGAACAATACTGTGTTGCCACATCTCCGTTTGGATGTAATGAGGACTTTGAAAAAGTGGCCCTTCATTATATGCTTCAATATAATGCAACTTTCCCAAACACTGCGGATGAAGCCAGGAATTTGTATGACAGACTTCTTGCCTTTATTGACAATATATAGTAATAACCTTATCTAGTCTCCTTTATCTTTCCATCAAAAGCTAAACCTTAAGTAACAGTGATTTCATCCAGGAATGTGTTCACCTAACAGTTTGAAAGCATCAAACTTCTCGGTTAAAGCTTCTTAAAATAACTTCTACTATTCCCATGATGATAGTTAGAAGCAATTTAAATATTCAAACTGAGTTTAGACACGACAACAACTCCGCGACCACAATGCAGTGTTTTAACGGAAGTTTGGGATGAGTCTATTATATATTTGATGGTCAAAATAATACGCAAGCTTCTCTTTAAACGTCGATATTTCGCCAAACTATCCAGCTCCACCTCCTAGGGAAATGTGTATCGCGATCGTGTGCAGGATCAACTTATCAAATAATGAACAAACAGATTCTGAGTTATAACGCAAAAGTAATCGTTTGTATTTCACCTATATATGTTACAAGTTCAAAACACCGATTTCAACACAAATGTTTTAAAAACAATATATAAATATATATTAAAATATGTATATAAGATAAATGATATATAAAAACACATGCCGCATTCACTGCAACCCTGTTTGAATTCTTCCTTCGAAAAAGAGAGGTTTACAAACGTGTGCCTTTTAACAAAAAAAAGGTTAGACACTTTTACTTGAAGAAAAGGAAATTATCATATCGAAACAATCTTCTCGCGAAAGTGTCTAGCCTTGAAGCAGCTGAGATGAGATCCAAACGAAAGAATACGCTTTGTTTCCGTTTTTTTTTAAAAAAAGAAAAATTAAGAAATATAGCTTTAGTAAAAAAGTTAAAGCAATTGACACCAAGTAAATCATATCTCGTCAAAACCAAAACTTAAAGCAATTGCATCCTCGAATGCACATTTGATTTTTTCCACGGTATCATAATGCACTGCTATCTTTAATGTGAGATCACACGTGGAAACACATGGTTTGCATTGGCAACATGAAAGACAAACGTGCAAGAACTCAATTTTGACCAAACTTGGCAATCCAAGCACCGGAACCGACGGTGAACCAGTCATAAACTTCATGACTTTTCCCATATCTTTTTCACCTAAATAAAAATCAATGCGTTGGTAAAACTCAAAAGCTGTTTGAAAAAAAGGGGAAATAACAGCGCTTACCTTCTTCATAAGATGATTCTAAATAATCAATCAGCGCTTTAAATGTGTTTACTTCTCTCGTTTTTCGAGAACTTCTATTAGTACTATAAATTGGTTCCAGTAACTTTTCAACTTTTTCAAATGTCCAACATAATTCAGTGTTGGGGCAAAATACATATTTAAAAACTTCCTCATTTTCTTGCATCAGTTTCAGAAGTCCATACATCTGCAAACCTTCAACCAACTGCTGTAAACAAGGGAGGACATCGTTCAGAACAGCCTTCATGAAAATGAATCTAAGAAATCAAGAAACGTACCAATTCAAACTCATCAAACAAATTAGTTATCATTTTCAAGTATTTCAAATGAATTAACTACAATTAGAGATTAAATAACCTGAGAGGGTAATCAAAATCGCCATAAAGAGACATAAAAAGTTGAACATTCTAAAACATACTTTAAAATATTTTCCTTTGCATCTATAGTGACCTTGTTCGGTATTCCCCGGAAACCAATTTCCGACAACACATCTAATCCTTCATCAGTGATGCAATAATTTCTCAGATTTTCTGAACTTTCAATCTTTTGTATCTAGATAGCAACATATATACCAATAAACAGTATAACACATAACATAATACATAACACATTTCTATTGAAATAATGGTAACAAATTTTGGAAAGTTTGTACATAGGTTTGCATTGCAGGAAACTGCACGACCTAATGCAACATACTTTTCGTCTACTTTAAGCTAACTTTCATTTTTTCCAAATAAATTTCTAAAGAAAGTAAAAGAAAAACTTACAAAATTGTATGCTTTTGATAACTTCATTTCATGGTCAATTGTGACTGGAATATATTTCAGACAGTGTTGCAGCCCTCCAATGAAATATCTGTATACCCATTCAGTAAAATATGATGGTGCTGGTCCACTCATGCAAATTGATGAAGCCATCAGTTGACCTGCCATTTTAAATTTGCCACTAGCAATATCCTCAAGTAATACAGAATGTGGTACTTTTCCATCGTCATAATCAACAAGCAAGTCATTCCTGATATCTTCAAGTGCTTCTAAAAGTTAATTATTCAATTCAATAATTAATAATCAAATAGATCATAAAGCCATTAATTGAGAGGGCCTGAAAATGGTTCACCCTCCTGAATCTTCAAAACGAAATGAGGTTTAGCAACAAAATTTAGCAAATGTAATGGGCAATTTCTTATATAAAACAGTAGAGCACAGTAGACACACAAAATATCTACTTTTAGTTAAATACTTGATTCTAGCACCACCTTAAACCTACAGGACTTACATCACTGGAGACTCCAGGAACATATGTAAAACATAATATCCTAAATTGAATTTCTATCTATACTAACCTATATAAAATATAATATATAAACAACTATAACATCAATAATATCATTTACCTGAAAAGAATTCTCTTGATAACCCACCCTGGTCAATTCCACTTTCACCATAAAAGTCCACTGAGAAGGAGCAACCAAGCTTGTTTTGAATCCATGGCTTTTTTATTCTTTCACAAAAATCATTAAACACATAATTTCTACGCACTTTGATTTTCATAGCATGACTTTTATCAACAGAACATTTACTAACAATATCCTTCAATGTTTTCTCAATGTCTGTCACATTAACTTCTTTTTTTTCTAAGAACATAGGCAGTTCCATGTCACTATCATCACTGGAGTTACTTTCAATCACCAATGGGTACTTTGCAGCTGCACATTCTGCTGCATGTTCTTCTATTGTCTCTGCAGGATATTGCTTAGAGCAGACGGGACATAGAATTAAACGGCACTCATTTTTATCCCTGGATTGACCCTCATTTGAACAATGTGGCTGCTGATTATCTATATGTTCTTTTATCTGAATATCCATTGTGAAATTTGAATTTTCAACTTCTTTCATGTATAAAATGTGTTTCTCAAAATCTGTTACAATCGCATTCGGATCCACTACAGTGGCTGCTGGTGAACAAACAAGAAGCTCAAATAACTCTGGTTGATCATTCAAACTTCCCACCCAGTTATAAACCGATTCCATTTTGCAGTGTGATGGAAACATGCGTGTCTGCCTCCCCAAAGAAATATGATGGATGGTAATTATGCAACAATCTTGTGACAAAGATGGCTCATCTGGAAGTAGCTGCCTCCTACTTTCCTGCAGTTGCTTTCGAATATTAAGTTCTTCTTGCTCTTTCTTTAGTTTTTTAAATTCCTTCTTGTTTTCTTCTTCTTCCTTTTGCTTAATGAGTCTGTCTTTTAACTGGTCAGCTTTTAAGCACAGTTCATATGCTTTATCTTGTTCATTTACAAGGCTCCTCCTATCTTCTGATACCGGTGTAGAGGATACAGGTCCCTTCTTAGTTGGTATGTCAAAATCTGAATCATCTGAATATTCATCAAATATCAACGGTTTACTCATCAGCAAGAATTTTGGCATTTTCAGGCCTGTAAGTTTTACAAAATCATCAATCGATTTGTCCATGTCTATTATTTCAGTCATGTCTGCACCATACAAATAGAATGTCATCAAATTTGAGCTACCTATTAAAAAACATAATTATTAAAACTACAATTACTTTTTGTGTACACATTAATGTATATATGCTTAACATAACCTACCTTTACTGCTCCTTTTATTTGGAAAAAACATTGCTATCATATCCTCAAATACCAGTTTCAGCTTGGTCTCCCTCTCCCATTCTTTTTCACGTACACCGCCTCCAGAGGATAACTTCACCACTATATAACTTTTCTTAGATGAAGACCAATGGTGCCAACCATACTTGATTTTCAATTTGTTCTTTTTCTTCTTAAATTCTTGAACATAATTTTTCTTTCCACGGACAGCTGCAACAATATCAGCCAAGTCACCAGCTCTATCAGAGCGATATTTTTCAATAAGCAGTCTTGCATCTGCCAAAGCTATACCAATAAAGGCAAAATCTTGAGTACTGAACAAGTGAATCGACTCCTTTGACACCTTATAAAAGAAAATATCATAGATGAGAACAAGGTGTAAATCTAAAATACACACAAACATTAGATAAATAAACCTTTTACTACATAATTTCTTCAAAATGAGATTTGACTAGTATTTCAGCAAATAATCCATTTAAATAATACAAAAAGTTTAACATTTGTGTAAAGACAAATGTTTTCAAAAGATCTATAAATCCATAGAGATATTATTATTGCATTGTTTTTGAGATCACATTAGGTCAAAAGTGAAAAATACGAATAAAAGTAAACAATTAATTTAAAGCCTTTTATTTCTGATTCTCTTCTTATATAAAATTTTCTAAACAAGCCCACTTTTACACCAAATCTTTGCTAAAAACCCTTTACAGAGTTTCCAATTTGAATTATTAATTATCACTATAACAGTATAGCTACATCACAACGGAATTCATCAAACTAGCCAGCCCTGTAAAAAGAAATAATTTACCCTTGAATCTTTAACTTTTTTTAGCGACTCATTGTCATAACCTCGAAGCTTGAGGAATTCTAAAATCTAATAAAAGAAGTACTGAGCATATCTAGTTGATACTTTAGCGATTTTCACAAAGAGTTCAAGCGGGAAAAGTGACTTATATACCTCTTCGTTGCTTCCAAGACTCACATCCGCCATTTTATTGTGCACGTGCAAATGATAAATAATAATCGCATCCAGTGTATGTAAAATTTTCAAAACGCAAATATTTTCGCATCCAGTGTATGTAGAGAATTTTTTTAACCACTTTAAAAAAAATAATTTCACTTAGAAATTTCTATGTGGAGTTTTTTAAACATTTTTTTAAAAAAAAATTTCACTTAGAAATTTCTATGTGGAGAAATTCGAAAAAGCAACAAAAAACTTCACTTAGCAATTCCTATGTGGAGGAATTCAAATAAAAAATTAAATTTACTTCACATAGGAATTTTTATTTGGAGAAACTAGAAAATGGCACTAATACGCTTCCGTAGAAATGCACTACTTTGCAGTAGCTTTTCAGTAAATTTGCCCGTTCGGTTAATTGTGATTAAATGTGCATTTAATAATGGAGTCATACTTACATCTTCCAAAAACGACGGTATATTTGGAATTTTCGGAATTTTGACTTCAAATTGTGAAAATTGGATGTGTTTAGCGGGTACTGGACATCTGCAGTTCCAACCGGCTGCGATCACTGGTGCAGGACATGTCACATTTTCAAGTTTCTGACAAGGGTTTTCATAGGTACTATAAAACTTGAAACAAGAAAGTCATATATATCATCATCAGCTGGTCTGCTGAATAAGAAGAAAGTATTAAGAGTTTAGAGTTTTGAAGAATTTCTGAAAGTTTCAAACGTAAAAGAAATTCAACCAAAACTACGCAGTTGCTTCTGACAAGGGTTTGCGGTGTCATATAACGAGCTCATGTAATTCTTACTTACCAAGACCCAACATTGTCTTCACAGGGTATCGTCTGCCAATAGAATATAACATGTTTTTCTAAAACAACTGCAAGTGATGTGGCGTTCTTGATTGGTTCTCTTGTCAGTGCATCAATGGTCACCTTTATGCTGCCAGGGATAGGTTTTGTATCGGGTTGGAGTGAAAGTGTCTTTATATAAACATCATCAGATGTGGAGCCTTAAAACAAAGTAAGGCCTGGTTTACACTTAAAATAAATATACTTTGCAATATTCCTTTTACTTCCCTCCTTTTATCTTTAGCTTGCTGTTGTTAATTCGAACTTCCACAGGATCGATGAACATTATTCGAGTAACGAAAGTGCGAATTCAATCCTGCTCAAAATTTCCATCTAATAAATGGGGAAAGCAGGTGAATTCTGTCTCACAAAAAAAGATGGAGGTATTTCACTTAATCAAGTACCACACACTTTGTAACATCAAAGATCATTTATCCTCTCTATTCAGGTCCTTATGAAGACAGTAAGTTAACAAAAATATCCAAGACATCCAAAAACGTGAATTTATAAAACGTGTCATTAAGACTCGTCCGTGTGTCCAAATTTGCTGAAAAATCACTGCGAAGGAGTGCATTTCTATAGAACTATCTACGCTATTTAAATAAAAATGCTCTTCGTCCCGGAAACTTTTTTGATGGTCAGGCTATTAACTTACCGCAATTACTCCAGCTGAACAATTTTAAAGTGAGGTTCGAGACTTGGAACGAGGAACGAACAAGTTTATTCTCCAAAACGATGACGTGTTCATACAGATCTCTAATCTCCTGTTCTTCATTGCTTGTTACGCCGCCCTAAAACAGTCTTTCGTTTTTTATATAAAAGTACATAAATACTGTCCTCAACTATCGACAATAACAAATCAAATAGCTTTCCCAGCCAGAACATAATGAAACTTTCTGGAAGAGAGTTAAGTTATTAAGAAAAGAAAAGAAAAACGTGCAATTACTAAACAATAATTGAGACAGAAAAGAAAATTCATGATAGTCTACAGAATGTTTGACTATGTCTGTATCTGCTTCTGCCAGGGTATGTGATAAAAGAAACAAACAAGTACTTTGAATTACAGGGAGTTTGCAATCCAATCAAATAAACGTTGGAAAAAGAAATTTATTTTTCAATACTTTTCACGTTACCTTTACATCATCCCATGGTGATTTTCGTATTAAAACACCCGTGGACTCCTCCTCCTCATCCTACTACTACTCCGGCCGAAATGGCAATCAGCCTGCGATTTAGAGTCTGCGAGACTCCGCTAATAACGCAATGTAAATTCTAATGAACGAACGCAGCCTTCGACAGGTTTTATCAAACATTAAAAAGGACACTTTCTTTGATATTATAAGAAATAATTCATGATAGAATGAATATTAATCAAATAGGTCTGCATAAAAATGGAAGTTTTAGTTACTTATGCGCTAGTAAGAAGTTTTGAACTGATAGGCTTTACTAAACACACTCCCACCATTGCAAGAAGATGAGGAAGATGTCAGCTATGACGTAGAATCATTATTCCAGTAAAAGATACAGTTGAGTATATTCTGAGTAGAATTTACGACCATAACGATCTTGAACCCACCGCTACTCGTCTTATCTTTAAAAGACTCTTGTACAAACTCACCACTGAATGTATTTTTTCAGCCAATGGTCAACTCTACAAACAAATTGATGGCATGGGAGGTCTTTTATCTGTCACTTTCACAGGTTGCTGTATGAACAAAATGGAGAAAAAGATCGTTGTTCCAAGGCAGCCAAAATTCTACAAACGCTTTATCGTTGACACATATATACGTAGAATGAAAGGAGTATCTGATGAACTTTTCATAGCTCTAAATAATTACCATCCAAATTTAAAGTTTACCATTGAAGATAACCCAAGCAAGTTCCTTGATACAACTATAACACGCAATAAAGAAGGCACCCTCACCTTCAAAGTTCACAAAAAAGTAATAACCTGATGTAATAACCTTGATAAGGAATAAAATCTTTCTCAAATTAGAAACACCGTCTATCCGGAATGATGTTGAAGTCTTGGAAATATGTAAACAACTATAAAGTTTTGCAGAAATGAGCTCGGGTGAACTCGACGAACTATATTTGGTCTCTATATTGGTTATAATGTGACTATAATGTGACTATATATCGAAAAGGCAAGAGTCCCTGGGTTCGAAGTTGTAAGACGTCGCACTGGCGTCATAACGACGTCATGTGCTTGGTGGGAGGTATTTTACAAACTTTACTCCAGCACGGGTGTCCCAAATTCAATATAAACAAAATATAGGTATAATAGGAATAAAGCAGTTTTCCTCTGTGAAAAACAAATAATCTTAACTATTGATGATTAAAATTTTCTACGACTATCTTAAACTTGATTTATTTTTAATGTTAAGTGGACGCTGTTTACAATCAACATGATTATCTTGATTCACAAATAATTTCTAGGAAATCTATTCTATATTCTGTTTTTACTTCAGTCGCAAAATTCGCACTTTTAAAATGGACGTTTTCATAAAAACTGATAAAGTAGTTGAGTCAATCGTTCTTTGAATTCTTATATCCATTTTGAAAGTTTCTTTAAGTTATGGCTGTAAAGTCGAGCGACGAAGAAAGAATATTATTGGTCTTCTTTTTATTATCAATATACTTTATAACATTGGTTTTCTTAATGAGTTATGAGTTATTTGATGGTTGGATAAAGGGAGGACTCGCTGTCGCATGGGTTATCATGTATTTTTATTCTGGATTTTGGGTGGCTGGAAAAACATTTAGGTAAGTAAAAAGTTTGTTTCATCTTCTTTCAGATTTCCCCCCGACCTAATAGACTCTCTTGAAAGCAAATAACATGCTGTTGCAATGAACGCCCAGGGTGATGCCTCAAAATAAAGGAAACTGCCAGCGCAGGAAATCTCATGGCATAAACAGTATCCGCTTTCGTAAATATTAGAAGGCCTATCAATTTGACAACTTACGGAAAGCTGAATAGATTCTGACGAAGAGAATACTCGAAAACTTGTAACGATGTAGTTTATGATGAAGTAATATATATTAAAACTAGCCGCCAAGGCGGCGTCGCTCGCTGCCCATGTCTGCCTGCTCTGTATCACTGTATCAATAAACATCAAATTTCCTTATAAACGGCTCATACAACTTGGGAAAAGTCACAACCTCTGGTGTGCAGTCAGTATCACATCAGTGTTACATTAACTATTTTTCAGGTTTTTCATTATTATGGCGAGCCTTTCGTGCCACAATTATTTTCGTCATCATGTTTATAATCAGTTCCCTAACTTTTATTATTTTTTTATTTTATCAAAAATAACTGAAAACATTGCCGAAAATATTGTACTATATCATAATGCAATTTTTATACCATAATTTTCAAAATCATATTTTCGGTTGATTTGCCAAATATTTTTTCAATGATACTAAAAACGTTTTTCTGCAAAGTAAGCAAATCTGCTAGGGTATTATAAGTGGAGAGATACAGGTGCAATGACGGGACATTAATTCGCACCACGTGGAACAAATAGAAAGATGGCGTATGAGGTGGCACCACGTGAAAATCTGTGGGCAGTAATGGTAAGTCTTCTGTTTCGTTCTGCATCCAGCTGGAAAAGTACCTACTACGTTTCTGACGTTAGAGGTCAAGGGGGATGACTGTTGTGGTGTTGTTGTTGTTGTTGATGATGGTGAGCCAGAGTTCTGCTTCTACCTCTACAGATCGACCAAATCCAAACAATCTGGTCATTTCAGAGGCTGGAGAAGGTACATTCTGGCGTGGTGCAGTTACATTCGGAGGCTGGACGTTTCCTATTTCTTCGACCATAGACAGTAACTGGTCAGCACACCTTTGTAAAATGTTTCTGACTGCTTCCTCCGCCATTTTTATCTGAGTCCCGTATTCTAAGTAACCCGCATATTTCTAGGCCGCAAAGCACTTTTGCCGAAAATTCAATTTGTAAGAATTGCCGAAAACGTTATGTTTATGTAATTGAAAATGGTTTTCTTTTTGCCGAACGAACCAATTAATAACCTAATAAATTAGATATAGTGCCGAACATAATTATGACACGAAAAGCTCGCCATACATTATGTGTTACTTATTCAATTTCCGCGCTTTTAAGCGTAGGAAATTGTTTGGTTTACACATTCTATCTATCTATCTATGTAACACTTTTTTGCTGTTTTCGGAAAGTCCGTTCGGATTTCGGATTGTTTGTCTATTCAGAATAGTTAATGACTGACCTATGCTAGGAAAACTTAGGACATGTTTGACTAAAATTGGGAAATTTAGACAAGGTGCTGATTTCAAATTTGACAGTCATTTTGTCAGATTTGACTAAAATTGGACAATTTGGGCCAAATTTGGACCAAATTTCGAAAGTTCTTCAAATTTCATGAAATTTTGCATGGATTACAATTAAAAGGTGCTGATTTCAAATTTGGCAGTCAATTTGTCAGAATTGACTAAAATTGGACAATTTGGGCAAAATTTGGACCAAATATCGAAAGTTCTTCAAATTTCATGAAATTTTGCATGGATTACAATTAAAAGGTGCTGATTTCAAATTTGGCAGTCAATTTGTCAGAATTGACTAAAATTGGACAATTTGGGCAAAATTTGGACCAAATATCGAAAGTTCTTCAAATTTCATGAAATTTTGCATGGATTACAATTAAAAGGTGCTGATTTCAAATTTGGCAGTCAATTTGTCAGAATTGACTAAAATTGGACAATTTGGGCAAAATTTGGACCAAATATCGAAAGTTCTTCAAATTTCATGAAATTTTGCATGGATTACAATTGAAAGGTACTGATTTCAAATTTGACAGTCAATTTGTCAGAATTGACTAAAATTGGACAATTGGGGCAAAATTTGGACCAAATATCGAAAGTTCTTCAAATTTCATGAAATTTTGCATGGATTACAATTGAAAGGTACTGATTTCAAATTTGACAGTCATTTTGTCAGATTTGACTAAAATTGGACAATTGGGGCAAAATTTGGACCAAATTTCGAAAGTTCTTCAAATTTCATGAAATTTTGCATGGATTACAATTGAAAGGTGCTGATTTCAAATTTGACAGTCATTTTGTCAGAATTGACTAAAATTGGACAATTTGGGCCAAATTTGGACCAAATATCGAAAGTTCTTCAAATTTCATGAAATTTTGCATGGATTACAATTGAAAGGTACTGATTTCAAATTTGACAGTCATTTTGTCAGATTTGACTAAAATTGGACAATTGGGGCCAAATTTGGACCAAATTTCGAAAGTTCTTCAAATTTCATGAAATTTTGCATGGATTACAATTGAAAGGTGCTGATTTCAAATTTGACAGTCATTTTGTCAGAATTGACTAAAATGGGACAATTGGGGCCAAATTTGGACCAAATTTCGAAAGTTCTTCAAATTTCATGAAATTTTGCATGGATTACAATTGAAAGGTGCTGATTTCAATTATGGCAATCATTTTGTCAGAATTGACTAAAATTGGAAAATTTGGGCAAAATTTGGACCAAATATCGAAAGTTCTTCAAATTTCATGAAATTTTGCATGGATTACAATTGAAAGGTACTGATTTCAAATTTGACAGTCATTTTGTCAGATTTGACTAAAATTGGACAATTGGGGCCAAATTTGGACCAAATTTCGAAAGTTCTTCAAATTTCATGAAATTTTGCATGGATTACAATTGAAAGGTGCTGATTTCAAATTTGACAGTCATTTTGTCAGAATTGACTAAAATGGGACAATTGGGGCCAAATTTGGACCAAATTTCGAAAGTTCTTCAAATTTCATGAAATTTTGCATGGATTACAATTGAAAGGTGCTGATTTCAATTATGGCAATCATTTTGTCAGATTTGACTAAAATTGGACAATTTGGGCCAAATTTGGACCAAATTTCGAAAGTCTTTCAAATTTCATGAAATTTTGCATGGATTACAATTGAAAGGTGCTGTTTTCAAATTTGGCAGTCATTTTGTCAGAAGTGACTAAAATTGGACAATTGGGGCCAAATTTGGACCAACTTTCGAAAGTTCTTCAAATTTCATTAAATTTTGCATGGATTACAATTGAAAGATGCTGATTTCAAATTTGACAGTCATTTTGTCAGAATTGACTAAAATTGGACAATTTGGGCCAAATTTGGATCAAATTTCGAAAGTTCTTCAAATTTCATGAAATTTTGCATATATTACAATTGAAAGGTGCTGATTTCAAATTTGACAGTCATTTTCTAAAATTGGACAATTTGGGCCAAATTTGGACCAAATTTTGAAAAATCTTCAATTTTCATGAATAAACATCATGCACATTGGTGAACTGTTTTTCTGGCCCCGAAACATCATAGTGAATTGCAAAGCTGTCAAGATTAAGTTAAATAAATTAAAGAAGGGAGTAATTTGATGAATTCCAGACTGTATCAAATTATTAGTCAGTGTATATGTCATTCAGATATCTTGAAATTTAGCCTAAAGCAATTTTCTCAAGGGCTGATGCGGAAATTGTTCAAGGCTAATGGCTTCTAGTTTATTTTTTAAAACCAATCGTTGATCAGTACAACAATACACTCAAAACGTAGGAAGAAAAAACTTCAACTTTTTATTAGCTTTTGTTTTAAAAAAGTTACGCGCTCTAACATGGGTGCTATCAAACAGGGCGAAAATGGTTTCTCTTCTTAAAAAGTTCACACGGAAGGAGAGAAAAAAGGCACGTGCTAAATGAATAAACTGAATAAAACAAAATATAGGTATAATAGGAATAAGGCAGTTTTCCTCTGTGAAAAACAAATAATCTTAACTATTGATGATTAAAATTTTCCGCGACTATCTTAAACTTGATTTATTTTTAATGTTAAGTGGACGCTGTTTACAATCAACATGATTATCTTGATTCACAAATAAATTCTAGGAAATCTATTCTATATTCTGTTTTTACTTCAGTCGCAAAATGCGCACTTTTAAAATGGACGTTTTCATAAAAACTGATAAAGTAGTTGAGTCAATCGTTCTTTGAATTCTTATATCCATTTTGAAAGTTTCTTTAAGTTATGGCTGTAAAGTCGAGCGACGAAGAAAGAATATTATTGGTCTTCTTTTTATTATCAATATACTTTATAACATTGGTTTTCTTAATGAGTTATGAGTTATTTGATGGTTGGATAAAGGGAGGACTCGCTGTCGCATGGGTTATCATGTATTTTTATTCTGGATTTTGGGTGGCTGGAAAAACATTTAGGTAAGTAAAAAGTTTGTTTCATCTTCTTTCAGATTTCCCCCCGACCTAATAGACTCTCTTGAAAGCAAATAACATGCTGTTGCAATGAACGCCCAGGGTGATGCCTCAAAATAAAGGAAACTGCCAGCGCAGGAAATCTCATGGCATAAACAGTATCCGCTTTCGTAAATATTAGAAGGCCTATCAATTTGACAACTTACGGAAAGCTGAATAGATTCTGACGAAGAGAATACTCGAAAACTTGTAACGATGTAGTTTATGATGAAGTAATATATATTAAAACGTAAAAAGTCATTAATACATGTATTGCATTATATATACACTTGACAAAGATTTTTAGGGTTATCGAGAAACTTATGATCAACAGAAAATGTAACTTTTTTATTTACCGATTTATTTATTTGTTTTTGTTTGCAGGCACCTTGATCTATCCGAATATAAATGGTGGAACATGCAATTATTTCATTTTCTGGCTTTTATTATCATCGGTTATATGTTTGCCTTGGAACGTACAAAGGACAATCTTAAAAAGGTACATTTCATGTTATGCTCGTAGAGTGTCCCTCTCGTTTTAACTATTAAACTACTCTCATTTGAGTTCAAAATGCATAGCCAATAGTATTCATGCTAGAAATCTGGAAATACTTAAATAGTAGGAAGTTTCTTTTACCAAGAATGCAAACTAGAATTTCTTCCAGAAAGCAATTGTCAAGAAACTAAGCATAATGATAAAACATTCCAACACGATTATAATAAAGAAAAAAATCATGGATACATAAACAAGGGGAGAATGATTTTTGTAACACGTATTAAAGCCACAGTTGTTTTTTCTTCAAACATGTCATCTGGTAGCAAAGAAAATGCCATTAAGAACTGAACGTCAATAAAATTGGATGTAAATGGATAAACATGTTTCTGCTCTCCTTTAAGTTAAGATAATTTTACACCAATTCATCATAAAAAACTTTGCACTACATTGTATATATCACGTTCATAGACAATCCCATTTTCTTTATATTGTCTATAACGTCTATAATCTTATGCAGTTTTACTTATTTTTAAATAGGGAAAGGAGGAGTACACGAGAGATTTCATTATTTTGCAAAGCATGATGCCTATTACCGTTTTTGCAAACTGTTTGAATCCTTTACAGAAAAGGAAAAAACAGCCTTCAAGTTCGGCAACTATAATGTTGGATTCGTTAAACGCTATTGACATAATGGATATGTTGGTACAATTCAAACGCGTTGAAAAAATGGGCACGGGTTATGAAACTTGGTTTTATATATCTGTTGGGGTATCCATACTATTGCTAGCATTTCCTATTGGTTTGGGTGAAGGAGACAAGAATGATCCAGAGGATGGAAGAATGACGAAATCAATCACAACCTTGATTTTTACTGACATATCGTTTTTGTTACTGCGAGCATGGGTGATGCATGATACAGACTCGCTGGAGGCTGGATTGATTTTTGCTTTTAAAAGTTTCGTATCCACTTTAGTCGGCACTCATCATTTACTCTGTGTTGTTATTCCTGAGAGCCATTACTCTGATAATGTCGTTCCAAAGAACGAAAGACGGTGATTGAAAACATTTTATTTAATCTTTACATCAGTCTTGAAATTTTATCTTTATAAACTTTTTGTAGCTAATGATTAACATATATAGTTTATGAAAGTGATATTGCTAGTGATTGTGTAAATGTAGTATAAGGGGAAGATTATGTGGCGTGAGTTGATTCATGCAGCGAGATGTGATCATTAAAAGAATCCCATTGGAAAAATAAAGAGATTTGACGAACGAAATATTTTACTAATATTTTAGATGACACGATGCGGAGCGCTTGTATAATTTTCACAGAAATAATTATAGCATTAAGTGATTGTAGTTGTATGGCATATTATAGAGATAATTGAATAAGAGAAACTCAGCTAAGTATCATTTCTTCAGATGTAAAATTGTATGAATGTTTTTTAAATTTCCTCTTTTATTTTATCCATTTTGTTAGTGAATTTAGATACCAAACAATATACTCTTCAACTTCAACCACATGCTAGTTCGACGACTTTCATTAACCATCATTGATCATAAAAGTTAAGAAGTAGTCATAAGCTCACCTATTATGTTTCAATCTATTTTTAAGATTTCTAAGATTCATTAACCTAGATAGCCTCTTCTGCGATGGCTCATATCTTTCCATCGACTGATTGCACACTGGCCTTCGAGCAAGTTAGAGCAATGCTATACGTATCTCTGGCGGTAAGTCAACCAATAGTTGCAAGTCAGCGGGCGGAAGAACCAATCATTACGGATGGAAGCCCAAGGACTAGAAACTCCCATTACTTACTTACTTACTTACATTCTCTTTGACTCCTTCTAAAATTTGAAATTTTTAGTTTACATCAAAATTTTTAACATGGGCGTTTAGAGATGTAAATAAGCTTTCCACAAAAACATATTCATATCAAAAGGATTAACTAAAAAACAAAATCACGTTTTTTCCCTTACTTACACCTTAATTACTTAACTCTTCTCCACAAAGTTTGACTATGTTCTAATTCCGCCTTTGGTAGTATTAACACATTCCCTAAATTTCAACATATTATTATTTCATCAATTTCCATCGTTTAACTCATGTAATTCGAACTCCTATAATTCGAATAATCATGGAAATCGAACATAGTCTTCGGTCCCGTCTGAGTTTACCCTTATAAGAAAACTCCTATAATCCGAAACTCATGTTATTCGAACAAATTTTGATCCCCGTGGAGATTCGAATTACACGAGTTCACATTTCACCTTTTCAGACTATTCTTCTTTTGTTCCAGTTTTCCCAAAATCTTTCCTGTTATTCATCCAATGCATCTATGTTTAATGATACTCGACGGGGAGAACTTATTTGCTAAGGGAGTACTTTTTTTCTACTAGGAAGTAAGTACTGGGGGAGTACTTCTTTGTTAAGCAATAAGTGTTGCGGAGTACTTTTTCTGGGGAGTACTTTTTTACTGCGACACCGGTATTTTTAGAACTGCGGTTTTTTGACGAAATTAAAGTTTTTTGGAAAAATTTCGGATAAGTGGAACATTCGCTAACTGGAACCATTCTTTTCGGTCCCTTGAAAGTTCCGCTGATCGAGGGGCAATTGTAATTTATTTTTGGCAGGACACCATTAAGGTTATATTTCTTACAGGAAATTGCATCGTTTTAGTCGAGAAAAGAACATAATTATTGACATTTATTGACATCAAAAAGGTCATTGCTTTTATTCATACAGAAACGCCAGCCGTATTATCTCACTGAAATTGCCTACTGAATATTTGTCAACAATTTTCTAATTGCACGTTGCCATGGAAGTTGACAGTTTTGGAAAAAAAAAAAATTAAATGGCAATATATCGGGAACTAAATATGTTATTTTGGAAACTGACATTTATCTTTTTTAAATGGTACGTGTTACGGAACAAAGTAAAATTTTCATAACACTCGCAAAGGCCAAATAATAAAATGACATTTTGTGAAATGAAATAAGGGCATTCTGACGTATGCCGGTTTGTCGGCGTCATAGACAGACGTATAGACGTATTAAAGTAGTACACGGTTTCATTTCTATTATTAGAATCTTTCGGAACGTCGCCATTTCTTTGGTGTAACACTCGCCCCTCATTTCACCGGAGTTTGGTTGACATGGGTTTTATACAACATACAATTATAACTGCCTTTTATCAAAAGCTCAAGATACGGGAGAAGCAAGCTTTATTTGAATAGAGTTCGACTCTTCTTCGTGGTTGGTTTAGAAAACAGTGAAAAGAATCGATTCCAATATTTGTCATGATGTAGATTCACTGGATTTATTTCATAGACCTCGTGCCTCTTTTTCTTAATAAATAAATCAATACAGATCATGTGTGTCTAAAGTACAAAGGCCTGGCACAACAATAGTCACAAAAATAGTCAATTGTCCAGAGAGAGGAAAGGTAGCAAGCTGCACAAAACAAAAAGTATCTGTGGTCTTTCGTGTATGAATGGAAAAAATCACAGAGAGTTCACTTCCGTTTTTACCTACGAGGAAAAATAACTTGTGGTGTGACCGCTTTATAGAGAGTACGGTAAGACGAGGTTTCCGTCAGAGGCAAACAAACTTCCGATTTAGGAAAGTGTTGACTTTATGGGATTTCCAATTTAAGGAGGTTCCACTGTAGTTTTATTCCCTTGTGACATCCGGAGGTGTGGTCGTAATACGGCAAGAACCCTGGGTATGAGGTTGTGTTGAAAGTAAATTGCGGAAATTGGCGTTAGAGAGATTGCTACATTACAAAACAACACATCTTAATTCTTTAAAAACATGGTAATTTTTAAAACACATTTTAACAATACATCAGGCGTAATATTGAGGGAAAAAACTATGAATAAATTGTGGACAAAGACTGAAAGTTATACGTTGAAAGAACTATATCTCAAGATACGATAAGTGATGTGTTCACGGGAGCACAATCATTTTTTTAGACAGAAGAAAAAAAAAGTTAAAAAGTTAAAAAAATTTAAAACAAAAACAAAAATTTATAAGGATTAATAATCACATTCCAGAAATTTTGTTTATATTCTGTTTTGAAATTGGAAATTCGCACAACTTAGTAGTATATTATACAGTTTATTTTTCAAAACTCTCCATGAGCCATTTTATGAGGCGTGCAACGAGAACTGTATTTTATAACAAGCTAAACGCTGACTGCCATTCATAAGCGTTGCTTGTACTCTGTAATCCCCCTAAAAATAAAAAAAACATGTTCAGATATGCAATGAAATCAAACACTGGTTCGTTTGTTTTGTGATTTATATATGGCTAATTTCGTGTAGTTGTCACACACATAAATGAGCAGCAAAAACCAACATGTTGCGAAAGTTGAACTGCCACCTCGTACCCACTGCTTCTTAAAAGAGTTGAGGTATTAATCAAAACTCAAGGGGAATCGAAGGCCTAGGCACAAGGTTACTAAGGAAGAGAAATCAAACCTTCCCAGTAGGCAAAATCTTCGAAAATTCGCTGCGAAGAAGAGCATTTTTATTGAAGTAGTTTGAATATTTCTATAGAAATGCACTTCTTCGCAGTAGCTTTTCAATAAATTTGCCCGTTGGGTTAAGTGTGATTAAATGCGCACTTAATAATGGAGTCATACTTACATTTTCCAAAAACGACGGTATATTTGGAATTTTTGGAATTTTGACTTCAAATTGTGAAAATTGGATGTGTTTAGCGGGTACTGGACATCTGCAGTTCCAACCGGCTGCGATCACTGGTGCAGGACATGTCACATTTTCAAGTTTCTGACAAGGGTTTGCATAGGTACTATAAAGTTGAAACAAGAAAGTCATATATATCATCATCAGCTAGTTTGCTGAATAAGAAGAAAATATTAAGAGTTAAGTAGTTTTGAAGAATTTCTGAAAGAATTAAACCAAAACTACGCAGTTCCTTTGGCGGTGTCAGATAACGAGCTCATGTAATTTTTACTTACCAAGATCCAACATTGTTTTCACACGGTATCGTCTGCCAATAGAATATAACATGTTTTTCTAAAACAACTGCAAGAGATGTGGCGTTCTTGATTGGTTCTCTTGTCAGAGCATCAACGGTCACCTTTATGCTGCCAGGGATGGGTATCGTATCGGGTTGGATTGAAAGTGTCTTTATATAAACATTATCAGATGTGGAGCCTTAAAATAAATATACTTTGCAATATTCCTTCTACTTCCTTCCTTTTATCTTTAGCTTGCTGTTGATAATTCGAACCTCCACAGGATCGATGAATATTATTTGAGTAACGAAAGTTCGAACTCAGTCCTGCTCAAAATTTCCATCTAATAAATGGGGAAGCAGGTGAATTCTGTCTCACAAAAAAAGATGGAGGTAGTTCACTTAATCAAGTACCACACATTTCGTAACATCAAAGATCATTAATCCCCTCAATCCAGGTCTTTATGAAGACCCTAAGTTAACAAAAACATCCAAGACATCCAAAAACTTGAATTTATAAAACGTGTCATTAAGACTCGTCCGTGTGTCCAAATTTGCTGAAAAGTCACTGCGAAGGAGTGCATTTCTATAGAACTATCCACGCTATTTAAATAAAAATGCTCTTCATCGCAGAAGCTTTTTTGATGATCAGGCTATTAACTTACCGCAATTACTCCAGCTGAACGATTCTAGAGTGAAGTTCGATACTTCGAACGAGGAACGAACAAGTTTATTCTCTGAAACGATGACGTGTTCATACAGATCTCTAATTTCCTTTTCTTCATTGCTTGTTACGCCACCCTAAAACAGTCTTTCATTTTTTATATAAAAGTACATAAATGGTGTCCTCAACTATCGACAATAACAAATCAAATAGCTTCCCCAGCCAGAACATAGCCAAACTTTCTGGAGGAGGGTTAAGTTATTAAGAGGAGAAAAGAAAAATGTGCATCTATTAAACAATAATTGAGACAGAAAAGAAAATTCCTGATAGTCTACTCCTTCACAAAGTTTGACTATATCTGTATCCGCTTCTGCCAGGGTATGTGATAAAGAAATGAACAAGTACTTTGAATTACAGGGAGCTTGTAATCCACTCAAAAAACATTGGTAAAAGAAATTCTTTTTTCAATACTTTTCACGTTACCTTTACATCATCCCAAGGTGACGCAACGCAAAGACTTAAAATCGATGCTGCGATGAAGAAAAGTTTCATGTCGAAGCAGTCTTGTTTCCACTGATGAAAATCTCTGCGTATTCTGAACGGACGTGTTTTAAAAAATATCGTAAGATTTTTGTAATATGATCTCAAAGTTATTTATTCAAAAGCAATTTAAAAGCAAAATGTTTAATTGATCTTAACGCTCCAATTCCTTATTTTTAAAAATCATTTATAATTACAATAAGTATAGCCGTAATCCGCCAGGGGGACTTCTATCACGACACAATTTTTATTTATTTATTTATTTACGATTACTGAAGCTGACGCTTGTTCCTACTAAATAGACAGAAACAAGATTTCATATTGGGATGAAGCCATCATAAAACATAACTTTATCATTTACACAGGATAGCCTCTTCTGTTCCTTCAGGTACCGTTATCAATTAGGATCATAGAGCTTTTAAAAACCCCCTACTTTTGCTACGGAAGCTGTAATGACAAGAACCACTCGACTAGACATCATTCCTACATTCTTTCTGAGTGCTAAGCAGAGATGAGTGATTCACACTATTATAGTCGCTGGCATGACTCGGTCGGGGATTGAACCCGCGACCTTCAGAACAGGAAGCGAGCACTCTACCACAAGGCTATAACCAGTCGGTTACTTGTTAATCTGAGTTTGGTTTTTCATTGATTTTGTGATGAACGCTTATTGATGTACGGGGAAGGTTTCCAAGAATCATGACACAATGACGTTTTGCAAGTTGGCCTATGTGGTTCAACTACAGACAAAACTTTGAGCCTCCTGTGTTGTAGTCAAGACAATGCGCTGTGGAAAATTCATAATTGACATGAGAAAATGAGAAAGCTAGGCTGAGAAGATAGCAAGAAAATGGAAGGGTAGTTTCTAACTTTATGCAGCGAATAAGAAACGTAAATAACGACCGGCATTCACCAAAGTTAAAAATAATAAACTGCTCTAAGGGAGTATTTATATGGAGGTGAGCTGTATGGAACGCCATAACCGTCATAACTAGTAACTAGCTGGTACGGATAGCCGGGCTGGCTTGCTCAGCCGAGAAAATTTCATCTCGCCTTTATTTTTTGTTGATCAAATAATATGCGCATGTCATAAAATTAGCCCGCTCAGCCGTGCTTGCCCGTTTGTGGATGTTCAAACTTTCATTCCACTGAAGCGAGATCTCGGCAAATTGAACCGAGATCTCGTTTGCTTTTCATATAAACACATTCGAATAAAAACATGCATTTATTAAAATAAGCGAGATCTCGGCTAAGAGAGCCAGCTCGATTTACTGGGCCAGTTCGCCTCCATATAAACACCCCCTAAATAAAGAATGGGTCGAAATATGCTTACGTCAGCAGTGGGAATCCCTCATGAGATTATTATTAAAAAGAAATAAGAAATTAGTCTGGAACGAGCGGTTGATTGATATCAAAATGACGAACAAACTCTCTCGTAAAATAGTCACTACATTGATAGCATTTGATTATCTTTAATTGCATCGGTGGTCAGAGTACTTAAAGGCTGGTTCACACAGTGCGATACACTCATCATTTAATTTCCAGCTTCATCACATTGTGGCAATTTCTTTTTCTTTTTTTGAGCAAAAAGAAAAAAGTTAGCTTGCTTAGTTTATTGCAAATATTTTGAAATAATTTTGAAAAAATGTTTCGACATATTATCTGTACTTGCCTCTTATCATCTGCTCATGCTGTTCGACTTTAAACTGATTTATAGCGCAAAGAAAATCCGTTTGTCCGGCTGTTATATCAATACAGAAACGGGTTTCGTATGGACAACTTAGGTCAAGTGTGACAAGCATTCTGGGAAGGTAAATCACATTTTATGTTTTCACTACGTTTCATCAAGTCAATAACTTGATATCCCAACCGTAGAAAATTAAGTCATTTCATCAACGTACTTAATTTGGTCACAGTTTGCCAAGTGCCGAAAGCCAGCAGTTACCATGGCTACCTTATAAAAACTATGTAGACATTCTGAATCTTTGCTCAAATGATCTGACATGGTCAGCAGACAGCATCGTATAGAGGAGCACAGTTATGGGACAAGTTACCCATGTCTGTAAAAATCAAATCAGCCAGTACAAAATGTCTATTCTGCTCTCAGGTAATTGCTTTCTTTAAATTGTATTTTTTATTTAGTTTAGTTTATTTCAATTTACTTCATTTAGTATCATGTAATTTTCAAGTAGACTTTAATTAGCTTTATAGCTATTGTTAGTTATTTTTAATAATACCGAAGGATTTCATGCCCTATCTACTATAAATAAATAGATTGCATTGAATTGAATCATTTGCTAACGGAATGATCACACTCACCATGATGAATTTACAAGTGCGGCATGATAGAAAAAAGGAAGTATGTTGAAACACGTAAGATGAATATTTCTGATATCAGTTTTGTACAACGCCTTTCGAAAGACGATTGACGACAGCAGACGATAGATGACAAAAAAACGACTGTGAATCAAACTTTGAGGTCTGTTGTTTCTCTTTCTTTTTAAGTTTTTTTATCCATTTTGTAATGCAACGCTTGTGGATAGAAGTGCAGACAGTCAAAGTTTTGAAATCTAAAAAGGTTTAACCAGGGGAATCTGTGAGGGTTTTACCAGCAAACCAAAAGTTACTCACAAAATAGCTGCGCCAGTACTAAATCTGTATAAATGTATAAACAACCTGAGGCTGATCATTATGAAAACAAATATCGGGGAAAGCGATGCGTGGATGCATTTACTCTCTCACCATGTTCCATCAAATTATGCGAAACAAACCCAACAATTTTGAAATGTTGATTTGATGATAATCGCAAATTATCCCATAACAATTCTCCAGTTCAGGAAGTATTTTGCGTGCAACAACACAAACTTTCAAAACGAGGTCAGGCAGATACTTTGTCAGACTTTTGGCGTTTAAGCAGAAATTTGAGAAATCTCTGCTGTCGTACTCATCTCAATCTTATTTGAAGTTTTTGTACGAGTACACGTGAAAGATTTGATTGAGAACTAAAATTTCTTACATTTTGACAGTAAGTCAAAACACAAGTTAAAATTAATAAATGAAATTATATAAAAACGATAATAAAGAAACCAACAACTACAACTAAATAAATAAATAAACAAATCAATCAGGGATTGGAAGGTTTTCATTCCTTGGGAAAACTCATTTCAGTTAGTTGGGCATGTCCAAATGGAACTATCTTTTTCGAATTTCTATGTTAACATCGAAATACTTGCGAAAGTCAAGGGTGGACGGAAACTTGAAAATAGACTTGTGGCTCCAACTAATTATCTTGTCAACGGTAAAAAGAAACTTAATTTTAATTGTAACTTTAAATATTCTTAGCATTTTAAACGAAAAGAAAAAAAAAACTTTGTGTTTGTCTTTCAAAATATTTCCAATAATGCTTTTGTCAAGGCCAAATTAAAATTTACGGTCAGTTTACGGGGCGCTTATAAAATTATTTTCGGATTAAGGGGGGTGGGGTGGAAGGCGTTTTTAGAGGGCAGCGCTTCAAAAGGGGGCGCTAAAAAGTTGAAATCCTTATTGCTACTGCTCAAATTCAAAAACTGTTATGTGAATATTCAACAGAGACTTGTTTATTTCTTTACTTAATTGTTAAGCATTTATGTATACTAAAAATTCCTATCACTAGGAAAAACAAAATCGCTGCATTTTTTTTCAATAAATATATGTGATTCACTCAGTAGAAGATTTCCTATATACATATACATATACAGCACCTAAATAGCTGCATGTTTGAGTAAGAAATCCTACAAACGTGGTGATCTGCACTAATCCACTTAAAGGTAGTGATTTGAAATATTTGATCAAATGTCCTTTGGAATAAAGTGTTGGTTTAAATATTTTATTGACTTAAGTGTTGCTTTAGATATTACTGTCATCTTTTTTTCTCGGCATCTTTCACACATGAACGCAGACTAAAAGAGGCTAAAAGAGATGTTAAATTCTTGCTGTGAAAGACTGATGCTTTTGCATGAAATGTTTCATCAGTTTCAATACACCTTGATTAATTATTTTATCGATTTCATTGCATTTTACCGCATTTCCTCTTTAGTAGATTCAGCAATAGATAGTAGAAGAAACCAAACTTAACGACGAAATTACCAGTTTCTGCATCAACTACAAATTCTAGCTACACTTGACTATAGATATACAGCTGTGTTGAATCAAAGACTAAATACGGATTGCATTTCTAGTAAGTGAATGTCAAATAATTCTTTATAAAAAAGTTACATTCAATTGCGATAAAGATCTGATAGAATTCTGAAACTATTGGTGACTTATCAATATTTGATTTTTTCTTGACAGGTATCAAGTTGCTCACCTATTTATCATCAATACCATCAACAACAATTAAATTGACCAAACCATTTCCTCTGAGTGTACATACAATAAAAGGATACTATTCATCAACTACGTGTCTGTGTACCTGAGCAATTATTTATTCCACCTTTGCGGTTTGCAGATTGTCTTTTGAGATAAGGTAATGAGTGGAAATTTTTATGATTAAAAAAAACAATAAAATGGCAATAAAAATATCATTTACTCAAAAGCACCAGCCTTTATATAATCATTTATTCCTTATATTATAAAGGTTCAACTTTTCAATTATAGATTATCGAGAAAAAAACATCAACAGAAGTAGTAGCAGCTAAACAGTGTACAGGACAATGAAAAGAAATTCAGGACCTGTATGTTTGATCAATTAATTTTTCTATATTTCTGGTTTTCAGCTTATCTTTTCCAAAAATAAACAATTGCTTTTTCACATTACTGCCATTTGACTCTCTTCATACATTCTCAAAGCGCACACGGAAAATAGCAGAAAATTCTAAATTGACAATGACTATTTGCTATGAATGTTTAGCCTGAACAAACGAAATTTCGTCTAGATAAAAATTGTGGAAAATATTTCTGTTGTTCGAACTGTTCAAGGAGTGTCAATGCCTCTAAGTTGTTTTTGTATTTCATCTTCAGTAGATTTAACATGGTCATGTGATAATTGGAAAATCAATGTTAATTGTTAGTGAAAGTTCTGACAACAGTGATTGAAGTTAATCTTTCAAATTTTACACTTATGCAAGTTCAAGGACAACATTCAGTAGGTATTTATGTGAATATTATTGACATAATAACTTTATATATATCCATTCACAGAGGACAGCATGGGAAATAGATTTTACAATTTATAACAGAGAGTACATACGGTTTGTCCATAATATCATGACTGAACCATGATTTTCGTCATACCAATTTCCCTTTGTTTCAAAATAGGTTCAAACATTTAGCTATTGATCATCAGAGAGAAGCATCTGCATCAGCATCAGCATCAACAAGAACAACAACAACAACAACAACAACAACAATAGTAGCTTTGAAGCGAATACAATACATAGACGTTGTTCAGCAATTACATAGCTGCATGTTTGAGGAAATATTCCTTCGAACATAGTGATCTTCATTTTGTCACTTAAAGGTAGGAATTTGAATTTTTTTATCAACTTAAGAAAGATCTTTTGGGATAACGTGTTGGTTTAAATGTTTTATTGACTCATGTGTTAATTAATTTACTATTTCTATCTGTTTTTCTCCACACCTTTCAAAAGTAATCGCAGAAAAGGCTGAAATCTTTTATTAGTGATGATGTTTATTACAGTATAGCCCAGAAAAGGTGTTTAAGTCTTACTGTGAAAGCATTCTTTTTTGTACGAAATGCCTCAGCAGTTTCAATAATCTTTTTGGATTATTTATGTTTCCTCTTTATTAGATTCAGTAGTAGCTAACCTGTGAAAAAAACCAAACAAAATGACCAGTTTCTACATCAAATACGAATCCCAGCAAATATGACCATAGATAAACACATGCACCTTATCCGTACCTAAATTGAACGGATAGTTTTTCCAGCTAGCGAATGCCAAAACTTTTTATGAAATAGTTGCATTCATTGCCGATAAACATTAATTCTGGAACTATCGTTGACTTATACTCAATATTCGCTTTTTCGTGACAGATATCAAGATTTGCAACTAATTATCATCAGGAATTATCAGCACCAACAACAGTTGAATCAATCAAGCCTTGTTGCTCAATTGAATCAAGTCTTTTCAACAATTGAATTGATCAAACGTAATTGTTCTGAATCCAAAACAATACAAGACTCTGTTCATCAACTACGTACCTGTGTATTTTAGCAATTACTTATTTAACCTTGGTCGTTTTCAACTTGCCTTTTGAGATAAGGTAATGATTTTAAAATGATTAAAATTTCTTATCAACATAGGAGTTATTTTTCACTTTTACTTCTGTTAATTCTCACAGAAAACAATAGAATATACAGAAGACTTTTGATTGAGGATGATTTACCCTAATAATTTTGTCATTCTTCTTTTGTTCAAATTGTTTCAGCACCTACTTAAATTATTTTATCTTACTATATTCAGCGATTAATGACATGTCACAACATAAAAACAGCATCGCATACAAACACCGGGAGCTGTGAACGTACTCTAACTGTTTTACTATATCACAGAAAAGGAAAACATTTCTGGTGAGTGAATGTTAAATATTTGTTTTTAAATAGCTTCATCTTATTCAAGGTCAACCCGAAATTTATATAAAAAAAACAAAACAAATAGCATGCTGACGGTTTTCAAATTAGATACTTCTTCTTTACTACAATTGTTTTGTACCATTCACTGAGTGATTTGTTTTATTTTTAGTTATTTCAACAGAACAGAATTGAACAACTGAGATCATTAGCAACCGCCGCAGTGCTGCAAAAGAATCTTGCAATTGCGTTTGTACTTAGACTGCTTTACAGTATAACCAACACAAGTAATGGGCAACAGGTTCGTGTTGGATTTGCTTGTTGATATGCAGTTATTTTGTGATTACTAATAGAATTGCAGAATTTTACTGTGTAAAATAATAGAATTAACAGAAATGAACTGCAACTTGATAACTTGATATAAGCGTGCCACATAAAATATTAATGACAATCCTACCCTATATATTTGATTTTATTGAAACAAAACCGTTAGCTGTAAATACTTACTCCTTTGATGTTGCTATTGTAAAAAAGATTTTAAAAAGCAACCGTAAAGCTTTTTTCACATGTACGTAGTTTTTGTCATAATACCTTACGAACTTTTTTTTCGTAAGTTCTTGCGAAAAAAATGCCTCTACCAGAGATTTTCATTCACGTGCACTAAAATTTGTTGCAATAAAAATTGCAATGTACATTTGGAACGTTTGGAAATAGATCATTAGCAAAAAATGATGTAATTTCGAACAAAAGACACCATTTCGAACGTTCGATGTAATTTTTCGAACGTTTTTTTCTTCTTGAGGCTTAGGAGGCTTACGACGATTTTCTTAAAAACAAAATTTTTTGTTTTTAAGGAAATTGTCGTAAGGGCTTACGAACGTCCGCAAGACCTTACGAAAATTTTTCCTTAAGGAGAGAATGAATGAACATTCTTCTATTCGTAAGAGCTTACGTAAAATTTTACGTGCATGTGAAAAAAGCTTAACTAATCAATATTCTTCGCTAAAAGTGGTAAGTATGCATGTGAAATAAAAGTAACAATAATATGGTGTTGACATTTATTTTTCTTAGGAAGAAATCAAGATTTGAATTTATCACAAAAATAAAATTGATTAGAACATCTTTCATAGTTTAAAATCAGCTTTTTGTTAAGTTTTATATTACAATCAATCCAACCTTAGCGCTTTCTCCTATATTTAAAGTGACATGAATGTCTACTATCGATCTAGAGCTCTTTTTTATAGAGACCTGGCGTTACCCAGTAACTCACATAGACTAACCAGATCAACAACTATCAATGCTTTTTTATTCTAAAGGTTTACCAAGCAAAATAGTGACGCAGGAAATACTGAAAGTGATGAAGACAAAGATTATGACATTATCAGCATCACCAGTGTACGTTTTTGTATGTAACCTAACCAGCTGAAAATTAGAGAATATCTAAATCCAGTTCAAGTAACTCTCTCATACCATGCATTAACCAATATTATGTGTAGGTAATTGTCCGTTATTGATAACCAATGTTCTCTCAATTTTCAAGTTTGGTTTTTTCCATTTCAGATGCAACTTTTTCCTACAACATTTCCTACAACTGATAAAAGATATTTTGAATTCAAGAATTACGAGAAACATGCCAACAATGTTCTTCGAGATTTTATGCATAAGAAATTGAAAATACCAAAAGATGATAAAGTACAGCTATTTCAACAGCTCCAATCTAACAAAGCAAAATTTCTGCAAATGCAGAAAAGAAAGATAATCGAACAAAATCAATGGATGATCCTCTTTCCAAGAGATTGCAAAAGCGATTCTACTCAATTCGATATCGCCTTGATACTGATAGTCCTCAGAACCATATGTACCTTAACTAAAAGAGAAAGGAATCTCATTGACGAAATTAACAAACTGAGAAACTGGGTGGCACATCACACCGAAGTGATATCAAATGATGAGTACAATGAGTATACAACTAGATTTGAAAAGTGGTTTCAAGGAATTGGGATGACTGCTGCTTTTTGTAAGATGCTGAAAAATCGCATCATTTATGACGATGTATATTACCTGCAGTTCGGGATAAGGGATCCGATTCCTAATTTCGTAGGACGAGAAAAAGAACTAAAAGAAATCCATTCAGCTCTGATTACAGAAGATCACAACGTTCTCGTTGTTACAGGAACGTCTGGTATTGGAAAATCAGAACTGGTCAGAAAATATTATCAGAGACATGGAAAAGATTATGACCAAAACATATTAGCAATCAACGCTGAAACACACGGATCTCTCGAACGGTTTTTCATAAAGCTGGCTTGGTATATCGGATTGTTGTCTGCTGATGCAACAAAGCCGCCAATGGAAGTTTTGATATCACGGTTGTACGATTACCTGTCATCGAAAAATTGCCTGCTAATTTTCGACAACGCTGATACTGAAAACATTTTGGATGACTATATGCCGAAAACACCTTCCAAACAGTTACGCAAGATTATAATAATCACACAACTCAAGTTCTGGAATAAGTATACAAGACAAATAGAGTTGAAGCCGCTGGAGATCCATGAAGGATTGCTGTATTTAAAAAATGAGCTTGATTTAGACACAAACTCTACAGAATGCAGAGAAGCAGCGGAAAGTTTGATAAACCAACTAAGCTCATTACCTATTGCGCTTCGATTGGCTTCTTCATTTATTCAAACCAGGGGCATTACGATAAGTGCCTTCTTGATGGAACACCAAGAAACTTTTCATAAATTGTGGCTTACCATTGAGCAAACGAAAGCTAAAAATAGTGAGAAAACAGTTTTAACCGCGTGGCAAATGGTTTTCGATCACCTGGACGAACATTCCAGAAAAATTATCCGGATTTTCTCTTTTATGGATGGGAAATGTATTGATGCTCAGTTACTTCTTCAAATAGAGGGTGAAGATGAATTTGCGTTAAGAGAGTCTTTATACAAATTGAACAAGTATTCTCTGATCGACTCTATCAATGAACCCTCATCCGAAAATGAACGTTCCTACACCATACACAACCTTGTTCAGCAAGTTATAAGAGCACAGCTAAAAGTTACAGAACAAGAGTTGGTCATAACAGATATATTTCAAATGTGTCACAACTACATTGAAGCAATAATTAGTAATATGAACCATCAAGCTTTCGGAGATAAGTGGCTGCAGCACATTATTGCTGCTACTGAAAAAATAAACTTTAAACTAGGAATGTCAAACATTATTTACAGTGTTATAAATTATGGATTAAATGCAGCATTAAATGACTTAAAACTTAAGACAGCAAGGAGCTTCTTGAATAAATGTCAAGAAATAATTAACACGGACAAATATCGGTTGGCACATTTGGATGCCCAACTATTACAAATAAATGGAAAATACAAAGAGGCCACTGAACTATTCAAAGAAGCATTGGAATGGAGACAATCAAAACTTGGTTCTGAGCACCTAATAACGGTGATCACCAAAGACAACTTAGCTGTTGCTTTAAAACACCAAGGGGAACATGAAGAGGCCAATGAATTGTACAAAGAAATATTGGAATGGAAACAATCAAAACTTGGTTCTGAGCACCCATTTTCGTTGATGACAAAATTTAACTTTGCTGTTGCTTTAACGGACCAAGAGAAATACGAAAATGCCACTGAAATATACAAACAAATATTGGAATTTACACAATTAAATTTTGGTTCTGAGAACTCAACAACGTTGATGACCAAAGAAAAGTTTGCAGTTTCTCTGAATGACCAAGGGAAACACGAAGAGGCTACCGAACTATTCAAAGAAATATTAGCATGTATACAATCAAAACTTGGTTCTGAGCACCCACAAACGTTGATGACCAACCATCACTTAGGTATTGCTTTGAATGACCAAGGGAAACATGAAGAGGCTGCTGAAGTATTCAAAGATATATTGGAATGTAGTCAATCAAAATTTGGTCCTGAGCATCCACTTATGTTGATAACCAAAGATAACTTAGCTTCTGCCTTAAGGGAAATACGAAGAGGCCACTGGAATATACAAAGAAATATTGGAATGTACTCAATCAAAGGTTGATTCTGAGAACCTACTTACGTTGCGGATCAAGAATGACTTTGCTGTGGCATTGCACAACCAAGGGAAACATGAAGACGCTACTGAGTTACTCAAAGAAATATTGAAATGTAGTCAATCAAAACTTGGTCCTGAGCACACATTTACGTTGAAAGCCAAATAAAACTTAGCTATTACTCTAGAAGATCAAGAAAAAAGCGAAGAGGCCGCTGAACTATTGAAAGAGGTAGTGGAATGTAAACAAGCAAAACTCGGTCTTGATCACCCATCAACGTTGATGACCAAAGATAGCTTAGCTTTTGCATTATACAACCAAGGGATACACGAAGAGTCTACTAAGCTATTGAAAGAGGTATTGGAACATAGAAAATCAAAACTTGGTTTGGAGCATCCATTAACGTTGACAACGAAAGATAACTTAGCTATTAGTCTGGGCGAATTAGCTAAAAAAATAGGTCAATCCGGAACTAAATCCTCGTAAAGCATATTTGGTATGGTTAGAAAGCAAATTTTATGTAGATTTACCTGTAAAAAGCCTCCCTTCATAGCTATTGAGCAATTTTTTTGGTATTAACTTTAGTCAGTGATGGTATTTTGTTCATTTTTGCAATGAAATTAAAAATCGTTATGAAATCATTCCTCTTTTAGCATATAGCAGCCATATAAAGTGGTACATTCTGTGAAACATTGTTAGTATAATGTTGTTGTCATGTTGGGAACCCTCATCACTGATAAAATATGATGACGTCACAGTTTCAATGACGTCATCATATTAGTCAGTGCCACTTGTATCAATATGAAGGTGATCAAACAAAAAAAAATATTAATCTATTTTAAAAGTTCAACATGTATAAGTTTCTATTCAAATATATCAAATATGTTTCTATAAAACTCATCCTCATCATCACTATCACTGCCACTGTCATGAAAGTTGTGATTCGGATTCGTACAAAATTCACCATGACATTTTCCACATGCTGGTAAGCAGGGTAGGCCATTCTTTTTGCATGAACAGATTCTAGAGGAACAGGCATGTTTTGCTGAAGGATTGCAGTTGCAGCATATAAACTTTAGCAACCACTCTGGTGCACATTCCATATCATTCATGATCGGTTGTAAATTATCCTCGTTTAATCTCCAAAGCATTCTACATCTCTGAGAAGCTAATTAGACTTTGATAATTCCTTGTAAATCTTTAATTTACCTGGAAGTTATATGAAATAATCATACGGTAATAACATCAATAGGATGTCCATTTAGTGATGTTTAGGCTTGAGAACTAACCTTTTTTGTGTATTGCAGATGTCGTGTCACATCCTGCCCATGCATGAATAAACAAAAGGTGCCGTGTCATTGGCTCAGCTAAATCCAAATCTTTAATACTCCACGTCTTTAACATTTTTGAAACCATTTTTCCTTCTTTAAATTCTGTTGCAAAGTATAACTGGTTAAACTCGGGTTTCCAATGATACATCATCAAAACTAAGATATCTGTGTCCTCTGCTGCAACTACAACATCTTCAGTGAAACTATAGTTCATGGCTGTCTTGACAATTAGAACGTCTGCATCAACATCACTTTTCACCGTTGTGTAACTATTCTTCTGCAGCTCTATACTTAGGTGATCAAGTAGTTGCTGTTTATTGTATGGATTTTTGAGAAAATTTTCTTCGTTTGTTGTTACATTCGTTTCAGCAGAAATTTTAATGTTTGCAGACATTCCACCTGTTTTTCGTTGATGTTCTTGGCTTTTGATTGAGTTTGATCCCATTGAATCAAACACTAGACATACTGTATCATAGTTACCATACTTTCGCTATACATAATCTACATACTGCTGCAGTACGTCTTTATACTTACACTGAGGATACCATTTAATTTTATGTAATAACATTCCACCATCAACTACTCGCTGCAACATCAGATATGCTATCAGTCTTGCTTAGAAGAAACTTTCGAAGATTTACTTTTTGTAGCTTTCTCATCATTCCATCTTTAAATAATGATGTGGGCTCAGTTGTTAATTCATAAGAAAATTGCTGTTCAACATCATCCTCTTTCTGTGCCATTGCTAGTCTAGTAAACAGAATTGTTGGATCCATGTGGATGGTTTTATCAGCAATTTTTACTCCTGGTTTCAATGTTTGAAAGGCTGAAACTTGATCGTTGCGTTTGATCGATGCATCTTCTATACACATTCCATCAAGACTTTACTGAATTTTCTCACCAACCTTTTCAGCATCATCACAATTAACAATGTCATTGTCAGAGGCTACAATACCAGAAGATAAACTTTTTAATGATTTTTTTGCAATGTCAAATGGTTCATGAATATCAAACGACCTTTTTAATTTTGCAAGATCATCGTTATCTCTCTTTATTCGATTTACTGATAACTCTACATGTTGCTCACTTGTTTCTGCAAATTGGTGAAAGTGCTAGTAGCATTATGAATACTAGCACAACGATGCATTGTATTCAACCAAGTTGTTCTTACTGATTCTGTTCTTCCACGACCTTGTGTGATACCACTTTTACTTTTTAATAACTTCATAAGGATTTGTTCGATTATCAAATCACACCATAATCCACTCCAATATTTGTTACTACGCCTAACGGTGTGAAGACCATGTTGAGAAAACTGCTCATATACCCAAGGATACTTGTTAGGTAAATCCAGCATGTTTTGAAGATGTAACCGACCACTTTTTGCATAACTTATGTGTCCTGTTGCCGCAAATAAATTTATCATCTTCCTAATTGTTGCTAAATGAAGATGCCAATCACCAGTTCTCTCTGCTGCAATGAAATTTTTAATTTAATCGACATAATCTAAGTATTGACACCAGAGTTTTGCTGTTCTCGATTCATTTGTCAACTTAATCTTTAAATTAGTTAGCATTGTTATGACTCTTTGCAGAATATCATCTGGATCCGTCAATGTGGTATGATCTTCCAGCATTTCTTCCACCGGTGTTTCAAGCTTCTGTAAATCTTCATCACTAATACTGTATCCTCTTATTTCTGTTCTGTCTTGTCTCTCGCGTTCTTCTTCTTCATCTGTTATTTCATCTTCATCATACTCCTCACAACTGTTAATTATGTTTACTGGAAGCACATGTGCAAGCAATTTGGTTGTTAAAGCTGATTCTATTAGAAAATGACCTCTGAGAGCTCTTGATACAGCCTTACCAGATTCAATGTGTTTCACTGCGGTGCTTCCATATATCTGTTCCATTGCTTCTGTGAAACCTGAACCAGCCTAAACTTCCCAAAAAGCTCATCATCATATGGAAACCTCCTAGTATCAAAACTATGGACATAGATTTTGCTGTTGTAATCTCTGTTGCTTTATACTACAATGGTTGGTCAAATGTTAAAACAGGTGTATGGATTCGAAGAACATTGGCTTGATTTAACACTAAAAGAAGGACAGAATAGATGCAAGTAAGATCATTTGGATTCAAATTTATAATGGGCAAAAACGATACTGTAGCTACTCTAGGTTCATCACCAGTAATGTGCTTGGACATCCCGACCAGCTTGGGCGTTCTGTTTTTGTAAACAAGTATGACGAATGCCACAGTATATTCCAGCAATACCTGGTAAAACATTCACAGTTTCCAATTCCAGTAAATTTTTGAATGATGCAGTAGACAATCCAGTTTTGTGTTCTGGGATGTATGGTACTATCGGTATCCCTTTATTCAATGTGACTGCTGCGATGTTTTAATCTCCTGTCTTTGAATTCGTATGTCTCCGAAACTAAGACTAGTTATGCTAGTTGTTGCTGATATAATACCCATGGCATGCAATGATCCTTTACCATCTAATGTAGCAGGATTATGGTCTACATTATCTGCAATCCATTGCATAAATGAGCCAGGAAAAGTGTCATTTAAGACATCTGTTAGTTTTTCGTTTTCTACTACAGATTGTTTGTACCTTGTAACCTCGTCTGGTCCTCCAGAAAAACCCATTCGAGACAATTGGCTGATTATCCACTTTGAACCAAACATATGATCCATCTGCACTGCTAATCCAAATGGAACAGGAGCGAGGCAAGATCTAGGTCGTTCCAGCCATTCCATTCCTTTTTCCACAATTGGATATTTCATCTTCTGTTGGATAACTTTCAATTTAATATGTTTTTGATCTGATACTATCTTTTATGATCTTAGAAGCTGTCAATACTATTCTTTCTGCTTCATCTTCCGTTGAAACTTTTCTACTACTGAACCAGTTTTTACTAAGAAGGTAGTCTGCAACATTTTTTTAAGCAGGCAACATTGTGTTTACTACCAATTTCAGCAAAATAAATATGTTCCTTGTATCTATCTTTTAGTAGATCTTTTATCCATTGTAAGCCTTTTCTTTAACGCATAATTCAACCATTTTGTCACGTAACTCGCTGACGGAATAAAGTTCTGCTTCTGATTCCATCCATTCACAAAGTTTATTAAAAGCATCCGTACTTTCTGTATCTACTGGGCGGCCTTTTGATGAAGATTCGAGCATGATCTTTTTTGATGAACACAAACGAAACTTGTCGTGGTATCTTGCTTCTGCAGCTACATTGCAGTCATTGCAGTCCAAAGCTCTCATTCTCACCTCTTCTCCCCAGTCATCATTTCTTTTGTCGCATATTTTTAATACTTTAGTCCTTGCAATTGCTTTAAACAACCAAGGGAACACGAAGCGGCCATTGCACTATACAAAGAAATATTGGAATGTAAACAAAATAAACTTGGTTCAGAGCACCCATCAACGTTGGCCACCAAAGATTGCTTAGCTAGTACTTTAATTGAACATGGGAGATATTAGAAAGAGAACAATCAAATCTTGGTTTTGAGGATCCATCAGCGTCGGAGACTAAACATAATTTATCTCTTTCTTTTAACGACCTAGGGAAACGTGAACAGGCCATTGACTATTTAGAAGCTTGTTGGAAATTTATTTTTTCACCTCGTTTAGGTACTATGCCATTCAAGAGTTTGTGTGAAATTGTTTACGCTTTGAGCTGGACTTAAGGGTAGTAGCAGCAGTAGTAGTGTTTACGAAAAAGTGACATTTTGTTATTTATTTGATTTATTATAAATTCGAAAGTATAACTGTTGAGTTCCCAATGCTGAATTTTTGCTGAATTTTCTTGGAATCGTTTAACTTAGAATCGTTTCGTTTTAATAAGAATTTGTTTTACAAATTTCTTTCCAAAGAAATTTCTTCTATTGCTTTTCGATTTGTTAATAAATTCTGATAAATTCTGAATGATAAGTGATAAATTCTGCTTTTTTTATATTTATCATACAATATTTGGTAATATGTTACAACATTTTGCTCTGGTCGTCAATCAAGTTGTTAAGGAAATGTTAATAGCATTCTTAAAGGTAATGAACTGTTATATGTAGAGCTGAGGGTTGCACTACGCTGATGTCAGTAAAAGTAAAACAATTAATAAAGGGTCTGGGAACGAGCAGCTGTTTATTATTAACAATGCGCTATATAATAAAGTGAAAAAATGATTGGTTTCCTCGTGAAGATTACCTCACAGGAAAACTGCTGACACAAGTTTTCTTCTCCTTATGATAGTTCATTATCTGTAATTTTAAACAAATCAATAATGTTGCAATTGTTAAATTTTGTTTTAGTGTATCAAGATAAATAAATAATGTTATACCGAGCTCATCATTCATTTTTCTTAATAAAACATTTGTAATTCGCTTTATATCTGATGGAAGTAATTTTATACACGTTGGATGTTTTCTTTATTATGAGAAAACTATTCATGGGAAAAAATTGCCCTGAGATTCATATAAATATATATTTTTGAATATGTGTTGGTTCATTTAGATTTTTGTACCAGTAGATACATATTTTCCCAAGAACTCTAAAAATGCGTAATCTAATCGATAAACAAAAACATTAAAAAAACTACAGTGTGGCTCAAAAAATTGGAAACAAGAAATATATTACTGTTAATATCCTATTTGTTCTTATATATGTTATATGAACGGGCAACGTTTTCCCGGGCATACGGTACATGTACACGTAGCTTCAATATTATAAAAAAATTATGCGGCTTATTTACCAAAAAAACTAAGATCCCTAATTTTCTCATTAGATAAGTATTTTCAGTCCTTCCCTGATCTGGAAGCTTTACATGGCGTGTTATCCAATTCCACACCTATGATTCACAGAGAAGGAAGATTGTGTTTCTAATGTTTAAAGAACATTATTACACACCTCATACACCACACCAGGGATTGCTGTATGTTTTATGGCTGACAACAGTCCAGGTTGATAGGATGCCACATTTTAGAAGTTATAGATAGGATTCCCTTTCCTTGATATGATTAGATTATAAATCATTATCACACAGTTCAATAAGTACGTGACTTGGGTGGTGAATTTAGACGGATAGATAAGTCGTACAACACAAACCCTTCCAAGTAAATAAAACAAATAAAACAATAAAATTATCTGCATACTTTGCGACATTTCCTTCCAATCCAAAAGTTTGTCCCTTTGTTGAATTGGACACTTCGTGGTTTACCAAAAGTGATAACATATTCTTGGAATTCAAGGAAGTAAGATCGTTTATCGCAAATTTTTATATGCGTATTTGAAATAGAAAATGGTGTGTAATAGTTTGAGTTTGCTTTTTGTATTATAAGAAGCACAACAACGACAGTGGTGATGAAACTACGAGACTGAAGTTATTGCCCAGAATTCACATTATTGGAAATTTGAAAGCGTAAGAAACAATAATATAATTGACTTTAGGACACCCGTGGTGGAGTAAAGTATTTAAAATACCCGTGGTTTCTCCTCCTCCTCCTACTACTACTCCTCCAAGTTATGAACGTTTTCGTGTAGCGTTTACATGACGTCGTTGCCGAATTCGCAAATTTGGTCAAATTAGGACTTCCAGTTGACCAATTTTCATGAAAATTTGCACAGAGCACAATTGAAAGGTGCTGATTTCAGATTTGACAATGATATTGCCAGGTTTGACTAAAATTGAGCAATTTAGGCCAAATTTGGACCAAATTTTGAAAGTTCTTCAATTTTCATGAAATTTTGCACGGATCACAATTGAAAGGTGCTAATTTCGAATTTGACAATGATATTGCCAGGTTTGACTAAAATTGGGCAATTTAGGCCAAATTTGCACCAAATTTAGAAAGTTCTTCAATTTTCATGACATTTTGCACGGATCACAATTGAAAGGTGCTGATTTCAAATTTGACAATGATATTGCCAGGTTTGACTAAAATTGGGCAATTTAGACCAAATTTGGATCAAACTTAGAAAGTTCTGCAATATTCATAAAAATTTCTACAACAAACAATTAGAAGTTGCTGATTTTGAATTTGCCAGTAATTTTATTAGATTTGAACATAATTTGGCAATTCGGCAACGTTGTATTTTGAGACTAAATATGCATCGTTGTGTTACATCCTGAAGTCTTCAAGCCAAGCGGCTTCTTGTTATTCTTTATTTTACTTTTGCCTTTCAACATACACCAGATTATAACTTTTCTCAACCTAAAAGTTTACCTTTTAACAATCATTAGTGGTGTACGTTATGGAAGTACAGTCAATATCTTTGACAGGATATTCAAGAAAAAGAATAAAAAAACGACATTTTAATACAACGTTTTGGATGCTTCAAGCATCCATTTTCAAGTAAGCAAAAATTTTTACATGAATGTTTTTTTATAAAATATAGCTTATTGACTAATTATCGTACGTGATATAGAAATTCACACTACGCCGAATAAATACAATGGAGCTGATTTTATGGCTCTATTCAAAGGGAGATTATCTTTCATTATGAATAAGCTCTCTTTGATCTCGAGTTGATGTATATTATCCCCAGATGCCAAAATGTCGAAGTCTTTGTAAGAAGCATGATGACGGCATTCTTTGAAGTGGTCACTAATGGCAGAAGGTTTGGGTTCAATTGACTCACCTGTAAGTGCTGAAATTCCCGTGTGTTCACTTATGCGAACATGGAGATGTCTGTTGGTCGTTGGAGGAGGCGTTGCAGCCGCCACACTTGTAACGGTATACTAAGATCAAAGACACAGCTCCATCTTCATATGGTTCTTATAATAATAATAGTCCTCCTCGTAATTTATTAGAGGAAGAATTTGATGCACTCATCAATTTGTCTAAGGATTCTAGTCTGGTTACACAAAAGTGTAATAAAGGTAACTCAGTTGTTATACTAGATAAAGACGTGTATATTACTAAAATGGACGAAATCTTCAGTGAACAAACTAAATTTAAGAGATTGAATATTACTAACGACAAACTTTTAAATTTTAGTATCAATCAAGAGAAGAAGCTGACAAACATCTACCAACAATTGATGAAAAGTGGTAAACTCAGTAAAGATAGTTATAACCGATTTAGACCAGTTGGTACTCATCCAGGTATATTATACGGTTTATGCAAGGTTCACAAGGCCTGTATAGGTGCATGTCCACCTTTTAGACCTATACTTTCTGCCATAAGTACTCCTGTGTATAATCTTGCAAAATTTTTGGTACCTAAACTTGCTACTCTTACATCCAATAAGTATACAGTGACAGATTCTTTTCAATTTGCCAATGAAATCCGCGATCAAGATCACAAGTTATTTATGGCAAGTTTAGATGTCACTTCACTGTTCACCAATATACCTTTAATGGAAACTGTTGAATTATGTACAAATTTACTTTTTGAAAGCACTGACACAGTTGATGGCTTAAGTAAAGTTGATTTCAAGACTCTTCTCAGAACTGACACACACGAATCATGTTGTTTCTTTAATGGAGTGTTGTATCAACAAATAGACGGTGTAGCCATGGGTTCACCATTGGGACCAACATTGGCCAATTTTTTTCTTTGTCATCTTGAGAATAACTGGCTACCGTTATGCCCTGAAAATTGTCAACCTTTATTCTATAGGCGCTACGATGATGACGATGATGATCTTTGTTCTACTTTCATCTCAAGAACATTTAGCGCTTTTTCAGGATTGTTTGAACTCATGTCATCCTAGTATCAAATTTACAAGTGAAGTGGAGAGGAGCAACTCATTATCTTTTCTTGATGTTCATGTTCTTCGAGAAAACGGCAAGTTCACAACTCTAGTCTATCGGAAACCCACATTTAGTGGTGGTGTACATCCACTTTGACAGTTTTATACCTGAAAGTTATAAATTCAGTATTGTTTAGACTCTTGCACACAGATGTTATAAAATATGTTCTAATTGGCATAAGTTTCACTCTGAATTGCAAAAGTTAAAGGACATCTTTAGAAATAACAATTACCCTTCATCGTTTATAGAAAGTTCTTTACGAAAATCTTTGGATCGCGTACACAAACCGACTTTATGTACTGTTCCTAAAAAAAACTTATGATTGTTTTACCATTCTTGGGCTCAGTCTCTCTACAGTCTAGGAATAAGTTACAAAAATCTATCCGTGTATCACTTAACTGTTGTGACATCTTCGTCATATTTAAGATAAAAACACCTATATCTAGTCGGTTTAGATTCAAAGACCGAATTCCCGATTCCTTGCGTTCCCAGATCAACAGACATCTCCATGTTCGCACAAGTGAACACACGGGAATTTCAGCACTTACAGGTGAGTCAATTAAACCGGAACCTTCTGGCATTAGTGACCACCTCAAAGAATGCCGTCATCATTTTTCTTTTAAAGACTTCGACATTTTGGCATCTGGGGATAATACATATCAACTCGAGATCAAAGAGAGCTTATTCATAATGAAAGATACAGTGTGCCCCAGAAAAAAGAGGTTCGAGGTTTCAAACGACTATTTCTTCTCAAATATTTGTCGGATATTTGCGAATTTTATATCATTTGAAAGAGCTTTTTCTCCTCTCTTCAGAAATATGATATTTGTTTAGGTTTGGAATACAGAAGAGTAGTCATGCTGAATTTTATCATGAAAATTTGTCATTAAAACGATAACGATCAATTAAAAGAAATTACAAAAGAATTACTCAAGTAAAAAGATTTAACACACTGTTTTAAAGCCTGATTTACATTTCTGAACTTAATTTACAACTCAACAAATTATCAGCTTAAAAGTAAAGTGCTATTCAACATGTCCTCCATTTTTTGCAATGCAAAGGTTTACTCTCCGAGCCATTTCAGTAAATGAACTACGGATAGTAGCTGGTTTTCCTCTTAGTAAGTTGATCTCATCAACGACTTTTCTCCGGAGTGTTGCCAAGTCAGGCGGGGGCGTTTCAAAAATTTTATTTTTCAAGTAACCCCAAAGAAAAAAGTCTAGTGGTGTAAGGTCAGGTGACCTAGGGGGGAATTCAATATTATGGTGCAACGCCACAACACGGTTTTCAAACTTTTGACGCAAAACATTTCGAACTTGAACACTTCCATGTGGAGGGGCACCATCTTGAAACCACCAAACTCCATCAAAGATACCATTGTTGTATGGGTGGTGGTAAACGTACCCTAATGCAGGGAAGACAATTCTTTCCAACATATCACGATATGTTCTTCCATTGACGCTCCTGTTGAAGAAATGTGGCCCTACGATACTTCCGTTTCCACAAAAATCAACCCAAACATGTAGCTTTTGCCGACACTGACTTTTTTCATAACGAAAATCTTCAGGTCGCTGTCCTTTGGGTGCATAACATCTCACATTTTGAGTGTTCACAGTCCCATCCATGCTAAATACGGCTTCATCACCTATCACAACGCTTGACATAAACCGGACATTTTGGGCTCTTGGAGAAAACCAATTGCAAAATCTGCGTCGCCTTGCATAATCTCCTGGCTTCAGCTCTTGTGCAACTTTTATTTTAAAAGGATGCCATTTAATGTCACTTTTTGTTATGCGATTAAATGACGACTTCGATATTGCAAGTAGATTTCTTCTGCACGTGATTCGTGGCTGCTGATTTGGTTGCTGCGTTTGAAGTAACAAACGAACATCGTTAATTGCTTGAGCATCTCTCGTTGTACGCCTCCTGCCACTTCTTCCTTTATTCAAGTTTTTACTTGTCCCCTCGATGTTGTACTTTCTTATATTTTTTTGAATAGCAGAATTTGACGGTGGGTTTCTATTTGGGAACCTCACTCGAAAGGCCTCTCTAACAGCTCGCAAACTTCGCGTTTCATGATATGTTCTTACCACAAAAACTCTTTGCTCTATCGTCAACTGCATCTTGTTATGTTTGTAAACCTTATCAAAAAGCCTTTTTATAGCATTTTTAAGCACTCAGAATTGTTTAACTGACAATCAGTTTTTTCAAAAGAAAGGTGAATTTACACGTTAAATTTTAATTTCGTGTGTTTAAAAGAATCTCATGATATCTTTAACACCACGACAACTTTTAGAGTTAACAAAAGAGTAACTGCTCATTAGCACTTCTTTTAATTGATCGTTATTGAATTAACGAGCGTATCGAAAAAATATATCTTTAATATCTTTTAAACTCTTTATTTCTTTGAGATGAAACTTATATTTTTGAAAAGAGGAGAAAAAGCTCTTTTAAATGATATAAAATTCGCAAATATCCGACAAATATTTGAGAAGAAATAGTCGTTTGAAATCTCGAACCTCTTTTTTCTGGGGCACACTGTAATCCCCCTTTGAATAGAGCCATTGAATCAGCTCCATTGTATTTATTTGACGTAGTGTGAATTTCTATATCACGTACGATAATTAGTCAATTAGCTATATTTTGTAAAAAACCATTCATGTAAAAATTTTTGGTTACTTGAAAATGGATGCTTGAAGCATCCGAAACGTTGTATTAAAATGTCGTTTTTTTTATTCTTTTTCTTGAATGATGTACTTTAAACTTATGGATTTGAATGAAAGACTTTAAGTTAATATTGAAGGGCATTATTAAAGAGACCTGCAATACTACATACTGACTGGCAGACACGGGAAATGAAAGATGAGCTTCCTTGCGCCGCTGACCAAAAATGGCAAAGTAGAAGAATCCCCATTCCTTTACACATCCTCAGTGCAAAAATGATGAGGTAATTTTTCAAAATGTCGTTCTAGATGACGCTCCTTCTTCGTTGCTTAAAGTGCCTACTAGACGATATTTAAGGAAAAGAATATTGATCGTCACAGCAAAATATTATTCGTGTACATACGCATAATGTCATTTTTTCGCTGATATCGACAGCTTGGTTTAGTCTACCGCCACGAGTAGCCACTCATTACTTTGATCATATCGGATTTCATTACTTGATTCTTACGTTCATTTTTACCGTAATCTTCTAACGACAACTTGTCATTTTCGCCACCTCAAGCTCTCTGACGCCCGAAATGCTCTTCCAACGGATCTTGATTTAGCTTATCAGAAAGTACGTAGTTCACCCCACCAATGCCCAAAACCTGTGGAATCATCTCAACAAAGGATGTAACTAAAAATAATCGGAAATTTGTTCATAAGTCTCATCCTGCTTAAGACTAGAAAGCAAGTCCACTGAATATTTTACTGTGAAGAAAATCAACTTACCAGTTATTCTCAACCCTTCTAAAGTTTTCATACTTAAGTAAAGTGCGTTCTTTTCATTCTTAGTCAAATTGGGAATTTGGTATGATTCTTCTTTCCACTCATTAATGAATCGTAGAAATTCATCTATAACCCACTTAAAATAAACGTAATAAAAAATACAACTTAAAATTTACACCTAACACGCTTATCAAATAGGGCAGCATATGACTTGCCTTTAACCTAGGATCGTTAGGTGGACTCATATGGATTCAGGTCCATGTTTCTGCTTTTCTGGCCATCATATTTTGAATGCACATTTAGACAATCAAAGAAACGGTTCAACATGTAAACAAATTTTCTTGTTGATGAAGTGTCTGAGATAAACCGAATTACTCAGGACCTAAATTTGGAAAATTAAGTTATATTTTTTTATAAAGAATATAATAAAATGTACAATTGATGTCATTATGCTGTAAATCATTCATACCAAATGGTGAATCAAAATTATTACTTAGTACTTAATTATTGCTGAGTTAAACATACCTGGGCCGCCAAAGAGACATTCATCCGTGATCTGGGCGTTAGATACACATGGTCGCTGGTTAATTTGGTCTGATGAAACCCCAAAGCATTTCGTCTTAGTCCAACATCCATTCCCAACAAAGATACAATAAGCTGCCAACTTATCTGTTTCCCATCATACTAAAACAAATAAAAGGTTTTGTCAAAGTTTAACAGTTATTGTCAATAGTTTATCAAACCTGAAATAATGCATAATTTTAAAATAAAGTTTAAAATAAATTTTTCTGTATGATGCAAATCTATTAAACGTCCAGTATGTCAAACCATCACTTGAAACATTGGCACCATCTGCTCTCTTGTGTAAACGATAAAAACATCTATTCGGAGATGACCCAATCGCTGACAAAAAACCACACTTTCAAATTTATACTTTCTAGCACTTTTACAGACTCCCAAACACATGGATAGAGTTGGTCACTAGTGAAGCCTTCACTTGCATAATATGCAAATGGGTATTCCAAAAGAGCCCTCTTACCATAAAGGTCAGGACATGGGTAGCAACAGGCTTATGCTCAAAATTCACCTCAACTCTCACTTTGAATTCCATCAGTTCATTGTTGAGGTTGCCAAGATCACAAAAACCAATTAACTGTCCACTGTATTTATTGAACACCAAACCACTTTTGATCTTCATTTCGTCAAATAGAATACCCACATGACGTTCATAATCACCAAAATCTTTTGCTTCATTAAAGAGAGCCTTAACCACATCTGGGTTTATTCCACATTGGGGTTCTGTAAAGTTGGTGTATTTTTCCAATGTAGTATGATGTGGTAGATGGAGAAAACCTGATTTTCTTAAGTGCTCATATGCACCTGGAGGAATATGGACATACACCACCATAACGGGGTGCCATCTCATGCTGTTTGTGTATGCTGTTTGTGTATGCTGCTTGTTGCTTTTGTTGTTTCCAAAGTAGAAACTGTGCAGAATCAGGATCAAAACACTCCTCGTCGACTTCATTAAGAACATTCATTAAGAACATCCGATGTTGAATATGTTACTAGCGGGGTTCCACAAGGATCAATATTAGGCCCCCTCCTCTTTCTTATCTTGTTCAATGACATTGGAATGCACCTAAAACACTCCCGCATTGTTAAGTATGCTGACGATTCAGTGATTTTTTTCAACCATAAGGATTTTTATGTAATCCAGAATTCCTTGAACATTGACGTTGAATCCCTTGCACAATGGTTTGACGACAATGACATGATTCCCAATTTAAAGCCCGGAAAGACTGAATGAATGTTATTTGGTACATCGCAAAAACTGTCAAAACTACCCAGCAAATACTTGAACATAGTGTTTTGACATAGAAAGATAAATACCCAACACATATAAGTATCTTGGGAACAAAGTTACAAACATTCTTAGTATAAATGATCAATTTGACTCGAATTATAAGAAATTTTCGAGTCGTTTAAATCTACTACGGAAACTTCGATTCTTGATGGATACTAAGTCTGCAACCACGATCTACCATAGTATTCTTCGTCCAATTTTTGAATACTCCAGTGCCCTATCATTAAAACTGAACGAATCACAAAGATCAAAGCTACAAAAGCTTACAACTCGTGCAACCAGTTTCCGATGGAAGTGTTCCAATACCGTCGATAGAAAACATTAACAAGTTGTCAACTTGTATGTTTGCACATAAATATATCTCGAAATCTACTTGCTCAAACTTTCATAACTACTTCACCGAGATGAATCATAAACTCAGAACCAGAAATAATGGGATCAGTTTGGCTTTACCAAAAGTGAGAACGGAATTTGGAAAGTGTGGTTTTTATTTCCAAGGTGCTACTCTTTATAACTCTCTACCGACTGACATTCGTAGACCATGGACGTATAAAAAGAGAAGGACTCACAACTCATTTCAATAGCTATTCAATTCTATTGTTAAAATCCATTGTGTCGGCATCCCTTTCATACCAAAGCGCGTCTCGCATTTCACTGGATTTTTGTTGAGACGAACGATTATTTACGTGCCAATCCAACGCGGAAAACTGAAATATCAGAGGAATTAAGACTCATTAGCTTTCAAAACACTTTTATTCATTGTTCAAAGCCACAGACGACGATATTTAATTGTTTTTAAAATGTCTTTGAGTTTGCTAGAAGATGTTACAAGTGAAAATAGAAGAAAATCATGGCACAGCGTCTCTGCATGTTATGAAGTTAATATTTGCGCCTCAAAAATGCCTAAGCTACACAAAACAGAGAGATAGTTTATCTATCTTTTCTGAAAGTTTCAAGTCTGAAGCTTTAGGAACTCCTAAGGAATCATACTTTTAGTTTTGGTGTTTTTCAACAGTTTTCGTGTTTATAACAAAAGGCTGCTAGTGTGGAAGCCAATGGAAACATGTATTTTTAACAGCACTTGAGGGAGTTTCAAAACTGCTTTTGTCAAAATTTCAATAAAGCGAGGCGAGCTTGTTTGAATAGATTTATAAAAGTTGTAAGTCCTTCTCTTTTTATACGTCCATGCGTAGACAAAACGATGTGAAAAAACTCAAAGATATGCTGAAAAAGCATTTTAGTGTCTGATTCAAAAGTATATAATTTCGATTAGTATACTTGATTCATAACCTAGGACTGAGTTAGGAGATGAAGATTTTATGAGTTCTTCTTTTACCTTTTGCCTTTCCTTTGCCTAGGTTTTTTAAATTTTTAAATTTTAAGGTCAATTACAGGACGCTCATAAATAAATAAATAAATAAATAAATAAACAAATAAATAAATAAATAAATAAATAAATAATAAATACTTAAATAATATACTGGTGACCACACATTTGAAAGTAAAAAAGAAATGCATCTAACGCATCAAAAGACAGGTCCACCAAACCTGTCGGAATCTAATACGAACTTTATGGTAGAACTTAAAAGCTCATTTAATTTCCATGTAAGACACGGATCACCATATAACAAGATCCGACATAAATTATGAGGATTGAGTGGAACAAGATGTTGAAGAGCAAGCCATTCATAAGAGAAACTGGATCAATGTAATAAGTAGTGCTCAGTGGTTCCAATGGCATTAGTGCGACATGCACGGATCAAGGAGCACGAGTATCTAAAAAACCATGTCTAAACTTGTGCGTGACTAAAACCAACTCTCATCCGTGTAAGCAATGTGAGACTATGGTTATTTCGTAGATTAACACGATATAGCGTTTGGTTTCAAAAAGGTTAGAATAGAATAACACGTTTAAAACGTGAAATTGATGGAAGTTCACTTATATGACTATTTAGGCTGTTCCACTGCGGCATACAAAAGGGAAAAAAGAATTGCGGTACCGTTGTGTACGATTGATAGAAAAGGAGGTCGTTTTCTTAGGTTGAGTAAAGCTGAATTCTGAGCTGGTAGATAATTAAACAAATATTGTCCGTTTAAGACCGTTTAAGATTGTGTAGAAGAAAAATAGCCGCCGGCTGTAACGCCTGTCAGCTAAACTTTCAAGACCGATCTCAGAATACATTTTTCCCTCGGTGACCCACGAAATCAACCAGTAATAGCTACACAGGCATTGTATTGAGCCACTTCAAGTTTATGTGCACATGAAGAGTTACCAGTTTATAAGTTACCAGATTATGTCGGATGACGAAGAAATAGTTTTGGCTGATTTTGACGTGGTGTAGATGATTTAGATGACTTTACTTTACAAATTCCCACTGTTGTTTTTGTTGGCTGGGGATGACGGTGAAGTATTAAAAGTTGTTGATTCAGTTCATGAAAATATTGAAGTTAATCAGTCATCTGCATTCAGTTACCAATGCTGGAAGAAAAATAATAATTTTTTTTACATGAGGCGCTTAGAAAAGTGTAAAAAAAAAACAGTTGATGAAGAAGAATTTCACATGCATAATGAACTGTGCTCACAATTTGCATATACAATGAGTCAACACCAACTTGGTGTTATTGATTTCTGTACATAAAAAGAGCTGATGTTTTCGAAATTTCACAATTAGGATTATGAACTTCTGGAAAGATATATAATTCATTCCATGCATAAAAACACTGAGCTTGTAATCCTATTTCAGTTTATTTGGGACTTTTTAGAGTAATGTTAAAGGAAAGAAAATAGTATTTAGTTAAAGATTGTTTTGCGGAAGCAAGTCATTAAAAGCTGACAGCAGTAGAAGAAAAACTCTACATGTAATTTCCACTTGATTTCTCACACTGTTCCAGTTTACGTTTGCATTCTTCATAAATAAAATATGGATGAACTGTTGGAATATCCTCTGTCAAATTATGCCCAAATAACTTGAATATTTCATCTTTAAAATCCATTACTTTCTTCAGATTCTTATACTTATCACAAGTCTTTATTTCATTGGCACATACACGACATACACACTTTAGTTTCTTTGAAACATCCCTATAAATATTGCCAATAACTTGCTGGATGAAAATTTAAACTGAAAAGACAATTATTCCATCAGATATAAAAGGAATACTTACATAATAACAAATTCAGTCTGTTTACTGCAGTAACTTCTGTCCAAGTGCCGCTTGAAAATACAAAGTACCGCTACTAATAATCAACTTAAATGCAATCTATGGTCATCAAAGATACCACTACACTTATTTACACATCCTCCAGACTTTATCTATAGCAGGAATTGAGTCCTGAAACATTCACTTTTTAACAACTTGAATTTTCGGTCTAAGAACTTTTACCCACGTGTTTATAGTTTTTCTCCTTTGGCAAATCGACAAGTCCAGACACATTTAACACAGTAATTCAGGAATGTTTTTCTTTGCTCGGCACCTCTCAGAGTTTTTAAAATACAGTGGAAATCAGCAAATAATTTTCAGTTCTTCTGCTACATACGATTTACCATTCGCCATTTTGAACTTCCCGCTGATAACAGAGTTAGAACATCAAACGGTTGCCGACACAATATCGACACAAAAGAAACAACAATAGATTTTTTAGATATTGAAGCCGTTCACTATCCATCTCTCACACATCCCTGGTTTAGCTTACTATTTTAAACTAGCATGTAGCTTTAGCTAAAAATGCCCCCGCGCTCAAGCATTCCAATTTGTACACACAGCAAGCTATGCATTGCAAGCCTATACAACGGAAACAAAAACAAACAAAACTCTGTTACTTTTTGTTATCTCTTACGCCTATGTCACACTGACGCTAATACACCTTTCAAAACGTGTAAATAAGGCTTAACAAGTAATGTCAGAAAGTATTTGCTACAAACAAAAGAAATGTGTGAACTGAAACATGGATATGTATTTTATAATCAAAGTAAGATTTGTTTAAGAAATCATGTATGAGCCAAAAAGAGCCAAAAGAAAAAAAAAATTTTTCAAAAAAAAAATTCAAGCGAAAAATCCATTAGAAACTTGCGTTTCAAATTTTAATTCAAAACAAAAAATAGCCAACGTTTACATAAAATAGCAAGAAAAAAATATAAAAAGGTTTTATTGATCATGATCACTAGTGGAGGACAGTTAAAGAAGAAAAACAAGAATTTGTAATATGGCTTTCTTGCATACACCGAAATCCAATTAAAAAGATCCACTAAAAATCAGTGCATTGAATAAAATTTATTGAATGAAAGATTTAGAGCTAAAACATATACAAACATAAAATGTTTATGGTTGGCAAAATTTCAGATTTCAAGCTGTGCTTCAAAATCCTTGTTGTTCACTTCACTAAAACAACGCAAAAGTAATATGAAAAATGTTTAATTAATTTTAGCATACGAACTTTTTAAATAACATATATAATATAATAATAAATTAGGAAAGAGATACGAAAACACATTCTATCTCCCACTTACAGTACCATGCTTTGAAACGGGAAAAAAGCAAAGTCAGCTAATAATTGTATTCCACCGTGTAACGTCAACACGAAAGTTGGAAGATGATGATTATGAGGATGAAGAACAAAATCGGAAACTGACATTCGCCTATCTCGTGAAACTACTATGCCTCGCTCGCTCGCTGCGGGGGCAATTAGACCGAGATGTTTGTGGGATTCATAAACAGAAATATCCATGCCATTAAATAAGATAGCGGCAGCATTAGCAGAAGCAAACATTTTAAAAACATAAACTTTTATTGCCTGCTTAGAAGGGTCAGGATTAATTCTGAATCTATGCTGAACAGATTACAGCATGCAATATTTTGCAAGGCTTTCAATATATCTTTTAAACTGGAAAATGCCTATTTTATCTATTTTTTCTTGGTCAGAAAAAACTTCAGATGCGCAGATTGTTCAAGCCTCAAGGTTTTTCGTTGAATGTGTAAACATAAGTTCAAACATTAAAAGGAAGCCGATTTATTTTTTATGATAAGTGGTCACAAATGAATTCTAAGAAATCTATATGTTTTTGTGTATATTTTTGCTTACGTCACTGGAATGGAGGGTGTCTTAAATAACTCAATCAAAATGTTTACACGTTGGAAATGGACGTTAGTATAAAAAAAAAACCAGAACATTCTCCCTTAAACGACTCCTTTCAATAAAATTAAAAGATTGATATAGCTTTGGGCAATTTTGTCAACTTTTTACCGTTCAAATATAACAAGAAACCTCCTGTAATTTATAGATGTAGGAAAAGCAGTATCAACCGTTCACTTTTCAATGCAATTGCTTTTATAAATATATTAAATTACTGAAGAGTATATAACTGTATCAAATTTTCAGTTTTTATTCATTTGTTATTGCCATGCCCATATTTGTTATTAAAAACAGCAAATCATCCAATCAAATTTATACACGCATAAACAATACTTTCAACACCGATTTAACAATCGAGTAAGAAGAAGTAGGGCGTCGTATTGGTCGTAGGAGTCGTAGTAAGGATAAATATATAACTAGTTTATTACTATGGGTGTAAGCGTTTGCGACAAAAACAGAATCTATGGGTCTTTCGGTTTACTCACAATATATTTTGGGCTGTTGGCTGTTTTCATGTATTTACAAGAGTTATTTGATGATTGGATAAAGGGAGCATTCGCTATAACATGGGTTATCATTTATTTTATTTCTGGATTTATATTGGCAATAATATCGACCCACAAACAGTAAGTAAAAGTTTCCTGTCGGCATTCTTTTTTCAGGTTTCTAAAAAGCCTTTCAAAGGAAATGTTTTAGAATACAGATACCATAAATGACCCATTGATGTTAACTTCTGAATAAACTCCCCTGACTGAATAAACGCCAATGATAAGGCAATTAACATGCTAATAAACGCAGCTTTTCTAATGAATGATCAGAGTAGCTCTTCGAAAGTAATGAGTAAAGTAAATTAATGAAAGGCCCAGGGCAAGTATTCATGACATTGACAGCTTCCATTTTCAAAAACTTAACAAAGTTTATGGATTTGACAATTTACAGATATTCCAATAGATTGTTCTGTGGCCATGCGAAGCAGTAATTCGCAAAATTGTTTTGAACGAACAAACTTTCACTATAAATCAAATTATCATCTATCAAATTCTTTTTTATATGTATGGTTGCAAAACTGAAAACAAAGACTGCACCATCCATATTTCAAGATTTGTACAAATTGAAATCAGGTTAACACAAGATTTAAAAGAATTCTATCTGCAACTTATGGTCACAATGAACTCAATAAAGTCAATGTAATAGATTCTTTGCAGTCATAGTAGTCAAAAACACTCCACAAGATTACAAATTTTATAGAAATTTTGAATCACAAACTATGTTTCTCCTGTGCACTTAAAGGAAGCGAAAAATCCATAAGAAACACTGCTCTTTAAACTTTGATTCGAAAAACTGTACCGAATCTTCACATAACAAAACAGAAAAATAGATAAAAAGGTTTTTAATAAAACGTTAAAGTAAGAACATTTGCTAAGACTAATCTTATCAATCGCTGCACATGACATTACCAACAACAAAATCATTAGTTCAAGTTCAAGTGAATTTGATTTGTTTGAATTTCTCCTCTTTGTAATTTTTATGAATAGGATCTAAAGAATAGGGACTTTTCAAGCCTACTTACTTTCATTACAATGTATATATATATTCGCTAAGTTCTTTTTACAGACTCAAAAGCACAGACCAAAATGCCATAGTAGTACTCCAAGAACGTTTTAATGCGGTATTAACTTGCACCACCGTAATAATAGAACATATTTTTTACTTATTTATGATGAGTGAAACCAAACAATTGAAAATCAAAATTTAAAACATAAGATTTACACTTAAGCGGTATTACAACAAGTCATATCCTTCAGATCCGTGAATCAAGGTAATCAAAAAAAAAAAATAAATAAATAAAAATAAAATAAAATAAAAAAATAAAAAATGAAAAAAATTTTAAAATAACAACAAAATTGCAATCTCATGTTCACAGCTGTTTGTGTTGTGAGTGACCTACTGTCTTTTCTACACGAAATGGAAACACGCAGCATCAGCAACAATAGCTGGCCTTTGACATATGTCAGTACTTTGTCATATTTACAATGATTTTTATTTGTTAGTATATTTTATATTCAACGCCTATAATAACAAGTTTTAAACAACAATCTTTTAACAAGAACTGGCAAATAAATAGGACAATGAGATCAACTTGATCTTCTTCAAGTTTCTACAAGGTTTTACGAGAATATCAACGCAATAATTATACTATAATTATATAACAATAATTATATAATAGTTACAGTGTCCTTACAGCTACATTATGTTAAATATTTTGCAGTTTGTTCCCAGCGGGCACAAGACGTCTTTGAGACGTCTCATTTTAATCGTAAAATGGTCGTTTGCTTTCCAGATCATTTTGCGACGTCGTAGGGACGTCTGAAACGGGACGTCACAACTGGGATCCTTTTACGACGTTTTTGGGGCGTCTTTATACGGATTGAATAACGACCTTCGAAACAATTGTAAATTTAAGATCATTTTGCGACGTTGTTGGTACGTCTGAAACGGGACGTCGCAATTGGGATCCTTTTACGACGTTTTTGGACTTCCGAAACAATTGTAAATTTAAGATCATTTTGCGACGTCGTTGGTACGTCTGAAACGGGACGTCGCAATTGGGATCCTTTTACGACGTTTTTGGACGTCCTTATACGGATTGAATAACGACCTTCGAAACAATTATAAACTTAAGATCATTTTGGGACGTCGTAGGGACGTCTGAAACGAGACGTCGCAATTGGGATCCTTTTACGACGTTTTTGGGACGTCTCTGTGCAGATTCAATAACGATCTTCGAAACAATTATAAACTTTCAAAAGCAATCAGTCTGTTTAGAACGATTTATTGTAAATGTTTTTAAACGTCTTGACAACAAGCAGCGGTGGCATAACGGTTGCGAGTTCGGCTGGCACACAAGAGGTTCCAGGTTCGGGTCCGCCTGTGGCCTATTACAGTTTTTGAAAGAGTAAATTTCATAATCCTGCGACGTCGTTACGATGTCGTTTGGATGTCATCGAGACGTCTCAATGAAGATGTAATTGGGACGTCTTTTGAGATTCCCACTTCGCGACCATTTTGAGACGTCTTAGGGACGTCTTGAAAAGACGTCTTTGTGCCCGCTGGGTTAAACGGATTATATTGGAAGCTTGCAAACATAGAAAACATTCTTTCTTTATCTATCTATATAAGGTATTAATGTTATACGTACACTTGTAATTTATTTACTTGTTTTTGTTTACAGTGACAAGGCTCCATTCAGTTATACATGGTTGAACGCGCAGTTACTCCATTTTCTGGTTTTCATTATCATTGGTTATATGTTTGCCTTGGAACGTGCAAACCATAATCTTAAAATAGTACGTTCGATCCTTTGCTCGTAAATCACCTATCCCGTTTCAAATATTAAATTACTGGCGTTTGAGTGAATTGAAAATATATGATCAATAATAGACAAACCAAAAACCTACTACTATCAATTGAATTGTCAGAAGTTTCTGTGACCATGACGACGATGTCACAAGATAAAGCAAGCTAAAATTTCTTTTGAAAAGCGTCAAAGCACTAAGAATAATGATAAAACCTTTCAACAACGGTTGAAATAAAGACATAAGTCATCGCAGCTTGGACAATGTGGTGAAAAGGTTAAGGAAAAGCTAACGCCGTTTACCGTAATTTTATATTACACATATTAAAGCCACAGTTTCTTTTTCCTCAAACGTATCATCTGGTAACAAATAAATACCACTTAGGATGATTTATGCTCATATATTTTTACGCCAAATTTTCTAAAAGATTCTAAAATCCACAGATAATCACATTCAGAAGAATCTCTTCGAATTTCTTAATTTTATCTATAACTTTCTTTCTGAAGTTTTACTTATTTTTCAATTAGGGAAAGGACGAATACAAGAGAGACTTCATTGTTTTGCAATGCATGATGCCTATTGTCGTTATTTCAATATGTTTGAATCCTTTACCGAAAAAGGAAAATGAGCATAAGAATATGGTAATTACAATGTTGGCTTCGTTAAACGCTTTTGACATAATGGATATGTTGGTAGATTTCAAACACGTTAAAGAAATGGGCATGGGCTATGAAGTTTGGTTTTATGCAGCTGTTGGGGTATCCATAGTGTTACTAGCGTTTCCTCTTGGCTTGGATGAAGAAGACGATAAAGATCCAGAGGAAGGAAGAATAGCGAAGACGTTGCTATCTTTGATTTTCACCGACATATCATTTTTGGTTCTACGGGCACTGGTGATGCATGATACAGATTCAATTGAATTTGGTTTGGTTTTTGCTTTCAAAAGCGGCCTATCTGCTGTAATCAATATTTACCTTTTGCTCTGTGCTTGGTGTAATCGTAACCGTAACCCTAATCCATAAATGACTTTTATACCTGACTTTTACTAGTTCCTAGACATTGCAAGATATTGATTCACTTGTGATATTGGAAAACCGTTTATTAATCTGTTAGCACGTTCAAACCAATTGAAAAGGTAACTAACTTCTTCTCCCGTATCAGATTACTTTCAATCACTGATTACAATGATCAATATTTCCCAGACGTAATCGTTAATCCTACAAATATAAAATTGCACCGAGATTCTTTCAATTTTTTTTTGTTATTTTGTGTCAGATATGTTTGCTCAATGTTGAAACTTGTTAATAGTCCTTAATAAGCTGACTACCACAAAGAGAAAGCAAGGTAACTGTTGTCTTCGAAATATTGTTTGTGCAGAACTTTCATTAACCAGATCTCTTTGAGGGCTGAACACTTTGTATACCTTAAGTATATGCCTGTGTAATTAATATATTGTAATTAATATATTGTGTGCTGAATTTTTTTCTCCCTAATTAGAATAGTATTCTCTTAAATAGTACCTGTGTCTTTTCTAGTTAGCAACTTTTGCAGCTTTGCATCAAATAAACTTACTCTGAAGTATCCTGTGCAGTGTGTTGCATCTAACGCTTGTAAAGGCTTTGTTTCACCAAACTATCATTATACCTTAACATATCAACTAGTGCTGAGTCACGTGACTTGGTTGTGAAATATCAATTGCAAGATGTTGTTCAAGATTCTTTTAACAATATACGTGATTGAGTTATATCGAAAAACTGATTTGTCCGAGTTGTTTTTTATTAGCGATAAGCAATCAATTATGAAGCACAAAGCTTTACCTTGTTATTTCGTTTTGAGATGTTTTAAGGCGATTCAGATAACACAAAATTAGACCTTAAAACTTCTGCCATAGATTTTTGTCTCTGTTTTAATCCAAAGCAGAGAGCTTTATAAGGTGTAAGGGTTAAGTCATGCTTTATTATTCTTTGCACAGTTGAACGACTTATTCCAATTTCGAGTTCAATTTCTCGTAGTGCATCTGTGTTCCAGGTTGGTCCTCTTGACTTAAAACTAACTACAGTCTAATCTCGAATATCTCGAAAAGTTGGAGATATCGATCCCTTTCTGCAGGTCTTTCAATGCCTTTCAAATTCTTAGGCCGGCGTCTGTGTAACAAAAAGATGCTCAGAAAAAATATTCCGCTGTACAACTTGCAGACCACACTTTTATGCTGGAATAATGTTAAGGAGTGTGTAGTGGTTCTGAAACAAAAAAGTTCCTACGAATTCGCTGGTCCGTTATGACGTAATAACCCAAAAACACATTTTGTGACGTCATAAGAAGAAGAAAAAATTCAAAATGGCGGAAAAAAACTTTTTTATATATCATTGTATAGCAAATTAAATGCAGAACAAAGTTTCCTACCAAACATATATCTGAAAATGTATTGTAGACTATTTATGGAACAAAGACGACTATTGGATTTTATCAATGCTTTCAGGAGAAGGTGTGTGGTTCTTTGTTGTTCACCTCATTTTTGCTTTCATATGAACCAGAAAATATGAAAATCAAAGTGAACAAGAGAGGACAATAAAGATAAATCCATTTAATTCATGTAATTAAGCAATTTCTGACGTAGGTTGCCTAATTTTCATGGCAATTCGTACGCGGGTATTTGCAAACACATGAAAGGAAACGTTTAAGACGTGACCTTTTCAATCACTGTAAACTACTAAGTGAAACGCAGAAAGTAGAAGATTAATAGTGGACAAATAAGCACGTATCAAATAGTCTTCGTCATAATCATCATCGTAATCATCAACGCCTATTTCTTCGTTTCTTATATTATCCGTAACATCATGTATTTTACAAATTTTTTCGATGTTAGAATAAGTTGTTCCAGGAGAAATTCCTGTTCATTCAGACAACCAAGGCTTAATCTGTACTGTCATTGAGTTACACACATATTCCTTTTTCGCCAAAACAAAGCGTAAAATAATATTAATGGTTCTTTCAAAGATCGGTTGGAATCCTTCATTTGATGCAGATTCTTCACGGCTTCATTGAATTATGGTATCATTGGCCATATCTATGTGTTGGTCTTGTTTCTTCTCTGAAATCAATCTTATTTTAATCAAAAGCTGTGAACACGCTACTGTGAAATCCTGATGGTAGAGCTACAGAGATCATATTCATTTAAGCAAGTGCTGTTTCATGGGATCTAACAACAGAATGGGAAACACCATGCCCAAAACCATTCAACTTTTGAATTAACGTTTTTTAGAGCCTGCTATCTGCCTTGTTTCCATGCTTAAAGATAATGCTTTTGTGCCCTTTGATGAAAATATCATATCTTGGGTGACAATCAAAACTTTTGGTTTAAACTCCTACACATATATTATCTAATGTGGGGTCATCAGAAAGACCAAGACATCAAGACAAAAAGGTTTAAAAGTTTAAGAGAACTCAAACACTCTTTTAATGTCAGCTACAATGATTTGGGTGGCCACAAACAACTCCTCTGGAATTTCTTTTTGATTTCTAAAGATGGACTACATGAAATAGAAGCTGGTTGACAAATTTGTTGAAATATTCTTCTTGTTGAAATTCACGTTCACTTTCTGTGTCACTTTCACTACTACCTTTCATTCTAACATTTCTGAATGCTTTTTCAGGTGGATCATGAAAACATAGTTTCTCTTTAAACTTTGACATTATCTTTGGCTTGATTCTCCATCTACTATAAGTCCAGGCATTTAAACCCTTATTTTCTCTAATTATTCTGACAAACTTATCATACAGTTCTTTCGGCATGACAGTCTCAATCAGTTTGATTACTCCTTCATCAATGTAATTGAATAATAACTCCAATGACTAGTGGTATAATGTATTGTTTTTAGTTTTGTGAACTGAATACACATTTATGTTATAACACTTTTATGATGAACTTCCTTTCTATAATTCAACATCATGGTCTTTTTAAGTCTTAGCTCGCCAGCATCTGATGTCATAGCCTTTACTAAGTGGAATATTTTTTTCGAATCCCAAAGATGTATATATACCCATTTCAATTGTGCACACACATCAAAACTCAATTTATGAGAAAATATATTCTTTAAAACCTTTGGAGAAAATGTTATAATATAACCGACATCTAATAAATTGAAAGCAATTCTGACCTAACAAAGGACTTCCCTTTTCACAAATGATGAAAACCTCTTCCAAAATGCCAGATCTAGTTTTATTCTATGTGATCTTAATGCACCAGGAAATTTGGGTAAAGCTTTTGCTTAGAACAGCTAGGTTTGACTACTGCCCTTGATAACTTCTTACTACTTGTAACACTTCCTTGCTCTTTCCATTTTAGACACTATATATCTGTGAATTTTCTGTAGCAACTGCTATGATAGTGTAAACTGAAATCTAACTGACTATTCTGGGTATTAACTAAAAAGGTAAACAATGCTACCTTAAACATAGGATAGAGATAAGTAGATTATAAAGCAGCATCTAATAGAGACTAATAAGGCTAATTATAATATTTTATACGCTGTGGATATTCGTCCGCACTTTTATAAAGTGTGGACAAATAATTTTGAAGTTATTCGTCTGCACCTTTAGTGAGTGCCATAAAATCCGTTAGAAGATAATTTGAATATATTTAAAGTGCTTAAAGTGGTATATAGCTTGTGAATAAGATTGCACTATGGTGAAAGAGATTGCGACTGGGGTTCATTTTTTTACAATTGCAGAATTAGAAGAATCTGTTAAAAGTTACGAAAGAACGTCTAACACATTGTATGCCGTAAATTAGTGCGAACGAATAACTTAAAAATTATTGCGGACGAATATCCATTTCGTATTTTATATATATATAGGATTTCGATACAAAAAACACATTTACATTCAGTAAAATTTAGTCTTAGGACAGTTTTATACAGCCGCATAATCGCCGCGTCGAATTAAACTCTTTATTAAATGCGACGTAAATTCGACTGTATAAAGTGAAAATTTAATTAAGTGCGACATAATGAATTAAGTTCAGCAGAGTTTGTCGAATAAAACGGCAATCTTCGACATAAATTCGGCATCACTTTATACAGCCGCATAATCGTCGAATTTAATAACAGCTTGATTGAACTTTGTGAAAAAAGTGCATGAAAGTAGTGGACAGCGTGTAAGAAACACACGATGATAAATTTATTCGACATTTATGCGGCTGTCTAAAGTGATGTCGAATTTGATATGCGGCAACAAAACCTGTATAAAGTGACTGTCGCATTTTTGTCGAATTTTACCCGAATTAAAGTAATTTAATTCGACACGGCGATTATGCGGCTGTATAAAGCTGTCCTTAGCCTTTAATGAAGTTACAACATCGTTTAATTACTTATTTACCAATTTTCTAGTTATATTGTTATATGATAGGACAGCAGCTTATTAATACTGGTTCTACTCTATTGATTGAGGATTGTTTTTCCTTTTTTTGGTTTGGTTCAATTACAATGGTTTTTGTGTACCTAAACCCTCGTTAAGCAGTGCTACTGTTTAGGCTTTCATATTTTTCGATAGTTATATTTAAACAATATTGAAACAGCAGCCATCCTCCAGAGAGAGAGGAGAGGGGGGGGGGGGGGGGGGGGGGGGGGGGGGGATGATTAAACAACAAACCTGACGACACGCTGAACCCAGTTCCTCTGGCTCTTCTGGTGATGCTAACCACTGTTCATGTGAATTTTAAAAAGTATCAAAGGTCTTCTGCAATATTTTGTTTACTGTTTCTTCATTATTGTTCCCAGGAAAATGAAGAAAGCATTTCACCTTAAAGCTATCCCCTAACAACGTGGTGAGCAATTCAATTATTTATCATAACTAAAGTTAGCATCTTTAGTTTTTTTACCGATATTATTTTACAGACCTGAAATATAAGCACATTCTAATAGCAAGCTCCACCGAAAGATAAGTCTGTAAAATATGGACTAGAACATAACACTTAGAATCGTTCACATACGAAACAAAACGATAGACCCGATAAACTGGAACTTTAGACCCAATTTACAAACAAAAAAACCAGGTTATGAGTGGGAACTTTTTGGTTCTGTTATCAGTAATATTTAACTCGACGATTTCTGCATAGAAACTGTGGTCTGCAAGTTGTACAGCGGGCATGACAAGTTTTTGTGGCACAGACGCCGGCCTATCTTACTACAGATTTGCTTTCTTAATGTGTTCCCTGTTTTTGCTTTCAGCAGATGTATTTAATTAATCGTTCAAAAGAAACTAGATTCATATACTTTTCGACAATTCGAGTTTAAAAAAATGGAATTTTGTCAAGACATTCAAAAATACAAAATTTACACCCGGAATTTCCTAAGGGTTTGGGAAAATGAGAGAAAATCAGCCAGAGGAGCGAGAATATTGTTGAAGATACAAAAATATCGAAGTTCAAGATATCGAGAGGATTTTGGCCCAAGCAAGGGCATAACGTCGAAGGGACCGGAAAAAAAAGTTCGAGATACCGAAAAGTTCGAGATACCGAGATCCGGCTGTATACCAATGTTTTCTTGAAAACGATTTATTTTTAATGCTTAATCACATAAATTTTCACAAATCTATATATGGTATATATATTTTAAAACTGCAAAATTGCAGTTTTTCGGTAAAACTTTCGAAAATTTTGTTTATTTTACTGTTAAAAACTGAAATGTTACTTTAAATGATTTATCCAACAAAGTTAGCTATGTTTTTTATCCAGCAAAGTTAGCTATGACTTTTATCTCAAGTCATCCAATGGCATTTATACACTAATAAACAATCTTTTTAACAATGGAGTGAAAATCCGCTGACAATTGCTTTCATATGTCGCTGACTAACAATTTCTAAGAATTCTATTGTCTCATTTGTGCCATAGGTAATTCAATCTTAAAATTCCCACGATTGATAATGACACAAGCCTAAAAATGGACGCTGCTATTATCGTAAGCTAGAAATCTGGAACTTTATGAAACATTCCCAATTAAGGTCTATAAAAGCAATGGAGATTTCATAGGACTTGAAGATTAATCTACCTGCCTGACATTGCAAGAATTTTAATTTTATTTCGTATTTCACAGAAAAAAAAGATAAAATCTCTGTCATTTTTGGTAATCAAATTTTGACTGCTTTACAACAAAAACTGTAAACAACATCAAAAGCGACCAAAATGAATTGTGGAACGCAGCGTTTTGAAATTTTTAACAATTGAAGGTCCTGAGAAGCATAAAATATAGCAGTAATATAGCGTTGAGATCATATTTTATCATCTTGGTAACAAAACGTTTCCCAGTCCTTTAAAACTGTACTTCCACAGGATTTCTTTAACATTTCTAACTAGTTGTTTCTTTCGCCTAATATCAAGGCTCGTCAGCATGTCTAGGCTCAACATAGCAGGACATGGACAGACAAATGGGGTCAATGGAAAAACTTCGACAGTGAACCGAAAAACAACATCACAGAACGTCAGGTGAAGTGAGGGCCCCTTGAATGGCGATTTAGGAGGGGCTGGGTTATTCTGTTGATTTATGTTATCTTTCTTACCTTTCCGGCAAATTTGCTACTGTAAAGATAATGAAAAAACATTTCACAACTATTTCACACGATGAAACAAATAAGTAGAAGCTTCAATGTGCTTCTTCAAGTACAACACCTATACTAGCATGTAGTTTTAGCTAAAAATGCCCAATTTGTACAGACAGCAAGCTATACATTAACAACAGAAACTAAAACATGTTTTTGGCCGAACAAAAAATGTTTTGGTTGATTTGAGACCTGATATGAGGCAAAGTATATAACTAAATATTTCGACAAAATCAGGCTCCCTGCCTGGCGGCAATGCAAAACCAACTTGCGATATGCAAACCAAATAGATCTACACTTAAACATATGAAAATCTGCACAAAACTTTGTTAGGCCTAAGTCACACTGATGCTAATATACCTTTCAAAAAGTGTAAATGAGGCTTAATAAGTAATATCCGAAAGTATTTGCTACAAACAAAAGAAATGTGTGAACTGAAACCATGGATACGTATTTTATAATCAAAATAAGATTTGTTAAACATTCTGTAAGAGCCAAAAGAAAAAAAAAAAAAACTTTTTCAAAAAAATAAATTAAACCGATAAATTAAATCTGCGTTTCAAACTTTGACTTAAAACAAAAAGTAGCCACGAAGCCAAAAACACGAAGAACGACAATTTGTAATATGGGTTTCTCGTATACACAGAAATCCAATTAAAATCTTTTTAAGGCAAGATCCCCCCAAAAATCAGTGCATTAAATAAAATTATTGAATGGAAAATTTAGAGCTAAAACATATGCAAAAATAAAATGTATGGTTGGCAAAATTTCAAGCTTTCAAGCTGTGCTTCAAAATCCTTGTCGTTCACTTCACTAAAACAACAGAAAAGTAACTTGAAAAATGTCTAAGCAATTTTATCATACGAACTTCCTAAATAACATAGTATAATATAATAACAAATTAGGAAAAAGATACGAAAAAAAAATTCTGTCTCCCACCTACGGTACCAAAAGCAAAATCAGCTAATAATTGTATACCACCGTGTAACAGCAACATGAAAAGTTGGAAGATGACGATGAACAAAATCGAAAACTGACTTTCGCCTATCTCGTGAAACTACTATGCCTTCTAACTCGCTTACGCTCGCTGCGGGGGCAATTATCAACCTCAGAATAAAATTGGAAATCATCTTGATGAATCTGAAAAGAAGAATTGCACCTTGTAACCAATATAATGGAGTGAAGGATTTCATTTGGTGATTTTTCTTCCCATTACAGAATTAATTAACACATCAACATCATGAAATTGTCCTGAAGAAACACTAGCCACCAAGGAGTGAAAAGTTTGGGAGTAATAATGACAGAACCCAAATACCAAAACGTTCATGTTTTCTAAAATACTAACATCACTAAGCTAATGTCAAACAGATTCTGTCTTTACATCACAAATGTGTTGCATGATGAATTCTGCTTTGCACAATAAAGACAGTATACACCATTAGTATTGACTGAATATCAAAGCCATTGAAATGTTTGAGCAACTAGCAAACTTTCTAGCATTGAATCTGGACAAGCTCTTGGTTACTAGAACTTTTCATCATTTGAACATGCATTATAATAAAGTAATTCAGAGACCCATCTAGGTCTTTTTATTTGCATTCTTAGAAATAGAATTTAATCTTTTCAAAGGGTAAAGGTTTTAATAAGAGTTATAAGCGTTATCACTACCAGTACTGTGTCATTACTTGTCATTAAGATTCATGTTACACAGAGAAGTGTGCTGGGTAATAAGTCAAAGTTACTTTAATCATTTAGCTGTTATAAGAAATACAGTGTGTCCCAGAGAATTTCGGTCTGAGGTTTTAACAGCTCATAACTTTTCACACAAATATCAGAATTCAGCAATTTTTACACCATTCGATAGAATTTTATTTATAGATTTTTACAACATACTTTCTAAATTTTGTTCTCCAAAAGTTTTTAGTTTGGAAACAATCAAGGATTTTACCATGAAAAAATCTAATTATCTTCTTAATGATTAATTAACACATCTTTCAATAACAGCTATCAAAGGTCATTATAAAAATCAAGTCAAGTGACTGTAAAACACAAGGGTCATTAAAAACAAAACTTTGAGCTGTCCCAACACGTCCCCCGTTTCTCTGGACACAGCGATTTGCTCTTACTGTCATAAAGATTGGCGAATAAAATTTTGATTTTGTCTAAGATTCTTTGCTGCGTCAACAATTTTACTTCTCAACTCTGATAGACTCTGGATCTCAGTGGCGGAAAGTTTTTATAGCAACTAAAGATTGCTCATATGATGCTAAAAAATTTCGTAGAAGCCCCCGTCTCACAATTTTTAACTTTGTGATGACATTATAGTTTTAGTGTGTTCAATAACACCACGACATGTTCTTAATAAACAAAAGAATAATCGCACGTGAAAACTTACTTTTATTAACCATTAAGGAATTAATGACCCTGACAGTTTAAAAAAATCCTTTTTACCACAAAGGTGTTGGACAAAATTATTTAAAATATAGGTTTTTAAAATCCTTGAAAGAAATGCTATAGAATGATGTAAAAATCTCTAAAATCTGATATGTGTGTGAAAAGTTATAGCTTGTTAAAATCTCAGACCGAAATTCTCTGGGACACACTGTACAGTAAACTCTCCCTAATTCGACCATCAATGGGACTGACAAAAGCCTTTGATTTATGGAAAGTTCGAATTAGGGAGGTTCTTTTACAAAGAAATGATAGGTGAGGGGACTATAAAATTCGTTCGAAATTCGTAGAGAAAGTTCAAACTATGGAGGTTCCAATTATAGAGATTCCACTGTATATATAATTATTGCTTTTCACAATTGAATTATTACAGGATTTTGACAGATCAATCAGTATGTTTAGATGCTGCTAAAATACTAAATTACTATTTTGTAGTCTTGATGTTTTTATCATAGCTGGAAAGAAAACTTTCTTTCTTCTGCTAGGTCAGGAAAAGTGTGGGTTTTTTGTTGGTTGACGTTGAAATTAGTGGAACAAAATGATTAGGAAGTGGTGCAGACTTTGATAAATGGCAGTTTTATTAAAAAAGAGAATCTTTTTGTGTCTCCTGAGTTGATGGAAATTCGAGGCTGAACAAATTAATATTTTACTTCACCAAAGTGTGAATAATAAACTTGGATGTTTTTAGTTATGATAGTGTATATTATACTAAAATTCACACTAAAGAAGACCAAATACTAGAGCAACAATTATTTACAGCTTCAATTTTCATGTATACTCCTTGAAGTAGATCAACTCTTCTTATCTGTACCAGTACCAAATAGGAAGAGATGACTGAAACATGTTGTTTTTTTCAAAACGAATAAATATTGTAAACCAAAGAAAAACATCAGTTCTCGGAGTAATAACAAGAAATTTAAAGAAACTCAATCATTGTTTATATCTGCAGAGTATCGACCATGGAGTTTTTGCATTAATCTACAACTAATTAAGTTGATAATAATTTCGGTTTGAACTTTATCAAAACACACTTCAAAACTGACATCTTGCCGTGTCTCATTTTTACAAACAAAAACACTCAAAACTAATACTTATCCATGAAGAATATCATGACATATCAATACAAAAACAGTTATGTAATGAAAGCAATAAACTAAATAACATAATTAAAAATGACAATATAAACGTTCAGATTAAATTATTTGTAAGTATCCATGGTGAAAAAAGAATAACAAGATGCCCTACCGGGCAGAAGTATTCCTGCGGATGACTGTAAGACTTTCTGGAGCCTTTTCAGAAAGAAATGAGTGTTAGTTCACGCTTTAAAACCATATGCATAATGCGGAATGATGTTTGCAGTATTTTACATTTTACCTTTTAGCTACGATAATTACTAAACTTTGTTGTTTCATATAAAACTTCAGTCTTGCATCAATTTAGAGATTTTTTTAAAAAGATTTCCATTCGAAGTTGTACTCCCTAAAGCATCTTCAAGAAGCAATTAACTAATTAAAAGATTATCGTGTTAAGAATAATCTGTGCTTTAAAAGGTGAATGTGAAAGAAGTAATATTTGTTATTTCATATAAACTGCACTGTTTTGCATCATTTAGAGATTTTTTCAAAAAGTTTTTAATTCATAGTTATATTCCCTAAAGCATCTTCAAAAAGTAATTAAGTAATGAAAACTTTGTCACATTAAGTTTTGAAGGCAAAATCTGTGGCGTAAATAGTAATAACTTCGAATTCATTTAATTACATTCCCGAGAGCATCATAAAAGTTAAGAGGCTTTGAAAAATTTTGCCGGAGATCAAGCTTAAAAAGGAACACCGTCAGTTTAAAAATCCATTAGAGAACACTCTTCCGTGGACGTTTCAAAATACTCCTTTTAAAACTATACAGTATGAAAATCTTTATGTTGTTTGTACCTTAACTTCATAATAAAAACTTTTACTTGGCCTTGCGAAATAATAAAAATATCTGTGTTTCCTTTTTATCGTCAGCTTGATAGTATACAAATTTTAGAATCATACAATATTTTAAATTCGACTAGTCAATTAAAAACGTGGTCATCTATTGATTAATAAAATGGGTATAACCTGATGTGGAAGATGAGCTGTGCTTCAAGATTCCAGAGCTTTATAAAAACAGGATAGCTTACCTAGGAACATGAAATAGAAAATTGTATTATATTTAGAAAAAGACTAGTAGAAACCTTACGCATTTTTTTAAATCGATGTAAGCATACCGTTTTTGTAGTCGTTCATATCTGATTTGAAGCATCAAAAACTGCTTATTTATCACGAATGACTACTAAGAGTATTAGTTTCACGTAGATTATCAGTTTGGATCATAAATGTTCTTGATTCTTTTAAGTTTGACAGCCGTATAACCTCTTCTATATCCATATATTCAACCAAGAAATTTTCTCAGATCTACGCGTGCTTCTTCGCTTCCATTTTTAAAACAACTACGGAAAACGTAAGAACGTTGCATAAGACTCACGTGAAAAACATTTCTACCTTGGCATCTGCGATTTAGCCATATGTCAACTATTCCTTTCAGTAGAGCTTATATTATACACCTTTAGAGTCTTTTCAAGCAAAATACTTGCACACAATGAACGTAGTGTGAGTTAAGATATTTAAAGCATAAAAAAAATGTAAGTTTGGAACTTAGAGGATTTGATTGACTATTTCCCATCGACAAAAATTGGTCTAGGTTTGGACAGTAAAAAAAAAACAAACAAACAAGATGCCCTACCGGGCAGAAGTATTCCTGCAGATGACTGTAAGACTTTCTGGATCCTTTTCAGAAAGAAATGAGTGTTAGTTCACGCTTTAAAACCATATGCATAATGCGGAATGATGTTTGCAGTATTTTACATTTTACCTTTTAGCTACGATAATTACTAAACTTTGTTGTTTCATATAAAACTTCAGTCTTGCATCAATTTAGAGATTTTTTTAAAAAGATTTCCATTCGAAGTTGTACTCCCTAAAGCATCTTCAAGAAGCAATTAACTAATTAAAAGATTATCGTGTTAAGAATAATCTGTGCTTTAAAAGGTGAATGTGAAAGAAGTAATATTTGTTATTTCATATAAACTGCACTGTTTTGCATCATTTAGAGATTTTTTCAAAAAGTTTTTTATTCATAGTTATATTCCCTAAAGCATCTTCAAAAAGTAATAAAGTAATGAAAACTTTGTCACATTAAGTTTTGAATGGAAAATCTGTGGCGTAAATAGTAATAACTTCGAATTCATTTAATTACATTCCCGAGAGCATCATAAACGTTAAGAGACTTTGAAAAATTTTGCCGGAGATCAAGCTTAAAAAGGAACACCGTCAGTTTAAAAATCCATTAGAGAACACTCTTCCGTGGACGTTTCAAAATACTCCTTTTAAAACTATACAGTATGAAAATCTTTATGTTGTTTGTACCTGAACTTCATAATAAAAACTTTTACTTGGCCTTGCGAAATAATAAAAATATCTGTGTTTCCTTTTTATCGTCAGCTTGATAGTATACATATTTTAGAATCATACAATATTTTAAATTCGACTAGTCAATTAAAAAATTGGTCATCTATTGATTAATAAAATGGGTATAAGCTGATGAGGAAGATGAGCTGTGCTTCAAGATTCCAGAGCTTTATAAAAACAGGGTAGCTTATCTAGGAACATGAATTAAAAAATTGTATTACATTTAGAAAGACTAATAGAAACCTTACGCATTAAATCGATATAAACATACCCTATTGGTAGTCGTTCATATCTGTTTTGAAGCATCAAGAACTGCTTATTTATCAAGAATGACTACTAAGAATATTAGTTTCACGTAGATTATCAGTTTGGATCATAAATGTTCTTGATTCTTTTAAGTTTTACAGCCGTACTACAACCTCTTCTATATCCATATATTCAACAAATAAACTTTCACAGATCTACGCATGCTTCTTCGCTTCCATTTTTAAAACAACTACGGAAAACGTAAGAACGTTGCATAAGACTCACATGAAACAACATTTTTACCTGGCATCTGCGATTTAGCCATATGTTAATTATTCCTTTCACTAAAGCTTATATTTTACACTTTTAGAGTCTTTTCAAGCAAAGTACTTGTATACAATGAATATAGTGTGAGTTTAGACTGTTAAATCATAAAAAGAATGTAAGTTGGGAACATTAATGATTTGAGTGGCTATTTCCCATCGACAAAAATTGGTCTAGGTTTGGACAGTGAAAAAAAAAAAAAAAAAAAAAACACGAACGGTTTCAAAGTATTCCTTGCTTACGCAGGAATACAAAAAAACACGAACGGTTTCAAAGTATTCCTTGCTTACGCAGGAATACAAAAAAAACACGAACGGTTTCAAAGTATTCCTTGCTTACGCAGGAATACAAAAAACACGAACGGTTTCAAAGTATTCCTTGCTTACGCAGGAATACAATAAAATACCAAAGCTATCTTTAGGAAGTTTCTTCAAAATTTTCAGTAAAAAAAATAACTTTAATCTCTCGAACTTTCCCTCATCCAGAGAGAGGCCATGAATAAAGCATGCATCAGGCTTGAATTTCTCGCACATACTTGCACAATGTGGTTTGAAAACATGCAACAAAACTTGCAACAAAAAGAATGGAAAAGCAGAATGATAAATAAATAAAAGAATTCTTAATAGAGAAAATAAAACACAAATGCTACAAAATTAAAGTGACAAATGCCTAATTGACGAAGGAAAAATTTCAGACAGCAATGTATTGACCTAATACGTGAGACTTAACGAGTAACTTTAAGCTTTTAGCTGACATTTCAGTGAGGTTTCTATGAGGATGCAAACATTTAATATAATTCCACTGAGTGATCGACTGGTTACAAAGGGAATGAAAACCATATGCTACAGTACTTACCCTCGGTTTCTTAAGGAGACCCAAATTCCGGTTACGAGTAGGATAACCATGATCAATCTCATCAAAACTTAAAGAATCACAAAGGTCAGAAGGTAGCCTAGAATTTATATGTTAGTGAATGAAGAGAACATTGAGTAATTTAACGAGATCAAAGATGGTAAGAATTTGAAGTTTGTTGAAAATGGGGGCTGAAGGAGAACGAGGAGGAGAAAAAGAGATAAGCCTAATGGCACACTTTTGAAGAAAAAAGGCACGACGGGAGTTAAGATTATTAGTTTGAGCCCAGAGTTGGCACCCATAACTCAAATGAGAGCCAAAAATAGCATGATATACACCGAGAAGAATGCTTGGTGGAACATAGTGACGAATTTTTGATAATGCACCATTGGCTCTCCTAAGTTTGCCACAAAGATTTGAAATGTGCTGGTTCCAATTTAGATGCTCATCAATCAGAACACCCAAATATTTCAAACAGGAGCTTTGTTGAAGTTTACGCCCATTCAAGAGAATATTCAAATTCCCAGAGGTCTTGAATCTGCTTCTAAAAACAATATATTCTGTTTTCGCATCATTAAGGGCAATTTTGTTGGCATTAAGCCAGGTATTCAAACAAGTAAGATCAAAAGTGATAGTTGTGCTAAGAGACTCCAATGATCTGCCGAATTGAATTAGATTTGTATCATCAGCAAAATGTGTAACTTCCGAGAATCTAAGGCAGGAATGCAGGTCGTTTATGTATATCAAGAATAACAGGGGTCCCAAGACCGAACCTTGAGGAACACCGTGACGGATAAGACGACAAATAGACTTGGAACTTGCAACAGAAACAAACTCGCTGCGAAAAGACAAGTATGAGGAGAACCATTGATTCACAATACCTCTGATGCCGTAATGATTGAGCTTATGACATAAGATTTGGTGATCGACGGTATCAAATGCCTTTTGTAAATCAACAAAGACTCCAACAGCCACTTGACCGTCATCTAAGAATTGTCTTAAGCGCTCTATCATGCTGATGAGAGCATGAGTAGTGGAATGAGATTTTCGAAAACCAAATTGCCTAGAATAAATGACGCTATTAGCCTCTAAGAAGGAGATAACTCTGGAGTACATCAGCTTTTCAAATATCTTGTCGATATTTGAAAGTAGTGAGATTGGTCGATAATTTGAAGGTTCAAGAGGCGAACCTTTCTTAAAAACGGGTATAACTTTCGAAATCTTCAAGGAACTGGAAAATATTCCAGAAGAAAATGAGAGATTCATAAGGTCAGCGAGAATGGAAGAGATTTCCGTGGAAACTAGTTTAAGAATTTTACTTGGGACACTATTAGGTCCAGAGCATTTCGAAAGAGGCATAGAGGAAATTAATTTTGAAACCTCATTAGAAGTGACTGGCGAAAGAAATATTGAGTTCATGTTAGGGCGATTTAAAAACGACGTATATTGTTTGTCACTTTCTGGAATGTTAGATCTAATAGTGTCCGCAACAGAAGAGAAAAAAGAGTTGAAAGAGTTTGCGACTAAAAGCGGATCAGAGGTAACAGTGCCATCCAATTTAAGCGATATTGGTTTGGTTATTGAGCAGGATTTAAGAGATATAATCTCCCTTACACCCTTCTAAATCTTACGCAGACACATACACGAATGACAACTGACAACTGACAACTAACAACTGACCTTGACCTTGCTTACATTTATACATGGCAAGTACACATCATGGTTACCATTTTGACATGTATGACACAACAAAGTACATTATACAGGCCAGTATTGAACATGAAATAAATTACAAAATATATACAAAATCATAATTAATATCATCTACCTAAACAAGAAATACCTAAACAAGGAAAAAACTAAAAATTGGAAAAAACTTGAAACATCCAAAGCAGAGGCCTGCAGGCTAACTGGGTCTTAGCCGCTACACTATGGACTCCACGCTACGGATAAGTTGCTGTTATTTGCTATCGGAAATTTGAGTTGGCAGATTTATTTTTTCGGTATAGTAATTATTCACCGACAACTAGGAAAGTGTAAACAATGTTGAAACAATGTTTGAATAGAGCTAAAGTTTGTTGTTATTCTATGTCTTTTCGTATATTTCTATGTTAAAATCAACATGATTGATTTTTATTCACAAACAAATTCTAGGAAATCTATTCTTTATTTTGTGTTTACTTCACTCGATAAATTCACACTTTTAAAATGAGTGTTTGCGTAAAAACTGATACAGTAGTTGAGTCAATCTTTCTTTGAATTCTTATATCGATTTTGAAATTTTCTTTACGTTATGGCTTTAAAGTCGAGCGACGTAGAAAGAGCCTTTTTAGTCTTCATTCTATTAACAATATACTCTATAACATTGGTTTTCTTAATGAGATATCAACAGTTACTCGATGGTTGGATAAAGGGAGGACTCGCTGTGGCATGGGTTATCATTTATTTCATTTCTGGATTTTATGTGTTATGTTTATTATCATAGTAAGTAAAAAGTTTGTTATTTATATTCATTTTCTTTCAGATTTGCCCCCGACCTAATAGACTCTCTTGGTAAAGCAAATAACATGCTTTTACAATGAAATCTCATGGTATAAACAGTATCCGCTTTCGAAAATATCAGAAGGCCTATCAGTTTGACAACTTACGGAAAACTGAATAGATTATTCGTTTTATGTGCTAAACAAGGCATCTTAGTAGCAGAAAAACAATTTATTAATTCTTAAAGTTGGTATATTTTGCGATGTTTAAATTGATAATATCCATTCTGATGCATAAAATTTGCATTTTGAAATAATATATCACTCTGAACAGATTTTAGATAATTTTCACTATCCACATTTCACAATTTATGCAAACTTAAACCAGTGAACAAACACGCAACAAGATTTAAGAGAAATTTTTGTGAACCTTATTGTCGCAATAAACTCAATCCAGCTGGGAAAGTTACGTTGAGAATACATTATATCGACGTCCTTACTGACGTTGCTATGACGTTGTGAATAGGTGTTGAAATGAAACACATTTACGACGTAGGCAACCAACGTAATTAAGACGTCCAGGGGAGTACATGTCGCTTCTTCGTTCAACGATTCGTTGCATTCGTGGCTCACGGTCTAGACACAATGTAACGCAAAATGACTTTGTCGAAGCTGTTACCAACATCAAGCGAGCAAACATTGTCAACGAATGAACAACCACTATTCTAAATTTTTTTTCTTCTTTTTTTTGTCTAAAGCCATAAATTTTGTATACCTTGTAATCTCTGTTATTTGTATAGAATATACTATGTGAATCAAAAAAGAAAAAAAAAAAAAAATTAAGACGTCCTCGATTTTACGTCAGGAATAACGTACCTTCAACGTCAGTTTCACGTCGGATCGTGTATGGTCGCTACATGTTCTCACAGTGTTCACAAAATGTTCCCGAAGTGTTTTTCCGAACTTAGCAACCTGATTGACATACTTTCACATTTCCACCTTGGTGGAGATGGAACCCTCGAACTCCCGGCCCGGAGACGCGGAATTTACCATAAGGCTACTTGATGCCTGTGACCTACAAACTGGAAGTTGGCCTCACCCGTAACAACTGGGTTAGGCGGTGTGGTTTCCAGTTTTTATTGGTTAATTAAGGGCCCGTAGCCTCCCTTATTACCATATTTTATCTATTAGACAAACAACAAACAAAAGATTACGTTAACGCAACATTGAGTTACCGATACTTTTATAACGTTGAAATCAAGTAACTTTTTTACGTATTAACGACGTTATCAGTAAGTTGAACCAAAGACGTTGGTTGGTAGTAGTTTTAAGACGTCGTTTAAACGTCCAATGATAGTCGCGAAGGTGACATAATTTTCAGGTTTCAAATTTTACGTAATATTAATGCGTAAATAAGACACTAAAGTACGTAAATTTGAGACCTTTAGTCAACGTTGTTAAGACGTCTTATTTTGGTAAATTCAGAGACGTCACTTCTCAACGTTTTACTAACGTTTTGGCGACGATAAGTAAAATACAGTACGCAGTGAAAAAATACGTCGAGAAGAAATTGTTTTTAAGTTGTTTGGTAACCAACGTTTACGTTAGCAAATTTCAACGTCAGCAGAACGTCTTGGCCCTGTTGGGAAGTCATTTAAGTACATCCTTTGTATTTATCTGAAAACACTCTACAAGAATGCAAAACCGATGCATATTTCCAACAAGAACTAGCAAAGCAATTTCTTGATAATAAGATCAACTTAACCTTTTACAACTTTCCCTCTGTTTTATGGTCGCTCTAACGTCGCAACAAAAAAACGATCTTTAACTGACAACAAGAAACCGTAGCGGTTGGGCACAACTGAAACAAGCTTTTTCAAAATCCTACAATGGTTGATAACCATGAATAGAGTGGTATATCCTATAACTTTGTATTTATGATATTAAAATCACTTATTTACTTACAACCAATTCTGACATTCTGCATGAAAGTTAGTTAGTTTTATTTTCAAATTATTTTAAAAACTATGCAAAAAAAAAAAAAATTATTTATTCATTTGGATGAGTGAATGGAAGATACTTGAATGATATGTGCTAAGAGTTATCCATGAACTTATGATCAATAGAAAATACTTTATCTATCTATATAAGGTATTAACGTTATACGTACACTTGTGATTTATTTACTTGTTTTTGTTTACAGTGGCCTTGATCAATTCGAGTATACATGGTGGAACATGCAGATACTCCATTTTCTGGTTTTCATTATCATTGGTTATATGTTTGCCTTGGAACGTGCAAACGACAGTCTTAAAAAGGTACATTTCATGTTATGCTAGTAGAGTGTCCCTCTCGTTTTAACTATTAAACTACTGTCATTTGAGTTGAAAATCCATAAGCAACAGTAGTCATGCTAGAAACCTGGAACTACTTAAATCGTAAGAAGTTTCTTTTACCAAGCTAACGCAAACTAGAATTTCTTCCAGAAAGTAATTGTCAAGAAGCTAAGCATAATGATAAAACGTTTCAACACGATTATAATGAAGAGAACGATCATCGAATCGTGAACAACGTCGTGATAACGTTGCATTGAAGGAGAGGATGATTTTTATAATACTTATGAAAACCACAGTTGTTTTTTCTTCAAACATGTCATCTGATTGCAAAGAAAATACCACTTAAGAACTGAACGTCAACGAAATTGGATGTAAATGGATAAGCCGTTTCTGCTCTCCAATTGAGTTGAGATAATTTTGCACCACTTCATCAAAAAGACTTTGAACTACATTCACAGACAATCCCATCCAATTTCCTGATATTGTCTATAACGTCTATAATCTGATGCAGTTTTACTTACTTTTAAATAGGAGAAGGAAAAATACACTAGAGATTTCACTATTTTGCAATGCATGATGCCAATTGTGGTTTTTGCAAACTGCTTGAATCCTTTTCAGAAAAGGAAAACGCATCCTTCAAATACGGCAACCATAATGTTGGATTCGTTAAACGCTATTGACATAATGGATATGTTGGTACAATTTAAACACGTTAAAGAAATGGGCACCAGTTATGAAACTTGGTTTTATATATCTGTCGGAGCTTCCATACTGCTACTAGCGTTTCCTACTGACTTGGATGAAGGAGACAAGGACGGTCCAGAGGGGGGGAGAATGACGAAATCAATCACAACGTTGATTTTTACTGACATATCGTTTTTGATTCTGCGATTATGGGTGATACATGATACAGACTCACTGGAGGTTGGATTGATTTTTGCTTTTAAAAGCTTCATATCTACTTTAATCGACACTCATCATTTACTCTGTGTTGTTATGCCTGATAGCCGCTACTCGGAAAAAGCCGTTCCAAAGGAAACAGAGAACAGGATCAATGAAACAGGATCATTAAAAATATCTACATGGAAAAAAAGGGCATTTAAAGAACGAAATTTTCGATGACACGATGCGGAGCGCTTACACAATTTCCACTGAAATAATTATAGCATTGCATGGTGGTAGTTGCATGGAGATAATTGAATAAGAGAAACTCATCTAAGTATTTCTACAAATTTAAAATTCTAAGAATGTTGTCTAAATTTCCTCCTTTATTTTATGTTAACACGTTTTGTTAATGAGATATTTCTTGTAGAAAAAAGGTCTTTTCCATTTTGCTAATGAATTTAGATAATGTAACACCAGACAATGTTCTCTTCAACTCCAACTATACGCTAGTTTGAAGACTTTCCTTAACAATCATTGATCATAAAAGTTAAGAACTAGTCATAAGCTCACCTACAACGTTTCAATCTATTTTTAAGATTTCTAACATTATTTACCCTGGATAGCTTCTTCTACGGTGGCTCATATCTGCCACCCATGTGGAGCTGCAGAACAAGGGCTTTTACTGTGCAGAAGAATAACGTCTACTGCACAGTAGTCAGATCACTACTGTACAGTAAGTGATACATAAACCGATGGAAAACCGAAATTTCTAAGTTAACCGTACAGTAGCAACAAACTTACAGCGCAGTAGTAAATGTTCTACTGCGCAGTTGCAAGTCTTCTTTTTGTCCAGTAGCAAATCTTCGACTGCGCGGTAGCAAAAAACGTATTGCGCAGTAGACAGTACGCAATAGACATTTTCATAATAATCACACAATGTCTCATATGCTTCAAGCATCGAGACGCTTTATATAAAGGATGTGTCTCTACTGCGCAGTGAAGAGCCTGACTACTGCGCAGTAAGCATGATTCTTCTGTGCAGTAAAAATCTTTATTATACAGCTCCACATGCGTGGCAGATATGAGCCACCGTGCCCTTCAGCGTTTGTTATCAATGAGGGTCCTGCGAATAAACACTAAGACATATACTCTCCCATTTGGGCTGCGAAAGCTGTAATGGCAGGAACCTCTCGTCAATCACCATAGATATCATTCCTACACTCTTGCTGAGTGTCAAGTAGAGAGGAGTGATTCACACTGTTATAGTAGCTAGCACAACAATTGGCACTATGAATCGGTCATGGATTGAACTGTCGGGCTCCCAAACAGGCAGCGAGCGCTGTACCACCTACCCACCACAAGACGTCTAAATCAAGTCTAAGTTACGTCTTTAGCAAGACGTCTATCTAAAACGTCTTTTAGACGTCTTTAAAACTTAAAATAACTAAATCGTCTAAAAGACGTCTAAAAATAGCCTTTAAAGGCCGTTTCCCATACAGCTGCATTTTACGCTCGAGCGAAAAAGCTCAGGAAACTTTTGCTAACGCATGCGCATGAAATAAAAATTACCGCTGACTGAGAGATTTAGAATTCTCTTGAGCTGCTCTTGCACTTGGCGTAAAAGTTAAACTCATTCTACCTTTGAGCGCGTATTTTTTCTCTCTCTTTTGTTAAATTTTATACCAGCCAGTCATATTTGGGTAATGTTTGTTTTGAAAATGCGAACGTCAATCAATAAAACAAAATTTTAAAGATTCCTTTAAAAACAATTTTATATGATGTGAATTTTTTCACTAGTAGGTGTGAAGTTTATTGTTTTTTTCACCTTCAATAAATGTGCGAAATATATTAATGATGCCACGACTTGTGACCTGCTTAAAATCTTGCAGACTCATATCGTCGGGTCATTACCGAGCAGTAACCAGCTGTTTTTCAACTAGTTGTTTTTAAAAAGATCTATTTTTATGTTATTTGAAGTTCCATAAATAAGAACAAAACGAAGCATATATCTGAAACTGTGTTCTTAAAGCCTAGAACAAAATAAGAACAATTCAGGCTGAAAAAGGCTACTTTGATGACAGTTCAAAAATGCAAAAGTAGTAACTTTTCTTCTGTTTAAGGCTGCCATTCTGAATGTTTTGACATTTTTTGCACGTGCATGAAAAACATTTATGGAAATCAATTTGTGCTACCGAGAAAAAATCTCACGAGCTTTTTTCGCTCGAGTGTAAAATGTAGCTGTAGGAAATCGGCCTTAAAAGTAGGTATTTTATTGGCACTTTCAAGACATCTTTCTCAAGGCATATTGAAGACGTCTTTAATATGTCTTTTTTTGTTCTTCTCGCTTTATTCGATATTCGAATGTTTGATATTTAATCTCATGACGCGGCGAAACATTTAGTTAAATAATTTATTCATATTGTTATGTTCAGTCAAACTACGAGGACAAATGAATTAATGTAAGTATAAAGTAGGTATTATATGATCGTATTTTATGCTTAGTTTTTTACAAGCTGGTTGATTTTCGATATTTATGATATACTGCAACCTATTTACCACCCCCTGATTATCGTATCTCAACCAAAATAATTCTTAAGCAGTTTCAAAAATGTTCCTTCAAAATGTTCTTGTTCGTGCCATTTACAAAAAATTGTAAGTAAATCTTTTAAAATTCTGCTAGAGTGGACAAAAAGCTATAGTTTAAATGCTAAATGATTGGTGTATACTTTATTATGTTTACAGAGTCACATACTTGATCATTTGGATTTAAACTTTTGATTTGGATTTTTGTAAGCATTCTCTTTCGATGCTTTTGTTATGGATGTTAGAGAAAAAAAGTCTCTTGCAAAACGTGTAAATGTATTGGTTTAGTAAATATTATTTTATACAGAAGCCTTCCCTACATTATTTTTGTGTTTCTTTACTTCATTTCAGGATGATGAGATATGGAAGAAATAACAACAGATACGATTTTGAGTGCAAGTGAACGAAATACAATGTTTTGCGTTTCAGCAAGAAACTTAACTATACTTAAAGTCTTTTCTGTTTATATTCTATTTTGTTATTTTGTTGTATTGCGTATGAAAAGTACTGATTCATTCGAAAAATATAAACATTTTTATTCCACTTAGATGTTTTCTTTTCCCTTATGGCCAGGAAGCCTTTGTAAGACGTCTGGAAATAATCTGATTTGTCCGCTTTTAAGACGTATATAAAATGCGTCTTAAAGACGTCATTTAGATCTTTAGAAAGACGTCATTTAGACGTCTAAAACAGACGTCTTTTTAAATGCATCTTAAAACAGAACATTTTTAGACGAGTTTTAGAGAGCTTTTCGCCGGCTGGGCACTGGACTAACAGTCGATGAGCCATTGCAATCAGATCAATAATATGGCACGAAATTTGTCTTAATATACTATAAAACGAATAGTTAAAGACTCTATCAAACTCGCAAAACTAAGTCACCAATAAGTATCCATTAGTCAATTGTTTTTAAATCAAAAGTGTGTTCTTTGATAACTTAAGGAAACTTTAGTTTGTTGGTTTTGGGTAGTAACAAGAAAAAATAAAAAGAGCCACTTGTACGACTACTTGTAAGTTATTTTTCCTGTCATACAAGCAAAAAAACAAATAAAAAACAAACAGACAAACAAAATAACAACAACTTTCTTGGTCTCTTTCATAAATATGATGCTGGACATCATCAATATTGATTCACAAGAACATGTATGGCGTAAAATAATATTTCTATTCATGCAGATTTTAAGTGTTGAGTTTAAAACTTCGAAAATCCGATGAGTACCTGAATTTTTTTGTGTGACTGACTAACTCACCAATTCTCTAGAATTGGATATTACTCAGCATGATAAAACCACTAACTAAATAGAAATAAATTGGCTTCGAGGTTGCACATTTACGTCAACTTTGAACTTCATGAAAAATAACAACAACAACAGTTTTTCTATTGTGATCAAAACTGTGTTCAGAGTTAAAATTCTTAGAAACAAAGAACTTGTATCAAAACTAATTAAATAAGATGAGAAATGAATTCATCATAAGTTATATCTTTTTGTAAGTCATCTAACTAGCTATATTCTAAATTAAAAATTCAGAGGCTTTTCGAATACAATTTCATCAACAGTCCGTTAAAAATACTTTCAATCACTCATATAACAAAGATAATTTGGTCACTATATCGAAAAGGTATTGGCGACAGTGTGTCATAACGTAATTCTAATGTCGGGATTGATTATTTGAAATATGATGGAAGGACTGGTAGGGGATAAAGTTTACAGTTAAATATAAGGAACTGTTAATAAGATCGTGAGACAACAGCTGATGTGAGGAGTGGGTAGTGGAAACAAGCAGCTGACTTACATGAAAATGACAACATAAGACGTAAACAAATGAAAGGCCTTCACGTGGAGATTCCCCCGTGTAAAACTGGTGACTACCTCCCAGTTCAATTTGTAGCAGTTCAATATCTTCTTTAAATATTCGTCTTCGTTCAATATCTTTAAAAGAAAAAGGAAAAAAATATAAAAAAAGGCAGTTGAGTAAATTGTGATTTAAATCGATACGCCATTTTGAAATTAGAAAAAAAAAAAATTTCATGTTTATCTAATCTTCATAAATGGAATTTCCCTATAAAGATAAAAGAGAATGGGAACGAATTTTAGAAATTGATCATAAAGCTCATTGTTGTGTAACATTCGAGTATTATAAAGAATGTTTATTTAAAACATTAAAAAATACTGGATGTGAATTCACATTTCGTTTGGTTGAAGATGAACAGGTAGACGATTTCAAGAAAAAAAATGGCACATCGTGGTAAGTGATATTGCGAATCGAAGTGAGCCATGGAAGACCTCAGCTTATACGAAATAAGTCAAGGATGAAAGTAACTACAATAAAAAAAACCCCTGCCATTTGAATGAATCCTCTTATGAAACCAAAAACGTCTTTTCGATACTTTATTCAAGAAATAAAAATCATGCTTGATGAATAGTTAATGTAGAGCTTCACAAATCATTATTTACGGTTTTTTTTTCACTGTTTGTAGTTCCCAAAGATGCCATGGAGAGATTACGTTTACATAATCGTTCATCAGGTAAGATGTTGTGTTCATTTACGAAAATTTAATCACCAGCAAATAATTATGAATTCTATATGAATTCTATAAAGTTATAGCCAACTTTTTTAATCACAAGAGAAGATTAAAGCACTAAGTTTAGTTTAGAGCATCAAAGTCTTCAAAGTACAAGAAGGATAGAAACGAGGCTAGAAATTCAATCAAATTATGTACTGATGTTGGATCACAGTGACCTGTAAACTCAAACATTGTTGTCCTTTTCGCTTTGTTTTTGTGTAAAACTACAATCCGTTTTAGCGTTAAATCTGATTTTTTTCACTAGTTTTCACACCCCTTTCTTTTAGGATCGAGTTCTTATATTTCAAGAATTGATATATGCAACCATGCCAACAAATTAAACCACCATACTGATCAGTTCAATATCAAAGGTCTTACATTAAGAAGGGGTAATGAATTCCTGTTGGATATATATTTGGGAGACAGTATGTTTTCCAATGCAAGACCAAAATTTCATCTTGAATTAAGCACTGGCTCACGGCCACCTGAATACAATAAAACACTTGTGAACATCCAGTTCGTAGATTACTTAGATGCTAAACAATGGGGAATGAAAAAGGTCGACGTTGGGTTGCACAAATATCAACTTAGAATCAATATTCCTACAACTTGTCTAGTTGCCAAGTATCAACTGAGAATTCTTAGCCAACGTAACGAAGAGTGGTACAAGCACAATGAACCTGTCTTTATTTTATTCAACCCTTGGTCTCCAGGCAAGTTATAATACAATTCGAGTTTAAAGGAAAGCTCTCAGAATTTTAATGAAACCGTGATTTCCTTTTTTTACTCTTTTTTTTTAATATTTTAGATGATGAAGTTTACATGCCAAATACTTCTCAATTGGAAGAGTATGTATTAAATGACAAAGGCGTGATATTTTGGAATACAGCGAATGAAATACAATCAATGTCATGGTACTATGGTCAAGTATGCATTTTTTAACTTATGCTTTAATCTTTAATTATTTATTTTATAGTGCATCATTGTTAAGAGTGACTTCAATTATCTTTCAGTTTGAAGAGGTTGCTTTGGAAAGTGTATTTTACCTTTTAAGAACCACAGCTATAGGCAAGCGAGACACAGCTGTCGATATCTGCAGAAGTATTTCCGCATTGGTAAGTGCAATATCTTAATTAAATACACTAATTTAACAAAAGGATTTGTCATTATGTTATCACAACTTTACCTCTAATTTCAGTTGAGCTTCCAGATCACAAAAACATGTGCCTCCGAAAATTAAGATTTCTCATGTCCAACTTCACAACACTCAAGTTTCATAGTTCGACTAATTTGATGACAAACTAAGTTTTCTTTGTAAACTTTTTCAACAGAGCATAAAATCTATGAAGAAAAGGTTTGGACCAGCTCAAATGAGTAAAGGCTTGCTAAACCCGCTTTACATACTGAACTACGTATTTACTAGGTCCCATCAAACTCAAAACGTGCAAGCGGTTCTATACACCAAATGCTATTATGATTTTCGAACTTAATCACCAGTTTGGATCCAGTTTTCATATCTCATACGCCGCGATAGTTGTTTGATAACATCATTGCCAAATTTCTTAGCGTTGTTTAAGAAATTTCATCTAGAACAAATGATTTCTTTAAGGTTACTTCAGGGAATGGAAATGGTGTAATAGAAGCCAATTGGAGTAAAAATTATGCGAATGGAGAGAATCCTAATTCATGGACCGGATCTACAGAAATACTTTCCAAGTTCATGACGTTAAAGCAACCTGTGAAGTATGGACAATGTTGGTGTTTTGCAGGTGTAGTCACAACTCGTAAGTTAGAATTCCTATCGATATGGAATTATATGTGGTTTTGCAATCGCATAAACAGGAAGCTGAGGCGCTGACCACACAGTTCGCTGGGAGCTCAAATTCCAAACTTCTTCCAAAATAATCAATATGAGCGGGATTCAGAGAAATCACGTTTCGTTTTTACGAAACCATTTTGCTATAGATTTGTAGGGAATTATATACAACTTAGTAGAGTTGTTCGTGAATTTTTTCCTACACAGTCATTTGAAACTTCACATCAACACTTGAAATAAGCCTGCAAAGTAATGATGTTTCTTTTGATACAAGAGAAGCCTTTAAATCTCTGAGCTAACATTTTAGTTGAGCAGTTTTAAAAAAAATTCTCACAAGTAATTGATTTTTTTCGTGTAACAGGCTCGTCGATTTTACGAATCTCCCTAATAGACATATGACAGAGTTATAAATAAATAGGTTAATGTTTTCAAAAGAAATAGTAGCGAACTTTTTCAAAGCTAGTTTTTAACTATCGGTCAATAAAAGGAATTAAATGGCTCGTAGTAAAATGTTCACCAGCCGTGGCCTTGTAGTTTTTGCATTGTAACTCTAAGTGAAACTCGCTTGGCCCTTTTTTTCACTTCGATCTGTTACACGCAAGTAAAAATTTACTGCAGGTAAGAAAAGATCCTTGCGTAATGCAAACAGAAGTGAAATGCAGACCGGAACGAATTCTGCTGAGTATTAATTATCCAGTGTAGTTTAGTTTTTCTTTAAAAGAATAATTTATATTGATGTCTTGAATTATCATTTTACTTTTTATTGACCATAGTATTGCGAGCACTGGGAATTCCAACACGTACTATTACGAATTTTGAATCCTGTCACGACACAGAAAAAAACGGAACATATGATATATATATCGACGCGGACAAAGAATTCGACAGCGTTTGGTAACATGTTAGAATTGCTTGTATGATGCATGACTTTAGCACATTAGTAGAATGCTTTTCGGGGGTTTTCTTATGGGCTTCAGATTATCAAACGAAAAGATGTGGTATATGTGAGCGATTGCTAATGCATTTTCGGAAATGTTAATAGGCTATTCATTTATCCTTCTTTGATGCAGGAATTTTCACTGCTGGAATGATGCATGGATGGCTCGATCAGATTTACCTTTAGGTTATGGAGGCTGGCAAGCTATAGATGCAACACCGCAAGAAACAAGTGAAGGTACTGTAATGAGATCTATTTATCTCGATCTATCTCGAACTCTCAGGGAAAAAGTTCGAGATTTCGAGATATCGAGAGTCGACTGTCTTGTGTAATGTCTACGACGCCGTGATGCAATTACCCTGTTCAAACTTAGATATTATAAAGAAAATGGAAATAGGAAAATTTCATATTTTCCTTTTAATTCAAAAATAGTTTTAAAAAGTTTCAGGGTTATCGAGATTTCAAGCGCGTTTCTAGCGCGCAATGCATTAATTATTTTCAGAAATTGCGCGATAATCACGACCTTATCACTTTATTGTACTTGTCTCACAATGCTCCCCTAATAATAGCTTTGCTCGACTCAGAATGTATTAGACAGTGGAACACAGGATAGCTTTCATATATTAACTCATGCATTGCTGCTTTGATACTAGACATACTAGACTCCCTATAATTCGAATCAGCGTCACCGAAAATTCGTTTGAATTTTAAAGAGCTTACAAAATAAGTAGTTCATCCGCAATGGCTCCTTTCATACTTTCACGTTTTTTATTTTCAAAAGATGAGAAATTTTAACCCAGTTAACACACAACGTCAATACAATGTTGTTTTATGGTTGTTCTAACGTGTTAACCAAAAACGACCATTAAGCGAAGTCAAGAAAACGTCAGGGTCGGTCGCAACCAAAAACGGACATCAAATAATTGCGACCTGAAAAAACGTTTCATTTGAAAAAACATTTCAAAATCCTGCAATGGTTGAAAGCTTATATCGTGACTAGAGTGGTATATACTGTAATTCAATTTCCGCGCTTTTAAGCGTAGGAAATTGTTTGGTTTACACATCCTATCGATCTATCTGTCTCTGTAACAGTATTTTGCCGTTTTCGGAAAGTTCGTTTGGATTTCGGATTGTTTGTTCATTCAGAATAGGTAATGATAGACCCAAACACTGAACTCTATGCAAAATGTAATACAAAAAGGCCATTTTCAATCTTAATTCATAAACATATAAACTTTTTTATACTTTTGAAATACTTTTAGAAGTTGTTTTAGCCATTTTATGTTGAAAACTTCCCAATTCAATTATCTTTGAAATTTCCTTAAAAAGTCAGTAAAATATGCACACCGAGCACGTGAAACGTTCTCGAACCGATTGGGTTTATGTTTTGAGGAAGTTGTAGATGTATAACAAGGTTTGAAGGAGAATTTTAACTACTATTGCAATCGAAATATAATCATGAGATCATTCCTTATGGAGGAAATATTGATGTTTAGCTGACTCTGGGAAAATTAGGGTTAGGGTTAGGGTTAGGGTTAGGGTTGGGTTAATATGTAGCATCAAGATTACTGGTGAATACGTCTTATCAATAAATGCATGAAGCATGTTCATTTCATTTAATAAATATTACACCAAAAGTTGAAGATATCGAAAAAAGTAAAGAAATGAAATTTTCTTATCAGCACAAATCACTTGTGAATGAATTGACCCACATACAGAACTGAAAATATAAACATATGCAAGATATTGGTGAACGATATGTCTTATAAAACTGTTTTTCTGGCTCCGAAACGTCATAGTGAATTGAAAAGCGGTAATAAATTAAAGAAGGGAATAATTTGGGGAATTCCAGACTGTATCAAATTATTCATCACTGTACAATGCTCAGTTAAGTTATCACTGTGTGGAACTGATTAGTTTTAAATTCACATTTAAAAGATTTTAAGATGACATTGTTCAAAATAATCCTGTAAACCACTCAATGGAGGCACAATGATTTAGTTTGGATATATGTCAGGAAAACAAACTTTGGATGATGATTAGAATCCAACCAATTATATACATAGAATGAGATCACTAAAGCCTTGGAAAATTTGGAGTGTAATATGTTCTAGGACACAATACTTTAAGGGGATCTTTTTTGTGTGAATTAAATTTTGCGACTTTTGCGACTTTTGGTCAAATTCGCAAAAATAAATCCACGCAAAACGTCAAGACATGAACGATTCGCGAAAATAAATCCACGCAAAATTTCATGATTTTATTTGCTCATTTTTTGGCTCTGCGTACCTTTTTCGTATATTAACTATTTCCTTGTACTTATCAAGTACACCCTATACTATCAAGTACACGCATTGCACTTTGTGCCCATTCGCAACTATAAATCCAAGCATTTTCTTTGAGAAGCTCTGACTCGAAAAATTGATCCACGCAAAACGCTCTGAAACCTTGGCTCGCAAAAACTAGTCCACGTAAAAAAAATCCCCTTAAGGTATATATATCATGTTCGAAAAGAACATTTTCATACAGATCCTAACAAAGTTTTATTGTGTCATTTGTCTTTTCGTGCGCATTGGTGTAATTTATTGACTTCATGGAAGTGGTAATATGCAGACAGTGGTGGATTTAGAGTGTAGTCGCAACTTAACGCGCATTAACATAATTTGTGAATTCAGTTCATTTTGTCAATGGGACTACACGTTTTTTTATAAGCAACACGTTTATAAGCAACACTAGTAAATTTTCTCAAAACGTTAAGCAACAGTACTACAAGGATCTTACATAAATTAGCAACAAGAAATTTTTAAATCCTGCAGCACTAGCATAGCTACAGCACATTTCTTAAAATTGTTGACATTAGGCGGTTACACTAGGTTGGAGAACCATGTCCTAGACTTTGTACTTGGATACTTAAACTTACACAAAGGTTTTCTAGATTGGAAATACATATTTTTCCAATTAATACTTAGCAACAAATTAAGCAACATTACTACTAAAAAATGGTCATTTTTTAAGCAACATTACTTACTGACGACAGTCAAGCGACGATGGAATGCGGCGTCGAAACAACGTCGAAACAACGTTTTTGTGCTAACTGGGAAGTATCTAAAACATTTTGAGTATCTAAAGTGACAGCGGTAACTTAAACAACAATAGCATAATGGAAACGTGTTGAGCTGGCTTATCAGAGTTTCCGAATTTAAATCTCCCTTTCAACGAACGCAATTTCTACCAGCCGAAATGAAATGAAATTATATCAGCTGGAATGTAGCGCCTCCCCTCGACGTGCCTTTGGGCATGCAAGAATAAAAAGTCGGTGTGGTGATTTTGGATAATAAAAGGAGTATTCAAGATGTTGTTTGGAGGTCTCCTCGAAAAGTGATGAGTTAAAAATGTGTAAAGTTTCACATTTTCTTTTTCAATTCCTTTAAGAACTTTGCACTTAAGGATAGTCATCACCCCTGTAATCGAAAAAAAATCAAATTTTCTTTTACTTCATAAAAAGATAAAGTTTTCAGAGAGCTTTCTGAAAATGTATATATGATGCTATAAAAATTTATCATTTGGTACAATATTTTAAATTTAGTGGTATTTCATTTCATGTTTACTGCAATTTTCGTTTACAGAACCTATTCAGCATGTTTACAAGAACTATGTTCTCTTTTAATAGTAGACTTATTAATTATTCATGTAAAGCAAATAACAGCTACTGTTTCTTTTGTAAATTTGTTTATTCAACCGATCGCAAAATGGAATTTCTTTGGAAGACGTTTTCTCGATAAGTATTTTTGCGTTACTTATCTGTCTTTAAATACCTCCAAAAACCCCTACGATGGAGGTATCGTGACGTAGTTTTTTGCAATTGAAAGAATAGGTTTATAAGAACAAAACGTTACTACAATTTTTTCTTTAAGCGAATATTCGCTCTGCAATGAAGGGAGAAAGTCAAGGAAAGGCTATTTTAACAAGTGCTTTTCGTAAATCTTTTATTTCATCAGAACTAAGACTTGTTTAGAAAAACTGTAGTAACGTTTTTTAAATTAGTAAACGTAGAACACAATAACATAAAAATGTCACAAAAAATATTTTTCAAAGGGTCCGTGAAGCTCTTAGAAATTTAACCTTTTCAAAATGCCTTTATCCGCAATAACTTTTAAAAACTAAATATATTGAAAATAAAATTATATTCATTAGATAGGAAATTTTATAAGGTTTTCAAAAATATATACTTTGTTGATGAAAAAATAACCACATCAAAAGTTATGGACACAAAACTGAAAACATGCAGCAAGGGGTGATGACTATCCTTAATTTTGTAAGTCTTCTGACATGTTATATATTTACATTTACAGGGTTATATCAGCTTGGACCAGCACCGTTAGTGGCAATCAAAGAAGGTAAAGTGAACATTGAATATGACGTTGGATTTGTTTTTGCAGAAGTCAACGCTGACAAAATATATTGGAAAGCGACTGGTGGAGGACCTTACAACCATAAACTTGTCGGCAGAGATACTAAAGCAATAGGTATGATCATTTAAGTTATAGATAGATATTTTGCTGGTGCAGCAATGTAAAGTAATTACATTTTGTGTATGTCATAATTATCAATCAATTTGATTTGGGTTTTTTTTCAGGTCAAAAAATCAGTACAAAAGCTGTAGGGAAATACAACAACGACAGAGTCGATATAACAAATGAATACAAATATTCAGAAGGATCCGTTCCGGAAAGAGTATCTGTCAGACACGCCCTCAATTTATCAGGAAATATATTAGTGGAACAGACACCGACAGATCTCAAATTTGAGCTGATTTCAGATGCAAGTGTGGTTGTAGGAGCGGACATTCTTGTTCGTCTTAAAATTACAAATACATCACGAAAGCCTTTATCAGTTGATATCATTATTGGGGGAAACATTATCACATACACCGGCGTTGCACTTCAAAAGGTTCACAAACATAATTACCAGATAAACGTGAGTGGTTTCTCAGGTAAAGTACTATGATTGATACTGCAACAAAGTTCAAAACAGTCAAACTGGTGCTGTTTTTGTTTTTTTTAGCTCGTATACATGAAGTCAAATTTCCAGCAGATCTATATCTACAGTTTTTGCATAAAGCTCCAAGCATCAGGTTTTATGCATTTTGTTCCTGTCCTGAAAACAGGCAAACATATGTAACTGAATTTGTTGTTACGTTAAGTAGACCTGAGCTCATCTTTGAGAAGTTCCCAAAATTTCAGCTGAAGGGGGAAGAAATCAATTTTTTTATCCGAGTACAAAATCCACTAAGTACACGGCTGACAGATTGTTTGTTACGTCTGGATGGTAATATGATGGAAGGTAGAATCAGTAAGCGGGAAAGGTAGAACTTTTTTATGCTCAGTATAACTTCATAATTTTATTTATTTATTTATTTATTTATTTACCTAATATTTATACACGATAAAAACACTTCAGAATAATTACAAATTCTGTTATCAATGTGTGTCGTGTGTAAAAAAAAAAAAAAAAAAAAAGAAACGAGAAAAAAGAAAAAGAAAATGTTATAAAATAAAATATTAAAATTGTATTTACATATATATAATAGGTTAAGTAGATAAAAATAAGTAAGGGATGCTGCTCCTTCTTTGAGAACTTGTTTGGTTTTCTTTAGTTTCGTTCCGGCCAAAGGAAACTTACAGATACCTGTTACTATTAGACCAGAGGTAATTACTTTAGCGCGTCTTCATGTGGATAAATATGTAGCGATGAAGGACTGCAGTTTTCCTTCAAATTTGTTCCATTTTAAAACTGAAGCAAAGAAATCTTTTATAACGTTCCTTATATATATTTTTTCAGTATGATGGTCAGCGACAACTGGTGGCTTCTTTTACAACAAAACAGCTTGGCGGCTTTCGAGGATGCAAAGACATAGAAATTTTTTAACTGATTGGGTAATTGATTAGAAAATCTTACGAAAGACACTTGATATATATATACCGCAAACAGTTTTGTTTGAACAGAAATGTCGGTTAGCGCTGTGTTACGTTGTTAAAGATAATAGATCTTTCCGGAATTTCTTTCAAACTTCAAACGTTTATTTCATAAAAGCCATTACAAATGCTCCTCAGTGGATTGCAGTGAATCGGTTAAACGCATCAAATCCACGTGGTGCTGGACATTTTTTCAGAAATTTCGACCTCTAAACTGAACGATATAACATATATATAATTACATATCCAATTCCTTCTTGTAATTTCTTTGATTTGTTAGTAAATACAGTAAAATCTTTAAAATTCGAACGCCCATAATTCGAACCTTTCGTGGTAACCGTAGTAAGCTTCTCCTTTCACTCCAGCCGAAATGACATTATTTTCGTCTAAGAATCTGTGAGCTCTGTGATGAAACATTTACAAATGGTAATGGTAACTTAAAACATTTGAAATCAAGGTATCTTTGTGTTTTGTCGGTATGTTTTTCATAGAAGACGCGCTTTCTTTAAAAACTTTTATAAATTCTCTTTACAGGAATAGAAATAGCTGCCGGACATCGGCGATATCCTAGAGCTTTACACAAACTACCGGCATAAAATCCTCAAAAAATATAGAAATTTCCGACAGAAAAATAATCTATTACGCTTTTTTTTTTTAATCGTGATTCTAAGCATCCTTCTTTATCGCTCCGTAAGGTGTAAATTGCATAATATTCATTAGAAAGACTTTCGTTCAAAAGTAAAAATTACGTGAAAGAAAATTTTCTGTTAGTAAAGATTGAGAGCAAAAGAGACCCTGGGATATATTTTTTTGGTTGTTTCACTGCGAACCCAAGAAAACATGCAGCATACGTGTAGAGATGGAATGGAATGCAAGAGATAAGAGATGCAAAGATGTGCTCAGATGAGCTAGACTCAGTAAAATCACGTTTTCCAATTTCTCATCGCCCAGAGTTTCTTCTCTTTTGAAAACATCTTTTTTTCAAATTAATAATTGAGAGAAAAGAAGCCCTGGATGCGGTTGAAATTTTCCGTCATACCAGGTAATGATAATATTTCGCTGCATATGGAAGCTTCACTGCTAACACAAGCAAACATGCAACAAACGTGTGGAAACTGAATGGAATGCTATCTGGTTCTTATCTCATTCTGATTCATAATGGAGAGTATGTTTGTAAAATTTAGAAATGATTACATATTTAACTTTAAAGCGGAAAACTGTTTAATATTGCCTTTCTATAGCATTTCACAACATGGGACGAATTAGAAAATAGTGTATATTTTTTGTTGAAATTAAGAGTGAAAAATTCGCACAAAACAATAATTAAATCGTTTGCATATTACCTAAAATGGACCTTTGTATTTGTCTACGTCTCAATGTAAACAACGTAATCAAAAAGATCTTTACAACAGCTCATTTGAAATGACATTTTTTATTACGTTCCATATAAGTAGAAGTTAAAATTCCATCATCTAGATTTAGGCTTTGACGTAATCAAAATTGATTGATCTTGTGCTAATAATACTTTTCCTGGTTAAATAAAATGCAAAAAGACATCATTTGTTGCGTCGTAGTATAGTGGTTATCATTCCTGTAATTCATGTGAGAGATCGGGGTTGAATTCTCCAGCGCCGGGTCGATCCATGCCATGTGAGGGAAGTATATGATATATCGGGTAGTTCAGGAGGTCATCTAGGAGAGCACAAGCCCTTCATTGGGTTCGTGTCACTCATGAGTGTCGAATACTTAGGAGCCTCCAACCTAAGCCTTGTCCTCTCCTGGTAAGCAGATGCAATAGCAACTGAGAATGGTCAGCCAGCAACGTTACAGCCATGTTATAAAGTCAGTAGTGGTGAGGAATGACTTAGTATTCGTAAAAGATAGTTGTCCGTATTATGGGATGTACCTCTGTAAAACATTACACTGTATTCAAGAGGAACATAGCCTAGCTTATGTTTTAGATATTAATAAGATTTGCAATTTTATTGTTTATTGTTTCATACATGTAAAGCACTAAAAATAATATACTAAATTGATTAAGTTTATACAATGGCTTGTATACTTGCTGACTGGTTTTGAATTTATGCAGATCGTGAAATGTGGATAGCGTAGTTGTAGGTTTGCATTTAAGCCGGATCTCCAATAGTCGAAAATGTTCGCTCAAAGAGATTTTTTCGCGACAAAAACATCGTCAAGTGAAGATCACTCTTAAAATCGTCTGAAAAAGAATGGTAAATCTAAATCTAAACAAAGCCCGAGGCTGCGATGGCTGCTTTCAACAAAGTAAATCTAAATTATTTAGTACTTCGAAGACGAATTATTTTGCTGCAAACTGTATCGAAGGAAAATACTAGAATGTGATAACAAATTAGTCCTGCTCAAGCTTTCAGTAACACTACACTATCTCACAACTGTGGTGATTCCTGCAATGCCATTAGTTCAAAATATGACGATCGCCGTTCGCATGACGAAAGTTATCAATCAATTTTTCGTCGAGAGAATCGTCGACGATCAGTCTGCGCATGTGTCGTCGTGAAAACTTAAGACGATCGAATGAAAAACCGTCTAGTGGAGATCCGGCTTTATATGCAACAAAGGATTTGATAGATGTTAATTTGATTAATAGTAAAAGCTTTAGATATTCAAATAGTGGATTAAGATTGGTACGGCAGTCTTTAAAATGTATATTGATTCAGATGTACCAGCCCTGGAGATATTCAAGTCACCAACATATCTAATTTCATTCATTTCATTTCAAAGACTTCAATATCCTTGTTCGTGTTAAAACTATTACAATGGTATATAAACATATAAAAAAAATATATTTCAATGTTGGAACCCCTTAATATAATATATTTCCTACAAAAACCTTTAAGAAAATTTAATAACTTGTGTTTTTAATTATGGAATTCCGAACTTGGTAAAGCAGCAATGACATCCGTTTTTCTATCTATCCAAGATTGATAGTTTGATTTCCATTAATCTGACCTAGATTGAATTACCTATTCCTTTTGTTACCCATACCCGGACAGCTTGCTATGCGGGTAAATAAATAAATAAATGGTCCAAAACTTGCTTTACTAATGAAAATACTGGCTATAGATTTTGCTAACAATCAAAATACCCACTTTGACCTTTGCAACTACTCTTGCAAGTCCTATAGAGTGACTTTCTTCTCATGCAATTAGTTTATGGTTCGACGGATTGAAGTCAATCTGAAGACCAGCCAGAAATCATTCAAGCCACACAGAATAAAAGCACTTGTCTAACATAGAGGAAACTATAAAGCTTATGAAGTATATCATCAATGGAAGAGAAACTAGAGAAGAATTGGCAGACAGTCAGTGAAAAGAAAAACAACGTGGCATACGAACTGAAAAAATATTGGTCTGCATGATTGAAATGTACAACTTTGTAATACCTGACATTAAATTGTCATTCAACAATTTTGAAATCAGTACAAATACTTAAGGGATGAACAATAACTACAGATACAACGAATGACCAAAATATTTAAAGGGATCCGTTCTGGAGAGAGCATCTGTCAGACACATCCTCAAATTCTCAAAAAATGAAAAATTTTCATATTAATTTAATTTTTTTCTCAATTTTCGGTAAAAGGTCATATTTTGTCAAATACAGCTCATCATTAAATGCTACGAATTTCATTATGACTGTTGTTTGGAAAACTCTCTTACAACTAAGATTCAGTGGTTAAATCCCTCGCCTTCGATGTTTTATTACAAAGTAGCTGTTGATAGTAATTCTTGATCTTGCTGTTCCGGGGATATGTAAACTAAGGAATTTGAAATTGAATTCACAAATACAGGAACAATCAACCAATTGGTTTTCTTGATGGCAGTACTGTTCTCTGATGTTTGTGTAATATATAGGAAACTAGTCACCAGGGTAAAAAATTTTACCACATCTAACTTTGAAAATGATGTACGCAAATCCTGTGTCGAAAAAAGGTGACAAAAAATATAATAAAGTTGTGCAAACCCCATGACGCAAATTTGAATCATCTAACTGTGACGATAAAAAAAGCTGACGTCACGGCACGTGCTACTATATAGTAATCGTAAAAAAGCGCATGGCCTAACAAAGAATATGACCACGATTAAGAAGATTTTGACCGTAATATTCAACAAAATTTATCACTGTGACGAAAATTTAAATCACGCAATCTCAAATGAAAAATGTACCCACGTTGTAGAGCTTGAAAAACTGATCAAAAAATGTATGGGATTGTTTCGCTACGACCAACGGTTACAGAGATATCTCCGATCAAAGATTATGATGACGTAATAGCCGCATTACCCAAAAGAAATTAGGCGCAAACCCGATCGCATTGACAGCTTGTGGGGTCCATTGACTATAGACAGGTTTACAGACAACGATGATAATGAATTATCAAGATTTAATTCAAAATATTATTTTCCCCATACTGAGCGAGTCGACTTACTTAGCTTTTCCTGGAAAGATGAAGATAATGACATTGTTCGAGCTGTGACTTTACTTAATATGATTTTTGAATGTATGTCGCCATTATGGCTTTCAGCACCTTTTTAATCATGTAAATCGTATCCTGAGGTAAATTTTAAGATTTTGTAACAGACAACAGAGTATATGATAGTCTCGCGTGAATAGAGCAGGTAATAACAAGTGCACAATAGGACCAAATACCGTTTGCAGAATCAACTAATTTTGTATGTTACTTTACAAAATGTTGCTTGGCCACTAAAGGAAAACTGTTTTATAGTCATTGAGGATTTTCACTCATCTGCTTAGAAAACTTCATGTAAAAATCTTTCAAGTTGGACCTTATACTGTTGCGTTAATTTCATTCAACTGCATACAACGCGAATTACTCTTTTCCAAAAACTGAGAGTTTTCTCTATGCAATAAATTTCACAAAAAATCACAAAATGTTAGAATAGAAAAGTCCTTGTACTGAAAGCGTAGTTTTAAACATGTTGGAGGCAGCTGATTGGACAAAAACCATACAAAAAAGCATCGTCCGATTACAGTTGATCATTTAAGACGGTTACATGATGAAATTTGTGTCATTACATAATTTGAGAACAATGATTACAGTGACCTTTGACCTTTGCGGAGTAAAGACATGCTCTGAGCGCTGTGATATAAGAAGGCGTGTCCTCAACTTTTAGCTAATTTTTGAATACTTGAATAAAAAGTTATGCCAACAACAAGACAGATGATGACTGATGATATTTTAAACAAGAAACTTGAAGAGCTTGCTACAAAGAACGATATTGCTGAGATAAAAAGTTTGATCGAAAGTCTTCATAAAAGAATTTCTGAACAGAACGAAGAGATAGCTTCCCTTAACGAAAGAGTAAGTAATCAAGATGTAAAGATATCGAACCTTGAAGATAGAATTGGGGTTTTGACTGCTGGTTTATCTCATGCCAAGAAGCAGGCAGATAACAACGAACAATATTCTCGAAGGTACTGCCTCCGTATTAAAGGAATTAAGAAAGAACCCAATGAATCCAGCTCTAAATGTCTGGAGAAAGTTGCACAGGTATGCCAAAATTTAAATGTCGATATTTCGTATAATGATATTGACAGAGCCCACCGTGTTGGCAAAGATCGTGATACCATGATTGTTAAGTTTTTCTCTTTTAATAAAAGAACTAATCTTTACAGAGCAAGAAAGAACGCTGATGTGAAAATTTATCTAGATATAACTAAATCCCGGTTGAACTTGCTGGATGAAGCTAAGAAACTTTTGGGTAATCATTCTCATATCTCGTATGTTTTTGCTGACATTAATTGCAATACAGTTGCAAGTATGAAAAATGGCGCATACAAATTTTTTGATGATATTGATTCATTTAGAAAGATTCTTAATCCATGATAATTTTTTTTGTTTCTTTATTTTTTGTACAATACGCCTTTTTATTATCTTAAAAACTTCCTGTCTTTTTTTCTTCTCTGCTTTATAGTCCCTTGTGACATCGCAACTAGATTCTAAATTGTTATTCAGTAATTGCTTTGAACTACGACAGTTTTCAAACTTCAGTGAACAATTCTGTGTGTGAGTGTTGTTGTGAGTGAGTTTCACAATTTTTGTGGTTTTGATTTTCGTTTCTTATTTCTCAGGTATACATTTTATTTTAAGGCGACTTTCCACTTATAGAAAATTTTCCGCGGACAGGAACGGACAGGAAAATTTTCCGCGGACAGAACAGGAAAATTTTCAGCTGTTAATTTCCACACCTTTTTTGAGAATGGAAAATTTTCTTTTCTTTCATAACTTTTTTGTTGTTGTGAGAAGATGAATCTAACAACAAAAAAAATTTTGCTGCTACGAAATCGTATAAAAAAGAAGAAATATGAAAAAGATATATGGGTTCGGAAAGTCTATCAAGAAAGAAAACAGAAGGGCGAGTTTCACTTATTAATTAAAGATATGATATTTCACGATCATTTCTTATTTTTTAAATATTTCCGTATGAATCCATCACAATACGAACAGCTTCTACAAAAAATTGCTCCAAGAATAACAAAATCGTCAGAAAAACGAGAACCAATAAGTCCAAGTGAGCGACTTAGCGTTACGTTAAGATACATATTCACCGGTGATTCCCAAACAACGATAGCCTCTAGTTTTCGTATCAGCCTAACAAGCATTGGAAGAATTGTGCATGAAACTGCCATCGTTATCTGGGAGATTTTATTCCCTGAATTTATGCCTTGCCCTGCATCAGAGCTTGAATGGAAAGAAATTGCTCAGAAATTTGAAAATAAGTGGCAATTCAATCACTGTTTGGGAGCTATTGATGGCAAGCATATCGTGATGCAAGCACCAGCACGATCTGGATCGATGTTTTTTAACTATAAGAAAACACACTCCATAGTGCTAATGGCGGTATGCGATGCCAATTACAAGTTTACAATGGCAGACGTTGGTGATTCTGGCAGAAACAGTGATGGAGGAGTTTTCTCCAGCTGCAATCTTGGTATAGCCATTACCGAAAATAAATTGAATTTACCAATTTCAGAGCCTATATGGTCCAGCCAGATAAGTTACCCATATGTCTTTGTCGGGGATGAAGCATTCCCTTTGAGAACGAATCTAATGAAGCCCTACCCTAGAGAAGTATTAGGAATGAAAGAACGGATATTCAACTACAGATTATCTAGATGTAGACGAATAATTGAGAACACATTTGGAATATTGGCTTCAAGATTTCGCATTTTCCGAAGACCAATTATAGCCAGGGAAGAAATAGTCATTGCCGTTACGAAAGCTTCCGTAGTTTTGCATAATTATTTAATGGACAATAAGGATTTCGAGACTTCGTACCAATATTGTCCACCAGAAACGGTCGACACAGAAACGATGGAAGGAACACGATCTGGTACTTGGCGTAACATGGAAGAACCTGGTGGATTGGTGCCTTTGAGGGGGAACTTAGGTTCTAATAACTATTCAAAGAATGCTAAAACTGTTCGGGAAAATTTCAGGGACTTCTTTTCTGAAGGTCAAGGACAAGTTCCTTGGCAAATGCAATATGTAACAAGTGTACATAACAACTTTGACCGAAGATAATTATCAACACATCAACATGCATGTTTTTTCAGGGTTTATACAGTCATTTTGAAAAAAATTTCCCTGACTTTTTCTTAAAAAGTGTCCTTTCTGCCTGACTTTAATCCTGAAAAACATAGTTTTTCCCCTGACTTTTCCCTTCAGAAGTACTTTTTCCCCTGACTCTTGACTCAATATTACTGAAAATAAGGCAGTTAAAAGGTAACAATTTTTGCGAATTTCGCAACTTCTATTATTTTATAACAACAGCCTATTGTTTTTAAACAAAAGAAAATGGCAAATTCGCAAAATTTGTCCCGACTTAAGTTAATGGTAGTTAAAAATGTCCTAAATATTTCAATGTAAACAGAAATAACTAGTATATATAAATAAATAGATCAAAATCAAAAATCTCCCCTGACGTTTGCAGAATACATCCTATCTCCCCTGACCAATTTAAAATTCCCTGACTTTCCCTGACATTCCCTGACCTTTTAAAAAAAGATCCTTTTGCCCCTGACTTTCCCTGACTGTATAAACCCTGTTTTTGAAACAGGTTGGGGCATTCTCATGAGAACAACAATATATATACACAATATAATCGCATAATGCTCAATGATTAACAAATTAAAAACTTATGCATTGCGTTGATAATGAAAATAATGATTAAACTTTTAGCCTTAAATGAGCTAATTTAGACAAAAGAAAACACAGCATTCTGTGTCTACAAGCTATTTACAGAAACGAATACAACACTTCAACCTTTAAGAACATTAAACATATCGTAATGTGTAAAATTCTATAAAAAATAAGTACTACTAAACAAGCATAAACACGAAGATCAAAGTAATTCATCAAGGCTGAGCAATATGCTTTCATCATAATGCTTTAAAAAATCCCTAAAATTGAATCCTGATTATGTTTATAAACCTTTGCCATAAATACACATCTATGGATTTTAATGTTTAAAAACAAAAACAAATAAATAAAAAAAAGTTCACTCATCAACATCATCCCCATGTAGTTCACTCATAACTTGTGCAATTCTCAACCGTGCAAGTCTTTTTTTTCTAGGAGACAAGTCCTTGAAATCCTGTACTAAGCTGAGACAAAAAAGAGTGTCTGAGTCTTTTTCTTCTTGTTTTTGTGCCTGAGGTGATGCATTCAAATCACGCTGTATTGACTGCAACAGCAATTCATTTACATCTGACGTCAAGTCCCTTTTTCATTTCTTGGTTACAGGAGTACTAGTAGTTGTTGATGAAGTGGTTGAGCAGATATCATTAGTGCATGTTTCTGTGACCAATGCTGGGGAAGCTGGAGGTGTAAATATATCTGGAGTTGAAGTTAATGACACATTACCGCTAGTTGGTCTATTTGTCACAGTATCAGTGATAAATTGTAACTCCTTAAAATATTGGCAGGTGGGCAGTTGGGTTTTCCCAGCTCCAGATCTCGTGGCCTTCTCACGTCGCTTCAAACATTTTCTGAAATTCTCCTTCAGTTTCATCCATTGAGATTGTGCTTGTTTAGCTAAAATAAGACATTCATACTTTAAATAAATGCACTGGCTTACAATTCATAAAATTGTGATCTATAGATTTTCTTGTGAAATACAAATACACATATTCATTGTCAAATTGAGGGGTTATCATTGAACTATCCAGTTGGCAAATACCTGTTCAAAGTAAAGAAAATAATGTTTATTCATTGTTGATAAATTGATAAATTATCATTTCTTGATAAATTGTATATTGAGCTAGTGATCATGGTGTAATAAACACCGAAACGTTTAGCATGAACAAAATCGCGTTTTTTGTCTTTGTTTTTCTTATAAAATTGATATGGCCCAGTTCTCGATCATTTATAGGTATCTTATTCATTGTTGTTTGGATGAATTTGAACAGGTATTGGGTCACTGGTTAATTGGTTTATCTATAAACTAAACAAAGAAATTTCAATATCATGTATGATGTATATACATGCCACATGTTTTATAAGTTATAAAAAAAACTCACCCTCAATATTTAATTTTCCAGCTATTTGGTTCCATGCCTCTTGTTTCCTTGGGAGTTCCTTGAATGCTCTGCAAGAGCTGTCCCATAGGCAACGATATAGCCTCACTTCCTCAACTAATGTTGCTAGAAAGTCCCTTTCTACAACTACTTCTACTTCTCCCTCGGGTTGTTGTTGTTGTTGCTGTTGTTGAAGACGCTGCTGTTGAAGAGGAATTTGTGGTTGCTGTAGTGATCGGCATTGAAAAGATGGATGTAATTGGTTATGCTGAAAAGTGTAGTTGTTTTTGCTTAAACTGCAAGTAGAAGGACTGTTTTGTTGTTGATGACTTTGCTGTCTCAATCCAGCCAGAATACGTTCATTTTGAGATAGTAGATAATCTTCAGCCGAGTTATAGGCACTGGAAAGACTATCGTCTTCAACTTCAGAAGAATAGCAGCTACTTTCCATTTCTCATTTTGTTGTTTTAAAAATATCTGATCACAAACTCTTCTTGTATGTCGTTGTTTTAAAAATATCTGATCACAAATTCTTTTTGGGCAGCAAGACGATAGTAGATGGTGTTGTGTGAAAAAATCATGAAAAATAACGAGATTTGATTGGCCAGTCTAAATGTTTTCCATGTTTTCCTCAAGGAAAGAACAGAAAAAGTTGAACTCGATTCAACTTTCTACGGAACGGAACGGAACAGAAAATTTTCTGAGCACGTGCTGTAAACATTGTTTGTGCGCATGCTCAGTAACTTTTCTTGTCCGTTCCGTTTCTGTCCGCGGAAAATTTTCTATAAGTGGAAAGTCGCCTTTACTCTTATTTACTCTTAGTTCATTGCGCTAGTTGCAAACCATTATGTTTTAGGCACGCTGAGTTTTTAATTTAATCTTTTGATTTTTTTTTCTAAATGGTTGGCTGTAGCAATTTTATTAACAGTGCTCCCTATCGATCTCTTATAGATGACCTTAACTCTGTAAGCTTTAATGGTAACTGTTTTGCCGACGATGATCAATCTAATTTGAGCTGTAAGTATTACGATTGCCAGGAATTCAATATTCTTGTTGCTTCTTCTAAACTTACTTTTTCTGCACTACATTTGAATGTGTCATCTCTAGGCAGGCATTTTGACGAACTTAATGCACTATTGTCTCTCCTTAACCTGAAATTTAACGTGATTGGGATTTCTGAGTCGAGATTTTTGAAACACTCACCCCCGACTTTTGATTTTAATATCGAAGGTTATTGTGTTGAACATACACCGACTGAGTCCACAGCTGGTGGAGCCCTTTTGTATATTTCAAATCACTTGTCCTATTTCCCACGATCTGATCTTTCTGAAATTTTATATAAACCCAGAGAGCTTGAATCTGTTTTTGTTGAAATTTCTTTTTCTAATAAATCTAATTGTATTGTTGGATGTATTTACAAACATCCTGGAATGAGTGTAAATATATTCACAAATGATTTTCTTTCCCCCTTCTTGCAACTTGTTGCTAGGGAGAATAAGTCGATTTTCTTGCTAAGAGACTTTAATATCAATCTTCTTAACTATGGTATCAATGTTGATGTTTTTAATTTCTTAGACACCTTAGGCTCTTATTCGATGTTACCTCAAGTCCTTTTGCCAACAAGAATTACAGAGACGTCTCAAACCCTAATAGACAACATTTTTGCTACCACTACTGCTCGTGAATGTTCCGATGGTAATCTTTTGCACTCAATCTCAGACCATCTTCCTCAATTCCTTTGTGTTTCGTCTGGAATATTTCAACAGAGTGGTAATAATAATTTCTGTCGAACTTACAGTGACTGGTCCAAATTTAAACATCAGGATTTTGTTCGTGACTTTAGAGCACTAAACTGGCATGAAATTCTTGACTTAGAGGGTGGGACTATTGATACTTCCTTTGATGCTTTTCTTCTTGAAGTCAATGCTCTAGTGGATCAACATGTGCCAACAGCCACAATGACTAAGAAACAACGTTCTAAAAAGCCTTGGATTACATCTGGGATTCTAAAGTCTATGTCTAAACGTGATTTTTTTTTGCGCAAGTCTTTGTGTTCTAAAACAGATGACAACAAGGCTTTTTATAACAGTATTTTCAAGCAAGCGCTATCGTAATCTAATTGTTTCTCTTTGTAGGCGTAGTAAAGCCAACTACTTCACAGGTTATTTTCGTCAACATTCCAGCAACATGCGTAAGATTTGGAGGGTGTAAAGGAGATTATATCTCTCAAATCCTGCTCAATAACCAAACCAATATCGCTTAAATTGGATGGCACTGTTACCTCTGATCCGCTTTTAGTCGCAAACTCTTTCAACTCTTTTTTCTCTTTTGTTGCGGACACTATTAGATCTAACATTCCAGATAGTGACAAACAATATACGTCGTTTTTAAATCGGCCTAACATGAACTCAATATTTCTTTCGCCAGTCACTTCTAATGAGGTTTCAAAATTAATTTCCTCTATGCCCCTTTCGAAATGCTCTGGACCTAATAGTGTCCCAACTAAAATTCTTAAACTAGTTTCCACGGAAATCTCTTCCATTCTCGCTGACCTTGTGAATCTCTCATTTTCTTCTGGAATATTTCCCAGTTCCTTGAAGATTTCGAAAGTTATACCCGTTTTTAAGAAAGGTTCGCCTCTTGAACCTTCAAATTATCGACCAATCTCTCTACTTTCAAATATCGACAAGATATTTGAAAAGCTGATGTACTCCAGAGTTATCTCCTTCTTAGAGGCTAATAGCATCATTTATTCTAGACAATTTGGTTTTCGAAAATCTCATTCCACTACTCATGCTCTCATCAGCATGGTAGAGCGCTTAAGACAATACTTAGATGACGGTCAAGTGGCTGTTGGAGTCTTTGTTGATTTACAAAAGGCATTTGATACCGTCGATCACCAAATCTTATGTCATAAGCTCAATCATTACGGCATCAGAGGTATTGTGAATCAATGGTTCTCCTCCTACTTGTCTTTTCGCAGCCAGTTTGTTTCTGTTGCAAGTTCTAAATCTATTTGTCGTCTTATCCGTCACGGTGTTCCTCAAGGTTCGGTCTTGGGACCCCTGTTATTCTTGATATACATAAACGACCTGCATTCCTGCCTTAGATTCTCGGAAGTTACACATTTTGCTGATGATACAAATCTAATTCAATTCGGCAGATCATTAGAGTCTCTTGGCACAACTGTCACTTTTGATCTTACTTGTTTGAATACCTGGCTTAATGCCAACAAAATTGCCCTTAATGATGCGAAAACAGAATATATTGCTTTTAGAAGCAGATTCAAGACCTCTGGGAATTTGAATATTTTCTTGAATGGGCGTAAACTTCAACAAAGCTCCTGTTTGAAATATTTGGGTGTTCTGATTGATGAGCATCTAAATTGGAACCAGCACATTTCAAATCTTTGTGGCAAACTTAGGAGAGCCAATGGTGCATTATCAAAAATTCGTCACTATGTTCCACCAAGCATTCTTCTCGGTGTATATCATGCTATTTTTGGCTCTCATTTGAGTTATGTGTGCCAACTCTGGGCTCAAACCAATAATCTTAACTCCCGTCGTGCCTTCCTTCTTCAAAAGTGTGCCATTAGGCTTATCTCTTTTTCTCCTCCTCGTTCTCCTTCAGCCCCCATTTTCAACAAACTTCAAATTCTTACCATCTTTGATCTCGTTAAATTACTCAATGTTCTCTTCATTCACCAACATGTAAATTCTAGGCTACCTTCTGACCTTTGTGATTCTTTAAGTTTTGATGAGATTGATCATGGTTATCCTACTCGTAACCGGAGTTTGGGTCTCCTTAAGAAACCGAGGGTGAGTACTGTAGCATATGGTTTTCATTCCCTTTGTAACCAGTCGATCACTCAGTGGAATTATATTAAATGTTTGCATCCTCATAGAAACCTCACTGAAATGTCAGCTAAAAGCTTAAAGTTACTCGTTAAGTCTCACCTACTAGGTCAATACATTGCTGTCTGAAATTTTTCCATCGTCAATTAGGCATTTGTCACTTTCATTTTGTAGCATTTGTGTTTTATTTTCTCTATTAAGAACTCTTTTATTTATTTATCATTCTGGTTTTCCATTCTTTTTGTTGTAAAGGTGGCCACCACCTCTGATTAGTTTTTACTATTGTGGTGGTCTCCTGGTCTTTAAATTTGCATGTAATTTTCTTACTTATGTTAATGCCAAATAAATTATTACTTACTTACTTACTTACTTACTGATTATGTCTGCTTGGATTTTCAGGATTTATGCTATATTCAGAAATACGTAATCTCAGGTGCTGTGATGTCTTGTTTTTTTTTCCGAAACTTATGTGAAAGCATTGGCCAAATAAACTCTATTTAAGATTCGCATAGAAACATTCGACAATTGCCAGTGCCAATGTCGCATATGCTCTATCTAGATTGAGTATGAATTGGTGGGTGGATTCAATTATATTAATTCTCTAGCACAAACACGTACAATTCTTATTCACTCTATTTTAATATTCATTTTTTATTTTCCCTTTGGTAATTTATTTCTTTACTGATTATGTAGTTGGATTTAATTTGTTCCTCAAGCTGTGTAATATGATAAACCAAGTTTAGATAAAGATTAAATAAATAAATAAATGAATAATAAATTAAAACCCCTAAAATACGTTCACGCAGGATGCTAGTATATACTTACCGGCAATTGTGCATCGCACTTTTGTTTTAGAAAGTGATAGATTTGTGTTACTTTTACGGTCAACTTCTTCATAGGAGAGCGTAACACCACCTAGAGGTGGGAGCGTTTTTTTACCATCGCTATATGGTAGTACATGATATGACGTCAGCTTTTTATCACGGCGGAGGGAACCATTTACATTGCATTCCCAATTGGACATGAGGTTTTGGGGGAAATGTGAAAGATGTTAATCGAAGACCTCTTCGGGTCGTCTTTAAGACGTTTTGCGAAAGACGTTTTATGGATGACCTGCCAAAGACGTCTTTAAGGCGTTTTGTAAGAGACGTTTTTTGAAAGACCTGTCAAAGATATCTTCACTTGTCTCAAAGACGTCCGTACTAGTTTGAGACGTCTTAAAGACGTCTTGTGTTTACTGGGTATGTATATCATACTATTACCCCGGCTGAAATGTTTTATGGTTTCACTTGAAACTACAACCCTCCACGAAACATATTGGGAAAACTTAAAACGTAGGTTTAAGCCAGATCTCCCTTGCTCCCAAATTCAATGTTGCTTAGGTTGAAAGACAACAGAATGTTTCTGGGGTGAAGAAAAGTAGTCGGGAGCCTAGCAGCACTTCATACAACATTGAGATCAAGGGGAAGGGGGTTTTCCCAAATATTTTGTGGGGGCTTGTAGAGCTTAAAAATGATTTTGTAAAAGTCGTCTTTTCATGTCGCATTTTAGTTATTTTATCGATTAGCTACTTCTTACGTTTTAGATTTTCTTACATATTTTTAACACGGGACCCATAAACAACAGAAATTTGTAAATATGTATTACATGTGTGTATTTATTATTTTTGATTTGGCATATCCTGTTGAAATATTAGCAAATAAATAAATAAAACTTTCTATCTGAGAAACCTAAAACACAACCAAACATCAAAGCGATTGAAACATCGGAACAAATTAAAACATGATACTTATTCCTTGGAGCGTCTTAGAACTACAAATTATAAATTTAAATCTAAGTACTTTAAATCAACATCTTTGATTTGAAAATGATGTTTTCTTGCGTAATGTCATGTGTTACGAAAAATCTTCTTAATCCCAAACGCAAAAAATAAACAGATTCTGGTCATGGAAATATACACTCATAACCAAATCTATGCATGTAGCTGAAAACAAAGTTTCAGTTTTAGCTTGATTGACAGCGCAAAGCGTTCAGTGTTTTTGATTTACAATAACTTTATTCACAAAAAAATTCTAGGAAATCTATTATGTAGCCTGTGTTTACTTCACTGCAATAGGTGGTTGCAACTTTGTTGCGCAAATATACTATGTTATTCAAACATATCTAAGATGCTCGATTATACAAAAATGTTGTTGGTGTCAAATTTCCAGTTTTTATTCATTTGTTGTTGCCATGGCCATATCTTTCATTATAGACAAGAAATCATCCAATGAAAATCGTACACGTTTAAGTAATCATTTTAAAAATCGAGTGAAAAGAAATATTGCTGACAAAGTGACGGATTCTTCTGAAGAAGAAGAAAAACTCCTCGTAAGAGTTGTAAGAAAACAGCGGCTTCAGACAAAGTAGTTTATCCAGTCCTTTTTTGAATCGCTGTGTGAAACTTTTCCAAGCTAATGGCTATTATAAATGATTGTGACAAATGCAGAATTTTTTGGGCTTTCAGTTTACTATCAACATACTTTGTGGTATTGGCTGTTTTGATGAAATACCAACAGTTATTTGATAATTGGACACAAGGAGGATTCGCTATAGCATGGGTGGTCATCTTTTTTCTTTCTGGATTATACTTGGCATACCTATCAACTGAAGTATAGTAAGTACAATGTTTCGTACTTTTTTCAGATGTTTAGAACATAGTCAAACTTTCTGGAGGAGAGCCTAGTTATTAAGAGAAGAAAAGAAAAAAGGGCAATAAATAAACAATAATTGAGACTGAAAAGAAAATTCGTGATAGTCTACTCCTCCACAGAGTTTGACTATGTCTGTATCCGCTTCTGTGTAAACTCTGGTAGTAGACAAGCCAGGGTAACGCCTCAAAATTAAAAAAACGCCCAGGTAGGTAATCTCATGACAAAAATGAGACGATTAAAAATTTATCAATTTGACAAATTACAGAAAGCCGAATCGATTTAGCAGATCTCAAAACCCAAAAACACTACACAAGAGCTGCCACCTGATGCAAATTTAAACTCAAACTGACAATTTTGATATTTTAATATTTTTAGCACATTTTGTACAGGACTCTTATTACATCTTTCCACATATATATTAAAACCAACGTTTTCCATCTCACTGAACCTTTTTCTTTTGAATCATCTTGAAATCTAGCAAACATTTACAGCCAAGTTCCGCATTAAACTTTGACCAAGCCAAGCTAGTCTTCCGAAATGTGTCAACGCCACTTTTGTGTTGATCCAGTGGAAAAAAGTTTTTTCTTGTTTTTTAAATGATTCAAGAGAAAAAGTTTAATGATGGTTTTAGTTTGGTGTTATTCTAAAACGTTTTGTATGACATTTTAAATGAACGTGTGAAAAATCCAAACAAAGTTCTATCCATGCTATGGATCAATGTGAAGAAGAAGCCGCGTGGCTTGAAGACTTTAGGACGTCGAAAAATTGTACAATTAGTCTTTGGCAATGTTAAAGTAGGTCCCATAGAGACAACCAAAGGATAAAATATGTTACAAATTTTAATGATGGATGAAACGGCTACTTTAATCGGAGAAACTTTCGCGCAAGTTTCTCTGATTAAAGTGGTCCGTACGACAAATTAGGCGCGCTTATCTGAAGCACGATATCGTACCCTGAAAAGGAAAATGAAAGGGAATGTAAAAAAAAGAAGGAATAAGATTTAGTTAACAATTATATTGAATTTTAAGGGCAATCATAATCTTTAATACAACCAAATGAACTGATTATAAAACTCATTTTTATATTAAAAAGCTGTTGTTTTTTTTAAAGTAAAACTTAAGGTAAAACTAAAATTTATAGGTAACAACAAGAGTTCTTTCAGTCTCTCATCTACAAACGGGTAACAATTGGTTTGATTTGATTTTCTTCATGAAATTACTACAGAAAACAATGCTTGCTAGCGTTCAAGTGTTCGATTCACGTCAAGAATCGAAGACATCCAGTGATTCCACAGCGTTTTAAATGTAGCTTAGGGTCTTGTGACGTGCGTTTAATTAAAGTTAAGCAACAAATTGAGCACATCAAGTGATATCACCGTTCAACAGCACATTTAATGTAATTTCTTGCGTTGTTTAAGAAATGGTCAGCCTGAATGAACAAATTTCGTTTGGTAACAGTCGCATTCGTGCACCGGCAAATTTCAACTTCTGAAAAGCGAAAAGAAAAGTAAAGAAATTGTTTTAATTCTCCGTATCTACGAATTTGATATACCGTTACGGAAGTAATTTTCACAGGAAATAAATTTCGCGAATTTTCGAAAAAAACCGCAAAATTAAATTCTCGCGAAAATTTTAAAAATTGAAGGCTTTCCCGAAACTTGCGAAATTTAATTGTCACAAAAAAGAACTTTGTTAGCTAAAGATATCAATGCGATTATTTTGCGAAAACTAATTTCGTAATTCATGAATCAAAATTGTTCTTACCTTTTCAATGCTTTATGTGATGTCATCATGAACTCTGATCAGTCAAGTTAGGTTTAATGACACTGAAAATAAACAATGACATGTATTTATAGTCTCATTTGTTAGTCTACTGGTAAAAAAAAATTTAAATGCTTTTACACTTTTAACTTTCCTGAAACACAACCAGAAGTGTTCCATGATAATTCAACAAAAAAAATCTTCCTACCTGAACGATAAAAGAGATCTTTTATCAAAGAATGTCTAACAGAAATGAGAATTTCAATTAAGTATTTCAAAACAATATTGTCATAGAAACAGCATTTACCTTTTTTGGTACATGAAACTTGAACTTTGAATCAAGATCAAACAACTAAATGCAATTGTACAACTTCCATGTTCTACTTGCTACGTTTCAGTATTCCCACCAAATTATGCACAGCCATTTTGTTGAAAAGCCATGTCGTCATGGTCATTTATGATTTTCTGATTACAGTTTCATTTACTTAACCAAAGTATGAAAATAACTCAGTTCACATTAACAATAGGCTTAGTAGTATAGTGGTCATCGTACTTGCCATCCGACTGGGAGGTCCAGGTTCGATACCCAGTGCGTCACTACGATTCACTTGGCAAGTGAATGTTCCTTCGCCCGATTCGACCCATGCCATGTGAGGGAAACTAGGTACCACAGCTCTGATACAAGAGAGTGGGTAGATATTTCAGACATTGCGGCGTGCTGTGGCTCTCACGAGGTTCTACACCTGCGAGAACTCAAGTTCTCCCGTGTAGTACGAGTGTCATTGTATATGTCATGACTCCACAGCTCCCCCCTGCGGGGTTACATTGTCTGTTCAGGGGCTGTGATTCCTACTCCTTCGTGGGTAGGACCCATTCCGGGACACCGGAGGGCATATATCTATCTATCTATCTATCTATTGACAATTACAGTAATATTGAATTAAAAGAACACAAAAAAACAAATAAAACATAAAGGGGCTGTTCATATGGAGGTGAGCTGTCCGGTTGACCGAGCTGGCTTGGTTGGACGAGATCTCGCTTCCTTTAGAAATACATAGAAAAACAAAATTGTGTTCATACGTGAACCAGGCCAGCCCGTCTTGTCAATCTCGGTTAATTTGGCCGAGATATCGTCTAGGCGGGATGGAAATTTCTCATGTGAACACTCCATCATGGTCAACCGGGATGTAATATTAATAAACACATGATGCAAACAAACATCCATCTCGGCTGAGCGGGATGGAATACCTGCCATATGAACACGGGATGACAATTACCCTGCCTAACCAAGCCAGCCCAGTCAAACGGGACAGCCCGCCTCCATATGAATAGACCCTTATATTTTAAACATCTCACTGTTCTACAATAAAGACAACAGTTGCAAACAACACAAATGTATCCCTGACATAATCTGTCGATTAAATTTCATTGTTCAAATGCGGCATTAAGTAATCGAAATTTCAAGCTGATTCGAACGTAATACGATTGTCAAATTTAAATCTCAATGGAATAAAGACAAAATAGCTTTTCGTGATTTTGTAAAGAAATAGAGTTGAGTAAATGCAAAAAAACCCAAACAAATCAAGAAAAAATGAATACTAAAATCAAACATGGAAGGATAAAAATTTATTCCTTTTCGTCTAGCTTTTTAGATCATTTCTAGTAAATTCTAGTAAACTTCTGAATTCTTTCACAACAAAAGCGGAAGCAATTTCGAGTATTTCCCTTAAGGCCGGTTTCCATACAGCTGCATTTTACGCTCGAGCGGAAAAAGCTCGTGAGAATTTTGCCGACGCATGCGCATAAAATCAAAATTACCGCTGACTGAGAGATTTAGAATTCTCTTGAGCTGCTCTTGAGCTTGGCGTAAAAGTTAAACTCATTCTACTTTTGAGCGCGTATTTTTTCTCTCTCTTTTGTTAAATTTTATATCAGCCAATCATATTTGAGTATTGTTTGTTTTTAATTTGCGAACGTCAATAAAACAAAATATTCAAGATTTCTTTATGAAGGGTGAAATCGAGAAAAGTAATTCCTCGAACATTGGGGGATTCATTCTTAATGCTTTGAAAAAATATTCTTTAGCAAACAGCATTAAATCTTTAACCAAAACATTGTATTACAAGGAGAAATCAAGCTTTTATCATCGGCGTGGAGAAACCTTTTGTAAAATATCTTTTAATTATCTCCTTTAACATTTTTAACTGTATCAAAGGAATAAATAACATTTTTGAATTATCTATATGTATTCTAGATGTTGTTAAAGTTTCTTTGTTGTGATCTGATGTTGCTTTGACAAAGATCAAAGAGAAAATTTATCAAATTTTAAGTTTGTTTTGCCTTATACCCAATCAAATCTTATTTAACATTGTATATAGCCCTTTGGAACGTCTCTCCAAGAAAAGCTTTCTCATTCACATTTTCAAATTATCTATCTATTTCTTTTTTGACGACAGTAATAAAATTGACACTATGTTTAGTTAAAAAAAAACTATGCAAAACTAGTAACTTTCTTCAGATCTGAATGTTTTGATATTTTTTGCACGTTCATGAAAAATAGTTAATGGAAATCAATTTGTGCTCCCGAGAAAAAATCTCCCGAGCTTTTTTCGCTAGAGCGTAAAATGCAGCTGTATGGAAACCGGCCTTTAATCTATTTTAATCAAAACATTCATTTTCTCACTTTTAAACAGTCAATTTATTAATGTGTGATGTTTCTATCATGAAGATTTCTACCATTTTGTGGCAGATAAACAGAGATTCAGCTATCAACATATCGAAGCACAATCTATACTTTTACTACAATCCCGCAAAGATTTTATCTTTTTTAATCATGTTTTTTTTTAGATTCTATGCTCAATGCATAGGGATCTGCTTAGAATTTTTATTTTTAACTTTTGAAACTTCAGTGGTTTTTCTCATCCTGCGCTTTGCTTTTCGAAATTCTCTCCCTACAATTAGCTTTCGCAAAATCTGATGCATTTCTTCTTATTATTATTTCCTTTTCTGCATTTTCCTTTTTCATTAGCAGCTCTCTTTCTTTTCCGATCTTCCACCTTAGAATATTCATTTTGAAGATTTTCTGAAGTACCATCTTCCAAAATGTCAGCACAAATACTTTTTTGTTTCAAAGGGACAGACACACCAGTTTCATTAACATATGTGGAAATCAAATAATTTTCAAGGTCATTTTTTGTTTTAAATTTCAGTTATATATATTGAGAAAACATTAGCAGTTGACTGAACAAATACATCTTTGCTATGTGAATCAAATTAAGAGTAAATTTTTTTTGTTCTAATAACAGAAATGCAATATCCTTTATTAAAAAAAATGCGTGGATCTCAATCCTGTGAAATCAAGAATGCAGAAAGATTTCCATTAACAACTTTATCCGACCACTTCTGTTCTTTAAAAATCTTTAAAGGATTATCACTTTCCACTAATGTTATTAATGTTATTTATTATGTTATATATGTTATGTTATTTATGTTTATTATGTTGTTAATGTTATTAACATATTTAATGTTATTAAATAACAACATTTTGTTGTGGAACTTCTGCAGTCGTTAAGTAGTCCTCACTAGATAGATAGATAGATAGATAGATAGATATGTATTTTCGCCGTGTAGCAACTATAGATGAATTTCTGATGTTAATTACCTAAACTAAAAATTTAACAAACTTCACAAAAATAGATTTCGAGTGCCAATGAGTATTAATTTTTATTATTTTATTTGTCTTAAAAACGCTCCTGAGAACTGGTTTAACCGACAAAATCTTAAAATGTGCAGAGAGCATGTAATTGCCAACCAAGATGCGTGCGTATATTGGTAGGAAATTGACTTGATCTATATAGCATTTATGTTGAAACCCCACAGCAATTATCGAGCAAAGAACACTAATGTTTATAAACATTACGTCACTTAGAAACTCATCTATTAAACGATTTATACAGGTCATTGCCATGTATGACAATGAAATCCAAATCATCAGAATTCCATTGACCAATGTTTTATTGTTGGAACACAGATTGAAATCAATTCACAACAAAAACAGTCTGCCAGCTGTGAGGCAGTTGCAATTCTTATATTTCCCTTAGTCAAAGATGACATACTAATTCAGAGCAATAACACACAGGGATGTGGACTGACTATTAAGCTTTACAAAATCACGATATTCTTGTAGATTCAGCAGGTATAGAAAGTAGAGTCATATAAATGCCTGAAAGAAATAATTGATGTTGCACAAAAGTAATCAAATAGGTGCTTGGGCAAAAGCACAAAACTAAAAGGTGCCTATAATATAACAAACAAAGCACAAAACAAAAGGTGCTTCTTGGGAAAAGCACAAAACAGTATGGTACTCATTAACAGTACAAAACAATATGGTACTGCAGCACAAAAACAACATAAACGATGCGCGTATATATGAATTTTTTAATCAAGAGTTCGCACAAGAAAAGTAGTTTCTACACACGTTCAGCTTCAAGTTCTTTATAATTTCTAAATAGACATATGAAATAGATGAACTACAAATTACCACGTGGTACTATTTTTCAGGCAAAATCAGAAACAGTGGTGAAACAAATTATCACGTGACTCTTAACATTCACTTGACTGTAAACTTATCGCGGAATTCATGTAAACACTGCACGAAATTGCTCATAACTTGGAGTAGTAGTAGTAGTAGTAGTAGGAGGAGAAACTCGGGTATTTTAAAGACTTTACTCCACCACGGGTGTCCTAAAGTCAATTAAGCTCTTTAATAAATATTAATACGGAATCCAATTGAAATTTTAAGCGTATTTGTGAAAATCTACAATTAATTTACAATTTAGTATAAGTGCAATATATTGAAATAATAAGATACTAAGAAAATAAAAATTGTTTAAGATGATAAAAACCGAAAATTGTAAAACAAAAAATTCAAATGTAAGATTAACGAAGAATCAATAACAGGTCAAGTGTACTTAAGCAAGCAGTCAACAAAACCATGAGAAAGGACTTCCTAAACCAACTATTTAAATAAAAGCTGTTACAAAAGCAATTTGGAATTCCTCAACTACGTGACTTTTGGTAAGTGTTACAAGTTAGCGACTGCACGCAGAATCAGGAACAGTAGCATTTAATATTAATATGGCATTTAATATATGACAGTAATATATGATAATTAATTGCTTTTATTTGTTAACACGTTCCATAGTTTCCCTTTTTCTTCATGAGTTTACGAGAATAACAACTTGCCATAATTATTTTCAAAAATAATATTGTGCTTATAACTATATTATTTTAAATCCTTTGCAGCTTGTTAAAAGGAATGCATAAGAAACTTGTAAACTTTTGACCAACAGAAAATATAACTCTCTTTATCTATCTAATAACGTTATTAATGTTAATTCAATTTCCGTGCTTTTAAGTGTAGGAAATTGTTTGGTTTACATATCCTATCTATCTATCTGTCTCCGTAACAGTTTTTTGCTGTTTTCGGAAAGTCCGTTCGGATTTCGGATTGTTTGTTTATTCAGAATAGTTAATGACAGACCCAAACCTGTATGCAAAATGTAATACAAAAAGGCCATTTTCAATCTTAGTTCATAAACATATAAACTTTTTTATACTTTTGAAATACTTTTAGAAGTTGTTTTAGCCGTTTTATATTGAAAACATCCAAATTCAATTATCTGTAAAATTTCTTTAAAAAGTCAGTAAAATGTGCACACCGAGCACGTGAATCGTTCTCGAAACGATTTGGTTTATGTTTTGAGGAAGTTGTAAGCTTTGTAGAAGAATTTTAAGACTTCTTTCCTGTTTTATCTACTATTGCAATCAAAACATTATCATGAGAACATTCCTTATAGAGGAAATATTGATGATTAGCTGACTCTGGGAAAAATTCTTGAAAATTAAGGTGGAGGTTTGATAATAAACAAAATTTTGCTTTGAAAAAATACTTTCAATATCACAGTAGAAATGTATGTAGTATCAACATTACTGGTGAATACGTCTTATCAATAAATGCATGAAGCATGCTCATTTCATTTGATAAATATTACACCGAAAGTTGAAGATATTGAAAAAAACAAATGAAATTGTCATAGCAGCACAAATCACGTCACTTGTGAATGAATTGACCCAAACATTACATACATACTGAAAGTATTAACATGTGCAAGATATTAGTGAACGATATCTCTAACAAAACTGTTTTTCTGGCTCCGAAACCTCATAGTGAATGGAAAAGTGGTTGAAATTAAGTTCAATAAATTAAAGAAGGGAGTATATAATTTGGGGAATTCCAGACTGCATCAAACTATTTGTCGCTGTACAATGCTCGGTCAAGTTATCACTGTGTGGAACTGATTAGTTTTAAATTCGCATTGGAAAAGATGACATTGTTCAAAATAATCCTGCAAACCACTCGATGGAGGCACAATGATTGAGTTTGGGATATATGTCAGGAAAACTAACTCTGGATGGTGATTAAAATCCAAGCAATTATATACATACTAGTAACCCGCGTAAAATTTTTTTACCAGTTCTAATCAATGTGAGCTGAACCGCAGAAAGGCTTAATGGAAAGAACCAAACATCAAAATAATTAGCTAAACAACTGAAACATCGAAATACTTTTGTTCCTGGGATAATTTTTTACTCTGGAGATATGAAACACAATCAAATATCCGGGTAAAAAAAATTTTATCAGTTTTATGTGATCTGAACCGAAAAAAAACTTAAATTTATACGCGCTGTGCATCCGCTATTTTCACTCTCTAAAATAAATTGCATCATGTGTAAAATATTTTTCGTGTTTTGATTTTAAAAATGACGTCTCAAAAAATGGCTACAAAAAATCACGGAACGATGTTGGGAAAGTACATCCAACTGATCTGAAAAATACAGTAACCGTTACCGAGATGTCGGCGATCAAACATCACAGCGCTGTTCACTAATGTTGCGAGGACCATCAAAAGTGTCGAGATATCTTCCGAAAAGCGCCTTTACACGATTCGAGATGCAATGCAATGGTTCCCCGTGATTAAAAAATGTAACGTCAAAATGGAAAAAAGTACTCCTCACCCTTTTAATTAAAAACTCTGTAGGTATTCCAGATAAAACATTTTACCACTTTATTTTCAACACTGCACATCATAAACATCTTTTTACTCGGAAGATCTGAAACACATAAAAAATACCCATACTAAATCTTTTCACGATACGATATAGAAATAAATTGTGCGCACATGAAAACAACAGAAAGATTAAAATGGCTGTAAGGTAAACAGAAGCTATTTTGCTATTTGCTATTTTGAAAAGCCAAACGTGTCAAAATATGAATTGCAAACAAATTATACCTTTTAGCGATTTTCTTTTTACGAAGCTAAGATTGGATATCAATATAGACTATTGTTCTTCACCAAACCAGAACGTCATCATTTAAAATTCATTTCTTCGAATTTCTTTGTTTTTATTTGTCTTCCCTAAAGGAGAAGTAATGATGCAGAAACCCTATTTATATTATAAGAAAAACAAAACAAACAAAAACAGTTCAAGAGCGTATACTTACCCTAAAAACATTAATAAATCTTCATGCAATACTTTCGTTACTAACTTTGTTGTCTTGAAATTTCTTACTGTCGTATGTTTCATTATCTGCTTTTCAAAATAGCAAATGAAAACTTGCTGGCAAACGAACATCAACGCTATCGATTCTTGATCTTGCGAACAATCAAAACATTTAAAACGATCATATTATGCACTGCAAAGCTTTTTGCTTATACTAATCGTGAATGTGTCTTGCGCGGTCTAACTGCCGCTATATGACCATGATTAAGGTTTAGTTGAAATAGATTTTCATATTGTATGTTATGTTGATTTAAGTTCTATATAAACAATATAATTTTTATGTTCTTGTAATCCTGTTAACTGTCATGGATTAAAAGCTTTGAAATGCCCAAGTTTCTCCTGCTCATGTTAATGCAAGTTATGAACAATTTCATGAAATGTTTACTTAAATATATTACCAAATTCACATTTCTGGCAAAATTTGGATGGTTTGCACAAAGAACAATTAGAAGGTCCTGATATTAAAGTTGGCAGTCACTTGCAGATTTGGTCATAAATAGCCAAGGTCTTCAGTTTTTAAGCAAGTTTTGTTGTATAGATTTAATAGTTTAATAGTGTTGTGAAATTCTTCGAAAATCCCATACAGTCTTTTTTTCAAATGGTTTTGTTTAACTTCTATCAAATATCATTTTATTCTCCACGTGAGTCACAAGTTGTAATTTGGGAATTGTGATAGACCTGTGCTCACATAAGCAGCAAGAAAAGAATGGATAGTCATTCAGATATCTCGAAAATAAGGTTAAAGCTATTTCCTCTAGGCCTGATGCGGAAATTGTTCAAGCCATGAGGCTTCCAGTTGATAATTGATTTGCTTGTTTTTTCTTTATAGTTACGAGGCTCCATTCAATTGTACATGGTTGAACGTGCAGTTACTCCATTTTCTGCTTTTTATTATCATTGGTTACATGTTTTCGTTGGAACGTGCAAACGACAATCTTAAAAAGGTACAAATAATAATTTGCTCATAGAGCACTTATATCGTTTTAACTTGAGAAACTGTCATAATTTAAAGATAATGAACTATTATATGAAGAGCTGAGGGTTGCACTATGATGATGTCAGCTGAAATATAACATTTTATAACAAATATTAAAACCACAGCTGTTTCGTCTGTGATCTGTTATCAACTATTTAGATTTTTGTGTAAGCAAGACCGTCCATGTTCTTGGTTCGTATTTTTGTTACTGTCCAAAAATGGCGTACATTATTCTTAATGCAAAGTCGTATCAATATCTCAACATATCTTTTGAATCGTTGTGAGATCAATTATCCAGAAACATTTGAAACTGTTATAGCTAATAATGTTTTTACGTTACTATTTCATTTTTTGCATTATATCAAGTGGAAATTATTAAAGTACAAGGTATGAACAAAATAAACAGAAGTCCTTAAAACATGTTTTGTTTAAGATGGATTTAAGTTTGTTTCGGAACTTAACATCAATAAGATTCGATGTTTATGGATAAAGCTGTTTTCTATTTTCTTCTTCTTTTTTTTGTTTTTTTTTTTTACTTTTTTTTATTTATTTTTTTTTTCTGATTAAGATAATATATTTTTACATCAATGAAAGACTGCATTTAATATCACGTTCACAAACAATCTCCTTCAACTTCCTTTATGTAGTTTTACTTTTTTTTAAATAGGGAAAGGACGAATACACGAGAGATTTCACTATTTTGCAATGCATGATGCCAATTGTCGTTTTTGCAAACCGTTTGTATCCTTTACCAAAAAGGACCATAGAGCCTTCGAATACGGCAATCATAATGTTGGCTTCGTTAAACGCTTTTGACATAATGGATATGTTGGTAGATTTCAAACATGTTAAAGAAATGGGCACGGGTTGTGAAGGTTGGTTTTATGTGTCTGTTAGCGTATCCATACTGTTGCTAGCATTTCCTATTGGCTTGGATGAAGAAGATGACGGTGATCCAGAACGTGGAAGAATCGCGAAATCATTTGCAACCTTGATTTTTACGGACATTCCGTTTCTGGTTCTACGAGCACTTGTGATGCATAATACAAACTCAGTTGAAGTTGGGTTGGTGTTTGCTTTCAAAAGTAGCATATCTGCTTTAGTTAACATTTATCTTTTACTCAGTGCTTGTTGTTGCTGAGAGTCATCTTTCTTGTGAACATTTTACAATGATCAACATATAGTTTATGATCTGTGCCGCATCATTGGCTTGTTTTTCCTGAACTGGCAGCCCTTTCTATTCAATTATTTCTATAATATGTTATACAAATACGAGAATGCGACCGGATATGATGATTATAAGAATATCTTAATGGAAATAAAAAAGAACGGATCCGACATTTTCAATGACATGGTGGCTTACATATTTACCGCAGCCAACTATCTTAGCATTACATGAAGGTTGTCGCATGACATATTATGGAGGTTATTGAAGAAGAGGAACTGCCAACTTTCAACCCAGATTTATATTTTCCTATTTCACTTACATGCACAGTCGTTTTGAAGGATTTGTGTAGTGATTATACGAAAGAAATTTGAACCTTGTCGTGAAAATGAATTGACTTGAAAATGATTTCATGTAACAATTCAAATTCAACTCAAGCCAAGCCATATATTTATTCATAAGGTTATCTTTGTCATTAAAATTTTCTTTTTAGTAGATTTGATTTTTAGTAGCTATTTCCTGCACATTTGTTGCAAGTTGCTAATATATTAAATTTTGTTTTAATTGCGTGATTGATGTATCATTTGGAAGATCGGTTTGATAGGCTTCATTTGTCAGCACCTGCATTCATGAATAGTTCATTAAATCTAAGACAAATTTAAGAGAATGCCAAATGAGAAATGTTCGACTTCTATTCCCGCATTTTGCTTTCGATTACTAATTACTGGAAGTTACAATATAATCTATTTTCCGGACCTAATCGATAATGCCACAGATTTAAAATTGCATAAATATGTTAATAAATATTTTAATAAAATTTGTTCTATGTTATTTTATGTCAGATAACGTTTGGTTTTGTCAGATAAATTCGTTAATATACTAAATATTTCCTATTTCTTACCAAAAATATAAATAACAATAAGAAATAGCAACAAGATAACTATCGTCTTGTTTGCAAGGAACTTTCATTCCCAAGATCTCTTTGAGGGATTTGCACTTTGTACACCTTTGGTCTGAGTGATTAACATATTGTGTGCTGGAAAATGCGTTATATTTCTTCTTCTTTCTGTTTAATTAGAACAGTGGTCTTTTTTACCTTATTACTTCGTCCGGCTTTGCACCAAATTAACGCACTCTAAAGTATCCTGTGCAGTGTGTATCACCTCTAATAGATTGTATAGATTTGTTGTACCAAATTACTATTATACGTAATTACACCTTCGCTGTGTTACATGATTTTTAAGTGCTAAATCACACTTGTTGCCCATCGTCGCCTTCTTTTTTGTCTCTTTTACTATTAAGGAAGTATTGTAACTTGGGTTTTAGCCAACGAAATTGAAGTACCTGAGTTTTGTGACTTGCACAATGCATTGTCTGTTATGTAGATATAATTATCGGTTGTAATAACCATCTGTCATAAATCCAAACGCCGAACAGCCCAGACGTAATGACAATGATAATTTTAAATATGATGGAAGGATTGATCGAGGATAAATTTTACAGTTAAAGATAATGAAGAGTTATATAGGTCTTGAGACAGTTGTTGTGAGTAGTGGTTATTCCTCAATTCCTCTTTCTTTATTGATTTTTCAATGTTAAAATTGGGTCTGGTCATTCTACATGGAGTAATGATGATAGAAATAATTACTAAGCAATAATGCTTAAAGATTAGTGAAACGATGAAATGTATATAAACATGGTCAGATGTACTGGCACAGTGTTACAAAACTAAAAAACTTCAAGTAGTTGGCAGGTTTTGATACGACAGCTACAAATAGGTCTTCCGGAAATTACTGAGCTCTGAATACTAATCATGGAATGGGGAAAAACATTTTTTAAGCAGAAAAGATGTAAGAAAATGGCTGATCAGTATTATATTTTGTAGAAAATTATACATGTCTGTCTGTCTGTCTGTTTGTTTGTTTGTTTGTTTGTTTGTTTGTTTGTTTGTCAGTCACGCAAAATGGTAGATGTGAGTCGCGAATGTCAGCAATGTAAGAACACACATAAAGTTATTTCTTTTCTTGTGCCCGATGTCAGTTCGAAACCAATGCATTGCATCCCCAATCGAACGTGAAGTTTAGGGAATATTATTTCGGTAACCAATAGGGATAACTGACGTTTTTTGGGTTCGCCATATACAATGTGGGTACACTTATCATAGCCAATTCCTTAATTTTATTTGTCATGAGCTCATCGCAAGCTGTGGGCGGCGAGCGACGCAAACTTGACGGCTATATAACAATGAAAAGCATGAAAGCACATAACAGTTCTCCAATCAAATAGCAAGTCTTGCCGAATGAATGGCTTCGATTGCCATGACGCCTCTTTGGTGGTCATTAAATACGGTTACCTATATGATACTTTCAAGAAAGCATATGGATTTCAATTGTAACAAAATCCAATAGCTACTTTAAGTTTAAAGAGTCTGAATAAATGTAAGTCTGTAAAAGAATTTATCCCTTTTTTTTTCAATTTTTTTTCTATTTATGTCCGAATTTGTTATTTGTAGGCACTTCATATCTGGGTCATATTCTGAGAATCGCGGAAATTTACTTGTACAAAACATTTTTGTATTGTGGCATCCACGATGAAGTGTATTGGGAGCACTCGATTTTTGTGGGTTAGTGAAACCAAAAGTGCATTTTTCCGGACTCAGTCCAAACAAGTCTCTCTCGACAAAACAGTCCTACTGTCCTTTAATGTTAAAAATTGATCGGGGAAAAGTACTAATTTGAAAGAAAACGTCGTTTTTTTCCTCGATCAGGTAACTGTATAGCAGATAGAACGCTCTAAACAATCTTGCAGTTTATTGTATAATGGGAAATCTGGGGTCGCGCTTTTGCAGATTTGACGCTGCACTGACAGTAAATAAACTACTTTATATATCTTTCAATCCATTATCCATTACCAACCACGGTTGATAGAAAGCCTCTGCTATAGTGTAAGGAAGAATCCAGGCTAGAACTGTGGACAAAAAGCTCTGGAAATACGGACGGAAGGATAAATGCTAATGAAAGATGACCTGTTATTTGTGCTAACCACCAATCTCTGAAACCATACACCTGTTTCTTATCGATTGCACAAAGTAATGTTCTTTAAAAATAGAAAGTTCATAAAAACTATTTTGAGAAAGCGTTACGTTTTCTACACTCTTTATTTTATGATTTACACAAGATTTCCGGTATTAAAAAAGAAATGTTTCAAAGAGAAAAGTGGACAGGGCCGTAGCAGGTCCAAAATTTTTAGGGGGGCTCAGTTTAACAACACCCATATTTAGTGACGTAGGAGGCCCCAGCAAGGTTGGGGGCGACGCGCCGGAGAAAATATTTGAAATTTGAAGCCCTAGATAGGCTAAAAACGTTATTTCGCAGGGATAAATTATATATTAAAACCACGGAAAATGGTTATATATCAAGCAAATGAGTATTATCTCTTTCTCTTTACAGATTGGTGTTGAAAAAAATTTTTATACTCTGCTGACTGAATATCCCAATAACGATTAGTTTTCCTGCTGACTACCATAACCCGGAATAATAATTTCCTTTGGCGGTTTAATTTGAAATGTATCACGAGAAATTAAAAATGTTACTTTAAGTATTCGATGATTTTATCTTTATTGTCACAATTGTTGATGAAGACAAGAGCAAGGTTCCTAGAGAAATACAACCTTGAGTAATCGTTTCTTGATTACAAGGGGAAATGACATTGAAATGGCTTTAGGGATTATTATATAACATTCTCAAAATGAAAATTGCCGAATCGCCGAATTTTGATCATATCTGAGAAAATGACTGTCAAATTCGAGGACAAGGACAAAGACGAGGAGGAGGCAAAAAAAACAACGATATTTTAAACACTTTACTTCACCATGGCTGTTTTCAAGCCAATAAAAACAAAATACCTGTTTAACAGTCGCTTTTTTCTGTGAAAAACAAAATAATCTGAGATATTGATGATTAAAATTTTTAATGACCAACTTAACTCGATTTATTTTTCTAAGTGGACGTTGTTTACAAATAACATGATTGATGTTTATTCACAAATACATTCCGAGAAATCTATTACATATTCTGTGTTTACTACACTCGCAAAATTCACAACACTCAACTTATTCATAGAAATACGTATTTCGTATTTCTACGACCTATTCAAGAAAATTGAAAGATTGATCTAGTTTTTGTCAAATTTGTCAAATCCTTCGGTATAAATGAAAAAGCTCCTGTAATATTTGATTAAGTTATTCACTTTTTAAGAATTATTTGGCTGTGTTACTCAAAAGTATATATATATATGATGCTCGAATAACTCGGTGTCAAATTTCAGGTTTTTATTTATTTGTTGTTGCCATGGCTATATCCGTTTTTGTGACATACTTGTCAGCAAAAACAGCCATTGAATAAATAACGACATTTCACCTTATTATTCAAAGGCTTTGATGAAAATATTTGCTTTATTTGTTTCTTTCCAGTTTATTAATTTTTAGCTACCTTCCATTCGCAAATATAATCACAATTGATTGGTTCATTTTTTGAGTTTTTATTGTTTCTGTTGTTTTTCATTGTTTCAGTGTGCCGGTCAATTTCAATAGTTCGTGTTTTGATAAGTTTCGAGAATGTCTTGTCAATTTCATAAATATGTTCCTAGCTATGAACTAAGAAAACAAAACAAAACAAAAAGAAAATAATTTTTGGGACGTATAAAAATATAAAAATAATTTTATTAACACACTGGTCATTTGACCTTTGGTGATCTTATAAATTTGTATAAATTTTGAAAATTTCAATTACCAATGTTTATTTATCGTCTATCTGCTTATTTTAGACATCAAACCATTTAATGAAATTCATACACGCATTTCAACCATTGAGTCAGGGGAAGTACCACTGACAAACTCATCGTATGGATTGCAAGTAAACAGCGGCTTCGACTATCATCTGATAAATTAGTTGAGTTGAATCTGTATCCACTTTAAAATTTAACGTTATGGCTATAAAGCCGGGCGACAAAGAAAGAATTTATGGCGCTTTCATTTTATTAACAATATACTTTATAGTATTGGCTTTTTTAATGACATTTCAAGAGTTATTTGATGATCGGACAAAAGGAGGAATTGCTACAGCATGGGTTATCATTTATCTTTTTTCTGGAGTTATTGTGGCAGATTTATCAATTATGTCTTAGTAAGTAATAAGTTTCTTATTTATACTCTTTTTCTTTCAACATTGCCCCCGACCTAATAAACTTGGTAGCTAATGCAAATAACATGCTGTTACAATAAACGCCCAGGGTAATACCTCAAAATTAAAGAAACTCTCAGGGCAAGAAATCTCAAGGTATTAACAGTATTCGCTTTCGAAAATATAAGAATGTTGACAAATTATAGGAAGCCAAATGGATAATTTGCTGCCTATGCTTACCAAGAAATCTTGTAATCAGTAAACCCATTTATTAATTTTTAAATTTTGTATACTTTATGGCCTTTTCATTGATATTATTTATTTTGATGGATGAAATTTGTAATTTCAATAGTGTCTTTTAAATAGTTCAGATTTTTAATATAACACCCTCCGGCCACTCTTAAACGGATACACTTTCACTACCTTTTAACTATGAAATTCCCTATGTTTAAATGCAAAACTTAAACCGGACTATCCATATACACATTTTTTTATATAAGCAACCAAGGTCAGACGTTACTAGTAATGTTGCATAAAAAATGTCCATTTTTTAGTAGTAATGTTGCTTAATTTGTTGCTAAGCATTAATTGAAAAAATATGTATTTCCAGTCTTGAAATCGTTTGTGTAAGTATCTCAGTAAATAGTGTAGGACATAGTGCTGCAACCTAGTGTAACCATCTAGTGTAACAATTTTAAGAAATGTGTTTTAGCTATGCTAGTGTTGCATCATTTCAAAATTTCATGTTGCTAATTTATCTAAGATTCTTGTAGTACTGTTGCTTAACTTTTAGAGAAAATTTACTATGTTTAGCACAGTGCACCACTCTTGGGAAGGTAATTGTAGGGGGGGGAGGGGCCTATTTGCATTTTTCCAAAAATTTCAACACCCATTGCCATTTATTTACACCCCTCTCATATATGATTGTCAAAATGTCAACCCCCCTGTTTATTGACAACCCCACCCAACTAAGCATTTCCAAAGTGAGAAATAAAAAGTTACGTAAGGTATGTAAAAAGGTACGTAATATGCGTCACACAGTATAAATGTGTGAAAAATTTCTTAACTGAAAAAAAAAAATCCATATCTGGTAGTCTCTGACTCTGCTAACTCAGAGTCCGATATAACAACATCGCCAACATATTTCCTAAAAAAAATGTGAAAGGTGCTATTGAAATGTGATTTGATGAATTTAATATCAAATTTCTATAGAAAAGTTTTAAAGTTATTGCAACCTTGGTTGATCAACATTGCTTTATTTTACATAGCAAACCAATATCCTTATAATATATAAATAATAGCCGCCAAGGCGGCGTCGCTCGCCGCCCATGTTCAGCCAGCGTTGTGTCACCAACGTTCAGCCTGAGTTGTGCAGCGATGGTGTAGTGGTTAATACCTTTGAGTGCGACGACTGCTGCGACCCATGTTCGAGTCCAGTCATGTCGCATCTCAATACACCACTTCGATGCGCTTAAGCAGCGTATCAGCCCATTAGGAGACATCGACTGGCGGCACACTGGTCTTCGGTCAAGTTAGAGCAATGGTAAACGTATCTCTGGCGGTAAGTCAACTACTAGTTGCAAGTCGGCGGGCGGAAGAACCAACCATTACGGGTGGAAACCCAAGAACTAAAAACTCCTGTTACTTCTCGAAAAATAGAATTGAGGAATTGACAATGGAAAGTGTTACCATCTTGTGGAGCAACGCAATGGTTTCACACTGACGTCACACAAAACGAAATAAAATAATCACTCTCAAAACTCAATCTACCATTTTGCATGACAGACAAACAAACAAACAAACAAACAAACAGGGAATCGGGTGTTAATATATAGATAGCCGCCAAGGTGGCGTCGCTCGCCGCCCATGTTTAGCCTGCGTTGAGTTCACGAAAAATAAAATTAAGGAATTGGCAATAAGTGTGCCCATGTTGTAGATCTCGAAAAACTGATCAAAAAAATGTATGGGATCGTTTTGCTACGATACACAAACAAAATCAAATTCCTATGGTGGTAAAATGGGCTTACTTTATTCTACCGCATTGAAATATTGGTTAATTTCTTTCCCCTGAAAGAGTCACCAATTGTATCTCAGTAAACCCTTGCTTTGATGATGGACAGGAATTGAGAGGACATAAACATGAAGTTTTTTTTGCTGCGATTCTTAAAAGGCATAGTTTTTTAGCAAGCCTACTGTTTACACTATCAGTGAGTGTAGCAGCACCCAGTTACATATAAAATACTTCAGCCATGGCGTCATCAATGGGGATTATGTGTTAAAAATTTCTTACCTCTTTAGAGTGTTTTTGGAGATTGCAGCCATCACACTTGGCTGTGTGCGATCGTTATCAAAGCATACCATGTAAATGTAATGGAGATGTATTGACGCCGGCAAAAAGAATCGTTTTGCATAAACAATTCTCTTCTAACTGACTAGTAAAATGATACAACTCTACTGAATAGGTAGCATCATAGCAAAGTTTTGAAAAACTTTATGCAGTGATATTCATGATTTGCTGATTTCATGGCCACACTCACAACAAGAAAACGTTTTAAAATATGTTCTTTTAACCTATTCATGCAATAACCAGAGTTGGAAAATAGCCTCTGATTCAGCCTACAACAGACTTCAGCCTACAATCGAGGACACAAAATCTCGGAATTACGGACGTACAAACGCTAAAGAAAGATCAGCGCTATCGCAGATAAACATAAAATGACTATTTGCTGAGTGCAATAAAACTCACTCAGTTGACACACAATATGATTTTATAAATTTCTTACCTCTTGTTGAGAGTGGAGATTGCAGCCGACACTTGGCTGTGTGGCACCGTTAATCGCAAACCAGTATGTATGTAACAGTGATGTATCGACACCAGCAAAAAGAATGGTTTGACATAAACAACTCTTTTTCTAACTGAAGTAGAAGTTCTGAGGAACTCCACGCTGTGAGTTCCAAGATTTGCTGTTTTCATGGCCACACTCACAACAAGAAAAGTGTTTAAAATACCTTTTTTCAACCTTTTTATGCAACAACCATAGTTCAAACATAGCCTCCGATTCAGCCTACAACAGACTTCAACCTACAATCAAGGACGTAATATCTCGAAATTATGGACGTACAAACGCGAATGAAAGATCAGCTGCTAGCGCGCTGACCACAAATCTATTGTGTAAATAATGCTGTTGAGTCAAAAACGATAAAAATGAAATATGGGAAGAAAAAAAGTAATTAAAAGTAAAATAATTGAAATAGTCCTCCTTATTCGAAACTCTCATTTTATTTACAAGTCTTCCTTCATCATACAGTTATTGGTCCTTGTAAATATCCTGCACCCAGAAGGCCCTCTTTTTTTGAGCATTTTTTCTTGATCAAGTGCGTCTTCCTCTTTGCAATTCAATTCTACCGCTATGTTTCTCCATACTTGATTGTTTCAAAATATTTTAATAAAATTCAATGGACACGTTTGCGTTTAGTTTTTGCGCCAGACATACTGGCGCCGGCGATAAATTTTATATCTAATTATTTGCGTTTATCATAAACGCTTTAGTGAAGCTTTGGTGGTCACTCAGCTTTAAAGATATTCTCTAATCTCTTTGTTCAAAATATAGCAAAATTAATATTTTAGCGTTTCCTATGTAAGTTTTATCATAAATTAAGTCTCCGGAGTCAAAGATTTAAATTTAGAAGCACTTTTTCCAAAAAAACGCATTTTTGTGTTCTACTCAACATTCTTTGAATAAATATCTTTTGATCAAATATGTGATCTTTTTCGTAGGTTCAATAAACGTTGCTGATCTTTATTCGTATTTTTCTTTCAATCATGCGTCATTCGTTAATTTCTATTCAGATATTATGTAAACACGTTTGATCTTTAAAAAAACTAAAATTGTCAATATCTCGACAACGGTTTTTTAGCTGCTATTCTGACTTTGCCGAGATAAAAGTCCCCTAAACATCAATTGATATCAATGGAATGACGTTTATTGGAACCAATGGGATCTTAAGAAAAAACCTTTCCCTCACTTTTGTCTAAAATTTAGCAACAGCTGAAAAAAATTTACGAATAAGCGAGACAGACCATGCATAAATACGGTTTTATGATGTTAACAATGATTAAACAATAATTGCTAAAGATCTATCTCTTGTAAAGAAAAGATGAGGGAATCTTTTGCTAGCAATATGACGAGGATCACGTAGATATAAATTTCACAAGAAACGGATGAGGCTGAGGGGACTTGGAGCTCAAGTAGTGCGGGAAAAGTTAATTTCTTCTTGTTTGGAGTTTGTTTTTTATTAAAATTAATGTGATAGATCGATAGAGAATTTAGTTAGCTTTAAGAAAATGTATACTCTTATACATCCTTAAGTCAATTTATATTCTTAGAATCTAAAAATATTCCACAAGATTGCAAGTCCGATGCGAATTTCAAACACGCACTAAAACTTATGTTTCCCCTGCATAGTGCGAAACTGGAACAATATTATAAACAAAACTTTTCTTTATGGGTATCAAAAGTAAGGTATGGTATTCAGAATATATTCCCGTTGACAATAAATGTAATATATTGAAACAATAAAATACTTAGAAAAAGTTATTTATGAAAAAAAAAATATTTAAAATATAATATTAACACTAAAGTGGTATTACAGCAGTTCAAATTTCAAAGCGTAAATCAAGGAATCAATATTTTGCAGCTTGTTAAAAGGAATATGTTAGAAAGAATATATAACTCTCTATTCAGCGAGCGTAGGCGAGCAAGGAGGCAAAGTAGTTTCATTAGATAGGCGAATGTCAGTTTCCGATTTTGTTCTTCATCATAATCCTCATAATTGCTTTTTCCCCGTTTCAAAGCATGGTACTGAAGGTGGAAGACAGAAAAGGTTTTTCCGTATATCTTTTCTAATTTATTATTATATTATACCATGTTATTCAGGAAGTTCGTATGCTAACATTGCTTAGACATCTATATACTAATTACGAGTGTGCATCCGCTTTTTTCACGCTTTCACTCTCTAAAATTTCGGATCGTTTTTGCGGTCACTTCTTCATAATGGTGTGTCAGACCACGGTTAATATTTTTCTACGATTAGTATAAGGAGAAAACATTGCATTGCATTTAATCGTTTCAAATGTTTTGATTATTCGCGAGATCAAGAAACAATAAACAACAACGAAAGTATTGCACGAAGATTTATTGGATTTCTGCGTAAGCAAGAAATACTTTACGATCGTCCGTGTTTTTCTGTTTTTTTTTTCATCTTACTGTCCAAACCTACGCATTTTTGTTTCTTAAATTTCATTGGTTCATGAAAAAGCCGTCTTAATTGTCATTGGTGCATAATGCCCGATTTCTACGAAAGGGTGCTAATTTAGCCACCTCCACTTAAATAGCGATAGTTTATTGGCTGATTTTCGCCATGCCATGTGATCGTCCACAAAACGTTTTAAAAATGGCAGCGAAAGAACGTGTGTAGTTTGCTAAAAGTTTCTTTGATGGAAATATGGCTTTAAAAGAAGTTAATACAGCTTATAATTTTATATAAAGAATTGCATTACTGTTGGGAACTTATCATGTTCACAAAATTAAATTACAGTGTGGTTATTCTGTTTTTTGAAAGAAGTTTTCTTGAAGTTTAAAATATGAAAACAGTGCCAATACATGGTGTGTGGAAGAAAAGGTATTTCTTGTTTTATTTTTGCTCCAAGCCTTTTTAAATATGAAAGACCTTCGTTTATTTTGTATGTGTATGCATGTTTGAAGTCAATTTCTAGAAGCTTTTGGATTTTTAAAGCTCAGCTTAGCTTCCTTTCAGCTCCTCCCCAACATCACCAACATACATATGCTCTTTATACAGCTATTTATACTATATTTAGTAGCAATTTTTGGATGTATTCTGGCTATATCAGCTTATCTCTTTTCATCCTACGTATGTTGTATTTTTTTTAACTTTTAGATTAGATATGAGCTTTAATTTCTAAGTAATTACTATTGTGATATTTATATTTTTCATTCTGAGGAGATCAATATAGAAACTTTATATATTAGTTTGTGCTGCCCAAAGGATATGTTGGTTACCGCCAGTATACACAATCTTTTTATAGGATTCGTTATATTTAATGTGGTTAAATTAAAGTTTCGTATTGTGTCGATGCACTTTTTTGGAGTACGTGGGTGGCAAATATCCAGTAACAATCATTCAGCTTATTCGTACAAAAAAACAGATCTTCATAAATGATCTCCGCGATAGCATAAAGAAAAGCCCCTTTTTTATGTTATGGTAGGCTGACTTTCTTGACGAACATTGTCAGTCGCATTAATATTTTTGTTTATTTAATGCTGATGCTTCTCGAGCTGAATGATGTGACTGTCTTAGTTTTGCAGGACTAGTGTGCTAGTGTTGTATTTTTGTGGCATTTTCAGCAGCAAAGCTTGCAGAAATCCTTCTGCCCGGTAGGGCATCTTGTTAATGTTTTTAGGGTAAGTACGCTTTAGATTTTTTTTGTTTGTTTGTTTTGTTTTTCTTATAGTATAAATAGGGTTTTTGCGTCATTACTTTTCAAATAATACGCGATAGAAGAAATGTTTTTAATCATGACGTTCTGGGTTCGTAAATAAAATCGCAATTGTTTGCAATTCACATTTTGACACTTTTACGACTTTCGCGTTTGGCTTTTATTTACATTGGGGTATGGATTCCATGAACAGTTACAGCGATTTTAATCTTTTTGTTGTTTACCTGTACGCACAATTTATTTTACTACTGCATATATTGTATCGTGAAAGATTTATTATGAATATCAGGGGCGGATACAGGATGTAAAACAAGTATGTCGCAAAGCGACCAAAATTGATTGTGGAGCGGAGCGACGCAAGCAATTTTGCCCAAACAGCTGGGGGTGTTCGGGGCCCCGGAAAAATTTGACTTTTCGAGGTTCTGTGCTAGCTTTATGCTTTATTTTTAAAATGCTATTCAGATCTTCAGTTCCTATATTCTTTGCTTGTCAGACGATTAATTATTGGATAAATAATGTTAAAACGGGGGCCATGGTTTCCATTTTTTCCTTCGCAACTTAAATTACATAATGGTTAAACATTGTTACGAGACATTGCCGGAAGTTTCAAATGTACGATATCATATCAATACATCACCATCACACGTCTGTTTCGCCTGATATCAAGGCTCATCAGCATGTCTAGGCGGATGTATCGCCGGACATGGACAGACAATTCGGGTTTACGAGCAAGTGAATGCCTCGCCAGTGACCCTACACGACACAAACACGTTAGCGGGTTTACAAGCAAGTGAATGCCGCGCCATTAACCCTACACGACACAAACACGTTAGCGGGTTTACGGGCAAGTGAATGCCGCGCCAGTGACCCTCCACATACACAAGAATATACTTACGAAAACGCATTCACCTCTTCTTAGCAATATCTTCAAGAATGTAGGAAAGTCTAAGCTGGTTTGTCTAGTTGAGCAATTGCAGTCAGTACAACCACAAATTCCATGACCCAAATGGGACAACAGCAGTACTTCCTTGAACAGAAAAGGCTATACTGCATAAATAATCTGCACATAAATAAAAGGAACTGGTAGCCTTGTGGTAGAGTGTTTCTTGTGCGAGCAAAAATTTTTTACCGTTCCTAAGATTCTCCCGACTTCCTTACCCTTGTGTTCCCCGTGGTAAAATGATGAAAAATAAATTCTTGGAATGATTAAGACAATCCATCTTATAGAGCTCGAAAAACTAAAATAAAAGTATTACACACATTGATGATTAGTATTAGTATAAGTTAAAGTTAATATAATTTAAGAAAGAGTTTATATAATTATCATGAAATGAGAATATAGTTGTTTTAAGTTACAGGTTTATTAGAAATGGAATTAAGTTGTTTTAAGTTACAGGTTTATTGGAAATGGAATTAAAAGAGTTTAAAATGAAGATTTGAAAGAAGTTAATAGGTTTGCTTAGAAAAGAGAAATTATTATCATTAAGTGAAAGACGTTATTTTAGGCAAAAGATGAGTAATGCTTAGTGACTCCAGCAACCACATGATAAAGTAATACCAAATTGAATGAATCATTGAAGGAGTGGAGGAGGTGACCATTATTAGTTTGTTAAGGTAAGTACCATTAAAAATGAAATCAATAAGATCTTAAGTAAAGGACAGTCTTCTATTCTTTAAGCTGAAACGTTCAATTACCTCAGAAATATCTGGGATAATTTCAAGATGAAAGTGCAATTCCATTGAATCTTTCTGATACCATGGTATTTCGGGTGTAATGTTTCAGTCTACGCATGCCAGAAAAAGATCTTTCACATTGGCAAGTAGTTACTGGTAAGGTGCCAAGTATGCGAAGAATGACTTTAATGTTTTCAAAGCCAGGAAAATTAATGGCCCTCAAGGTGTCACAAATATTTCCTGGAAGAGAACCCTGAAATTCAATCCAATATTTTTCCCAAAGAAGTAGCTCATTTTCAAGTGAAAATGGCGAAGGAAGATCATCTTTAAAATACTCTTAATCAACAAGATCATCTTTGCAGGAATGACAACCAATGCCCCATAAATTTGGGTTTCATTAAACCTGTTGTTTAGCTCTGAAATGAGATAATCCATTAATGGAACAGAAATGGTTCTTTTATGATACTCTGAAGGAATTTCAGAAGGAATGTTGGCACGATGAACCTGTCGACCCGAAACCCTAGGCCTGCATTCCACAACTCCTACTTCTGCAGCCAAAGATAGCACCTTTTTATACCACTTCTCATGGTGTTCATCAATGTTGTCTCTGGTACTCTGCAACTCAGCTTTCAGTGCATTAATGAGGTTAACAGACTCAGAAACATCAATGTCTGAGGCTTGTTACAATCTTGTTACCGGCAAAAGCTTGTCTAGAATATGCTGCGAAATAACAAGACCACAAATGAAATTAAAAGATGTAATGAGAGACAAATAAGAAGTAGCCTTATTTGAGGAGTCCCTGTTGAATTGCTTATCTTCATTTATACTCATCTCCTCAAGGCAAGCAACAGTTGCAGGATAAAAGGCTACAAAATCATTTAACCCTGTTATCCTTTCAATCCAACGTGTCCTACAAACATCATGCCATCTATGCTTTCGTTCTTCAGGCAAGTACTTATGAATGGATGCTATGAAAAATTTCTCACGAGTTGGAGAAGTCTTGAAAAAATAAGTCAGGTCCTTTATTTGCTCCATAACATTTCTGACAACTGGAATGGAGCAGGGCTTGACGACACTTAAACTGAGTCGATGACTGTGGCAATGAGTATACAAGGCCTTTGGATTGATACGGAGAATGTGTGCTGAAACACCATTAATGGGACCAGCCACTGCACCAGCACCATCATATCCTTGACCCCTACAATTATTGATGTCAAGGTTAAGCTTTTTAAGGGCATCCAAAATGGTAGTACTTAATGCCAAACCTGTTAGTCCTAGCTCGCAAGGTAGAAAACTAACAAACTCTTCCCTAATATTGCAATTCTTATCAATGAAGCGAAGACACAACGACATTTGCTCTTCATTAGCAGAATCTGATGCCTCATCACAAAGAATTGAAAAATACTTACTTTCTTTGACTTCTGCAATGATTTTTTCTACAATTAATTGACCACAGCACTTTATCAACTCATTCTGTGATGTCTTAGAAATATAAGAAGCATTTTTCCCACAGTTTTTCATGTGCTTTTCTAAAGCATGGTCACCTCTTCTAACACGGTAGTTGAGAATTTCAATAAAATTCCCAACACCACCAGAAGAGTAATTCCCTACTTCTGGATGATACTGTGAATCATCTCGATGACCACGATAGCCTTGTCCTAAACGGCTGATCAATAACACAGTATCAATAATAGGAACAAGAAATTTCCTATTTTCATTAACTTGCTCTTTCAACTGGTTATTGAGAAGCAAGTCCACTGAAGGTAATTCTCCTTTACAAGTTTTGGTAAACATCAAATACAAATTTGTAGGGTAATATTATTGTATAAGTCACCCTTTTTACCAGCACAATGTCTGGTGAAAGCAGCATTAGCATCAGGCCAATGGTTGAATGGCTCAACAAAGAATTTTCTGACTTTAGAACCTTTAGAGAATTTGTGTCCAAATAACACACAAGGCAAACAAAATGCGCCATTAATGCTTGGAGAGTAACATAGCCAGGGAAACTTTTTAAGCCATGATTTCTGAAATTTCCGCCCATGGACAGATTTCGGGAAATCAAATTGATCATCAGGAACAAAAACATTATGGATCACATCCATAATTTCTGCATCTGTCATTCTCGACGCTTTGCCAACATAGTTGGCTATATCATAAGGATGACTTAAAGCAGAAGTAGTTGCTTTTGAAGTAATATTAGTGGCATTTGACTCAGATGCACAACTAGTTATATTGTGATCTTCTAATGGAAAATTAACATCATGTGGTATCAATACATTGTCATGAGGAGGACAAGCGGAAAATTTAACATTAACATCAGATTGAGCACATGAAGAATCTTCATTAGTATAGGAATGTGGTTGACTGGAGTCACTATTGCTTAATGTTTTAGATGACACAAGAAATGGAAGTTTAGTTTGTATTTTAGGTTTCTTTAGTGGAACAGAAAAATTAGAAGCAGCAACAGCCCTGCGCTTACGAACATTAGCACGAGCACAAAACAAGAGAGGAACATAGTGATTATGATTAAATATTTTGCTCGCAGTGACACCTTCGTGGGAAAATAAAATATGGAGACATTCCTCTGAAACTGGAGAACGGCAAATAACTTTATTATTAAAAATCATTCTCAGTTTCTCAGGACCGCTGGAGGGATAGTAACAGAGTATATTTTGGTTTATAACATTAGTTAAACCCAACATGCAAAGAAATCCACTCCAAGTGTGATCGGAGCAAATGTGGATGGCCTCTTGTTTAACAAGGTCAGCACCTGTGTGACCACTGTCAAGAGAGGAATGTGATACACTCAATCCCAATATATTTCCAACACAGGTAAAATGGAAGGGTTAGAAGAATGCAGTTTTAAAAAAAGAGGGTGTTCTGCGTAGAATGAGGCATGTAAAAATAATTCAATAGTAGTTAAAACTCTTAATTCAGAAACTAAAGAATCATCACTTACCAACCCAATGGATACAGAACTGAATAAGCAATTACCAGTAGCTGTAGACCTACAAAAAGGATGAGAGAAACTGGGGCTACAGTAGTTATCAAACACAACTACTATTGGAGTTTGAAACACCATTTTTAATGTTGTTTTCTTTTCAAAACACAGGGGGGGGGGGGGGGGGGGGAAAGTCATATAAGTTGTCATCAAATACGCAAAGCAATATTAAATTAGATTTCTGAGAAAACAAATTATTAACATATTTTAGCCACTTAAGTTTTAAATACTTAAAAATAAGCCTCCAACTACATTTCGTTTCACTTTCGGTTCAAAAATATTCAAAATATAATAAAAAACAATAAAAACCAACCTCAAAGCTATGCATGTGCGACCCTCGTCTTCCTTCACTTCGTTAGGAAGGTAAGACTCTGCCAAAGAGTTTCTTTTAATCTGACCGGAAACAAATTTCTGATACAAACTTGCAGAAGAAAGAATGCCCTTGTCACTAATTTTCTTCAACAATTGCTTTTGCCACCGGTTTAATGATTCCAAATCGCTCTTTTTACACAAATTTCCAATACGTTCACACAGCTCCATGACTGCAGAAAGGAAAGAGTGAACCAGAGCAAGAAGCTCTCACTCATGCAAAAGCGTGCTTTTTCATAGGGGGTAATTTTAAAGTTATTATTATTATTCGTGCAGCAGAATCTAAGGCTACAAGCTGAGTGTTTGCTAAATCCTTTTTACCCCCGTAAATTTCTCGACATCCCCTGACTACTTTTCTGTAAGGAGGGAATCTCAAAACTTTTACAGATGATATAACTAGCATTCCAACACTTACCACTGATAAAAAATAAGGAAGAACTTATACATAGCAACCGGTATAAGTTAAGTAAAATACAACCAAAAAACATAAGAATTGAACATGTTTGTATCCCTCCTGGTAGCTTCAAAACAAGTAGCTACCCCCTTACTTCTTCTGACATACTTGGACATACTTTCTGACTGATTTTACGGTCGTCAACAAAACTTCGCCTATTCTGCTCGCCCAAAAAATAAAAGTTTGACATACCCTCGGTGTACGTTAAATTTTCACATAGGGGGTAAACATTCGCATATTTTGTTGTTCTTAACTGCGAAACTTCATTTTCTTACCCCCTTACGATATAAAGCCGGGTATGTCAGAGGTACGATGCGCTAGAATAATCAAAATAAAGAAGGGGGTAGCGCAGCGTTATAGCACGGCATTTTAAAGCGTATCGAATTAATTATTGACCCCCGATACGAGGAATTAAATTTTGGCGCAGAATAGTCGGGAGATCTGTAAAGAGAATATTCAAACTCTCCGTTTCCGCGCCATGTATTTTTCGCAAAATAACAACAACAAAAAAAACGTGCTTTGAAGAAAATCAAGTATGTCAAACGGACAAGCTTGACATACCCTGCGTCCGCCCCTGAATATTTTGATGTGTTTCAGATCTTCTGATTAAAATGTTTTTCTGTTCATAACTCCAGTGTGGAACTAAAAATACTTTAGCCGGAATACCTAGAGATTTTTAATTAAAAGAGTGAAGAGTGTTTTTTTCTGTATTGACGTTAGATGTTTTTAATCACGGGGAACCATTGCATTGCATCTTCAAACGATACAATTACAGAGTGAAACCTTAAGGTGCAAATTTTTCTTTCTTATTCTCAAGTCAGCCTTGATGTGCATACGTGGCAGTTGAAGTTACTGCTTGAAAAATATTGATGAGTTTGAGGTTGTTTCAAGTGTGTCAGGCTTAGAGTAAGAAATAGGAATGTATCTAGGTAGGCCCCTGAAAGAGGTCGTGTTTCTTTCTCTGTTAATGGTTTTAGGAAAGAGTGTTTTTATTTATCTGTTTTTATCAAATTGTAAATTTATAAATGATTTTATTATTTATTGTAACCTTTTACTGATTAATATAATGTATGTTTTTTCGATATTATTTCATAAAAATATTAGGTTCTTATTACAGAGTGAAAAAAGTGAATGCACAGCGCGTATTTTTATTTTTGATGGGTTTTGACTTTTCTGTTCTGCGCTCCAGTGTTGATTACATACTTGGAAAAATGTTTGATCTAGATAGCGTCTGTTTAAGTGGATCATTAAATCAGGGGAACCATTGCATTGCCTCTTCAATTAGATGCGAAGCTATTTGGAAAATATCTCTAGAACCTCTAAGAAATTTTTTATGGTTCATGACATTGACGAAGGGGTGACAAACAGAGCTTTTACGTCACTAAAATGTTCGATAGGCGATATCTCGATAACGGTTGGTTGTCGCTTAACGATCCTGTAGATGCTTCGGTATATTTTTTAGAGTTCAGCAATACGGTTAGAACTTCCAAATTCGATCTCTCCAATTTTATGGATCGAACTTTATGGTACTTGCGTGCACCTTCTGTTTCTTTTTCTTAAGGTTAGGGTTTAGAGAATTAGAGAGAGCTTACAGTACTTACGACACTGATGCACTTTCTGTTCGTTATTCTGTGATTTAATTTTTTGTCACCATTTTTTGAGACGTCATTTTCAGAATTAAAACCTGTAAAAATGTTTTACACGGGATACTAGTTTTTCATATTACTTTTGTGTTGTTTTAGTGAAATGAACGACAAGGATTTTGAAGTACAGCTTGAAATCTGAAATTTTGCCAACAATACATTTTATTTTTGTATATGTTTTAGCTCTAAATCTTTCATTCAATAAATTTTATTCAATGCACTGATTTTTGGCGGATCTTGCCTTAAAAAGATTTTGGAGTTGTAGTTGCATTCCTGTGAATGCAAGAAAGCCATATTACAAATTGTCGTTCTTCGTGTTTTTCTTCTTTAACTGTCCAAACCTGGTGCGATCATGATTAATAAAACCGTTATATATTTTAAATTTTTTTATGTAAACTTCGGTTATTCTTTGTGTTGAATCAAAGTTTGAAACTCAGATTTCTAATGGGCTTTTCTCTTTAATTTTTTATTTTTTTTTTTTTTAGGTTTGTGTTTTTCCTTTGGCTCTTAAATAATTTCTTTAACAAATATTACTTTGATTATAAAATACATATCCATGGTTTCAGTTCACACATTTGTTTTTTTTGTAGCAAATACTTTCTGATATTACTTGTTAGGCCTATTTGCACTTTTTAAAAGGTATATTAGCATCAGTGTGACTTAAGTCTAAGAGATAACAAAAAACAACAAAGTTTTGTGCAGATTTTCATCTGTTTAAGTTTAGATCTATTTGGTTTGGATATTCCAAGTTGCTTTTAAAATACCACCACCGTTACACTGTACCACATGGTTACACTACTCAAAAACTTTTTAACCATTGCTTCATATGAGCATATAAGTATCAAGCCCCAAATCAACCAAAACATCTTGTTTCTGACAGAAATTTGTTTTCGTTTCCGTTGTTAATGTATAGCTTGCTGTGTGTACAAATTGTAATGATTGAGCGCGGGAGCATTTCTAGCTAAAGCTACATGCTAGTGTTATACGTACACTTGTAATTTATTTACTTGATTTTGTTTTTAGTGACGAGGCTCCATTCAATTATACATGGTTGAACGTGCAGTTACTCCATTTTCTGGGTTTTATTATCATTGGTTACATGTTTGCCTTAAAACGTGCAAACGACATTCTCAAAAAGGTACATTCTATCTTTTGCTCGTAGAGCGCCTCTCCTGATTTAGCTAATAAGCTACTGGCATTTGAATGAATTTAATTTTCCAAAACGTATAATCAATAATGGTCAACTCAAAACCTAGAAATGATTGAATCGTCAGAAGTTTTTTTGACTGTGACAACGATGTCGCAAGATAATACAACTTAAATCTTCTTTTGGACAGAAGTGTCGAGAAACTAAAACGTTCCAAAATCAGTTATAATACGAACATGAATCTTCGCAACATTGATAACGTCGTGATAAAGTTGCATTAAAGGTAGAGTGACGTCTTCAAACATGAATATAGTTCCTTTTTCTTCAAACATGTTATCTGGTAGCAAGTTAAATACAACTTAAAATGGATTTAAGTTCTTGTCAAAACTTAACTAAAAACTTGGGGTTCATTACTAAAGCTGTTTCTAATTGCCGATTAAGTCATTATAATTTTACACCAATTCATCTGAAAAACTTTAAACTACGTTGGATCTGATGTTGACAGACACTCCCCTGCAATTTCTTTATATTTTTATATATTTTTTAAATAGAAAAAGGAGGAATACACAAGAGACTTCATTATTTTGCAATGCATGATGCCTGTTGTCATTTTTGCAAACGGTTTGAATCCCTTACCGAAACGGAAGCGTTCAAAAGCTGCAATCATAATGTTGAGTTCGTTAAACGCTTTTGACATAATGGATGTGTTGGTTGATTTGAGGCACGTTAAAGAAATGGGCACAGGTTCTGAAGTTTGGTTTTATATGTCCGTTGGCGTATCCATACTGTTGCTAGCATTTCCTCTTGGCTTGGATGAAGTAGACAAAAATGATCCAGAAAAAGGAAGAATCGCGAAATCATTGGCAACCTTGATTTTTACCGACATATCGTTTTTGGTCCTACGAGCTCGGGTGATGCATAATACAAACTCAGTTGAAGTTGGATTGGTGTTTGCTTTTAAAAGTTGCATGTCTGCTTTAGTTAACATCTATCTTTTATTCTGTGCTTGCTGTTGCTGAGGGTTATCAACCAGAAAAATCAGTTTCAGAGAAAAGGCAATGTTGATTGAAAACATCTTATCTTTCAATCTTTAATTTCAATATTATCCTTTTAACTTTTTATAAACGTTAGCATAAAGTTTATGAAAGTCGTGTTACTAGTGATTATTGATGGTATGAAATGCAGAATTAGGGGATGGTTATATGACGGAAGTTGATCTGAATTCGTTAATAATGCGAAGTGGGGCTGTTTAATTCGATTCACTTGAGCTAGCAGTTGCTCTTAGAATAGCTGACTAACTCAACAAAATATTGTTAATTTCTTCTCATCGACAACTATTTTGTTACTTTGAATCACACACACGGAAAAAGAAAATAACCTTAGTACTGTGTGCCAAATGGTCTTGCCATGCAGCAAACATGTACATTGCCGAAGTAAAATTCCACAAATTTCACCCTGCTTTTTAGCCTACGTGTATCGAAAAATATTTTTTAGTACATGCGATTTTTAGCATTTCTAGTAATTCAGCTACTAGTTGTTAATTTATGTAAAACTTGTAATATGCAATCTCAGTTAATTTTGTCTGATATTACTATCAAATTATCAAAAAAACAGTGTGATATCTGCATTATTTTTTCATTTTTAATTATTAATATTCAGGTTTAATTATTCAGCACGTGCACTCATGAATAGTTACATGAATCTCGAGAAAAAGTAAACGCAAACTAAATGAAAAAGGTTTTGACTTCTTTCCCCACACTTTGTTTTCAATTATTGAAAGTTACAGTAGAATTTATTTTTCTGACCTAATTATTATTTCTAATGGACTTAAAATTGTAGGAATATTCTTTAAATTTTCTGTTACTTTATGCCAGATATGTTTTCGTAGCTAGATGTTTCTTGTAGAGAAAACGATCTTTTCCATTTGTTTTAGTGAATTTCGATGATCACCAGACAATATTGTCATCAGCTTCACTTACATATTCGCCAGTTTGACGGATTTCATGTAGCCATTATTTTTAATGAAAAGTTAAAAGCTGAATTATTACGTTTCCGCCTTCAAATAAGTACACATAGCCTCCAAGACTACTTTATTTTTTTCATTTAATTTAATTTTTCGATTATTTGCACAGGATAGGCTATTCAGTTTCTTAATATACTGATGAGGGTCTTAGAAAGGTCCTAGGGGGCTACGGAAGCTGTGATGACAGGAGCCCTTCAGCTAGATAACCACCCTAAAAATCACTCCTACTCTCTTGCTGAGTCTTATGCAGAGAGGAATGACTCACACGTATATAGTCGCTTACACTATAACTGGCACTATGACTCGGTTAGGGATGGAACCTACGATCTCCCGAACTGTGAGGGAGCACTCAACCACAGGGCTTCCAGTCCATGAAACTGTAGAATTAGTACAATCGTATGGCAAGAAATTAATACTCTACCTTTAAAATAGCTAGCTTAAACGCAATTTTATGTCTTATTATATTGAAAATTGAATAGTTAAAGACTCTATCGTACTGGCAAAACTGAGCTAGCAGCAGACTAAGGGGCCAAGTAAATTTCAATATTCATCTGTCAATGGGTTTTTAATTAATAGTGTATTTTTGTTGACTAACGTCAGAAAACTTCTGTTGGTTGGGTTTGGGTAGTAACAACATAAATACAAAGAACCAAAGCCGCTTACATGAGACAAAATCATATTTCTATTGATGCAAGAAATGGTTTGAAGAGTTTAAAACTTCGAAAATCCGATGAGTACCTGAATTTTATTGTGTGACTGAACAACTCGTTGTTCTCTAGAATTGGATAATACTCAGCCTGATAAAAACATTAACTAAAAACAAAATAATCCCTGGGTTCGACTTTGCATATTTACATAAACTTTGAGCTTCATGAAAAATAACAACAACCGCTTTTCCATTGTGGTTAGCTTACTACGTTCAGGTTTAGAATTCTTAGAAATCTCACAACGAACAAAACGTTTAACAAAACTAAATAAACAGATGAGGAATGTATTTACTACAAGTTATATTTATTTGTAAGCCTTATCTAGCTATATTTTAAATTAGCAATTCAGAGGCCTTTGGAATACAATTCATCATCACTCATTCACTGTCATTATAACAAAGATAATTTTGTCATTATACCAAAAACTTATTGGCGACAGGGTGCCGTTAGGTAATTCTAATGTCGGGTTGATTATTTTAAATATAATGGAAGGATTGGTAGGGGATAAAGTTTACAGTTGAATATAACGAACTGTTAATAAGATCGTGAGACAACAGTTGATGTGAGTAGTGAGTATCTCTCATTAGAACATTTAGAAATGGGACTGGAACGAGAAAGCCGACTAATAACAAAAAAACGCCAAAAGAGGTAAACAATGCAGACAAATAGGCAAATCAAGTAAATAAATGAGTGGCTATCTCGTAAACAATCCCTCGTAGAAAACTGTTTCTTATCGCTCAGTTCTACTTGTAACTGTTTCGTTATCTTTACAAAAGGGAAACATAAAATAAGACAGTTGAGTAAATTGTGATTTAAAGTGAAACGCTGTTTTGAAATTAGAGAAAAACAAAATTGCGTGTTGATCTAATCTGGACAAATGGAATAAAGATAAATCAGAATGGGAACGAAGTTGAGTTGTTGAAAGCTCATGACATCCGCTTACTTAAGAATACGCAATATTAAAAACATGGATGTGGTTTGACATTTCGTTTGGTTGAAGATAAACATGTAGACGATTTCAAGAAACAAAATGGCATATCGAGGTATGTGACACTACAAATCGAAGTGAACCTTAGAAGACTTCAGATTATATAAAAAAAGATAATAGTAAATAAAAAAAGCCCATTTTTTGGAATAAATTCTAGTATGAAACCAAAAACATCTTTTGATACTTCACTCTAGAAGAAATACAAAATCATGCTTGATTAACAGTAAATGTAGAGCTTCACAAATCATCATTTACGGGTTTTCTTCATTGATTGTAGTTCCAAGAGAGGCTATGGAAAAGTTAAGTATGTACAGTCGTGTACCAGGTAAGACATTATTTTTTTTTCGAAAAGTTGATCAGCAAGGCTTCTGAAAATTCATAATTTAGTCACTGAAAATAAATATTTTGAAATTATAAATGTTATTTTTTCCTGTTAAGCCTCGGCATTGGTATACGCGTGTAAAGTTATTGAATGCAGGGCGGAAATACGAGTTTGTCGAGATAATGACGTTTTACTGAACCCGACAAATGTCTGTTGGGCGAAGAAAATCTTCAGGGCGTAATTATTGTTGCAAATAATGATGTCTAGTGATTGTAATTTTAATATTTTGTAAAATATTCGAAAGTTATCTACTCGAAATAGCAAAGACTTCTAAAAACATCTTAGCAAGTTCAATTTATGAGATTTATTTTAACATAGCCACTTAGAATAAAACTTTACGACTTTTAAGTCTCTGTAGAAAAGAATGAATGGACGCTTGTGACTTTTCAGTTCTTTTTTGAGCAACCTGTCACGATCGATGAACGTATTCCATCTTCTTCTACAAACAGGCTTCAGTTTAAAAGTTTAAAAAGTTACATTTACGAGGGTGTAATTTGGTTCAAGGGACAAGAAAAACGGTTCTACTTAGTGAATGTTCCACCTATCCGTGGTTCCAGTTACCCAAAGAAAATTAAAAGAGTTTGATAAAGTAAATCCAAGGAACCTGTTAAAGTGGTTCCAACTTATTGAAAGTTCCACTTGTCCGGAGCCACATAATAAACATTTGTTGTACTTTTCATTTTCTTGTTGCAAAACTATAATGAATTCGAAGGTTTAGCGTTCAATCTTGCTCTGTAATTTCATATCAACTCTTATTTTATAGAATCGAGTTCCTATATTTCAAGAATCGATACATGCAACTATGTCAACAAACAACAACACCGCACTGATCAGTTTAATATCAAAGGTCTGATATTGAGAAGGGGTAAAGAATTCCTACTGGATATGTATTTGAGTAACAGTTTGTCTTCCAATGAAAATCGAAGATTTCATCTTGAATTAAGTACTGGCCCAATGCCACTTGAAAGCAATAAGACGCTTGCAAACATCCAGTTCGTAGAATACTTGGATGCTAAAAAATGGGGAATGAAAAAGAATGAAAAAGTGGGTCACTACAAATATCAACTCAAAATCAATATCCCAACAACTTGTCTAGTTGCCAAGTATCAACTGAGAATTCTTAGCCAACGTAACGAAGAGTGGTACAAACACAATGAACCTGTCTTTATTTTATTCAACCCTTGGTGTTCAGGCAAGTAATAATTCAATTTGAGTTTGAAAGAGGCTCTCAAAATTTTAATGAAACAATTTTTGATTTCTTGCTCCATTATTTTATATTTTAGATGATGAAGTTTACATGCAAAATACTTCTCAATTGGAAGAGTATGTATTAAATGACCAAGGCGCGATCTATCGAGGTTCAGCAAATCACATAAACACATTACAATGGCACTATGGTCAAGTATGCATTTTTAGTTTTGATTGTTACATCTTTATTTGCTTTATCTGCTTATTTCAAAATATCGTGAAAATAGAGTGATTTCAATCAATTTTTAGTTTGAAGAGGTTGCTTTAGAAAGTGCCTTCTATCTTTTACGAAAAACAAATACAAGCAAGCGATACACGGCTGTCGATATCTGCAGAAGAATTTCCGCATTGGTTAGTATCATATCGTAATTAAATTTACCAATTCAACAAGAGAATCTGTCACTATAAGTTAATCTGTCACTATGATATAGGCACTTTACCACTAATTTGAATACTAACTCTTCCATGTGCGGTTATACAATACTGGAGTTCAAATGCTGTTTAAATAATCGATGAAAAGCAACATTTTTTATTATAATACCAAATAAATGATAAACAAGATGCCCTTACAGGCATAAAGATTTCGGCAAAATCAGCTGAAGTATGAAAAATGAAACACTCATATATGACATTTTGGAAATTTGAAAGTTGAATGATTTACAATACATTATCACATTTCTAATCACGCACTCACTCAGGCTTTGTGAAAGCATAACTGCTACTATAATATGAAATACATATTCCTTAACATATATTTCTTATTGTATATAAAATTAATGATGTACTGATCCTTTCAGAGGTCACAATGAGTATGCATATAACTCATACATTCTAAACATTCTGAATTCCATATTCTGTAAATCATCAACAGACTTCCTAAATCATAAACATAAAGATGAAAACTGTAGTTTGATTGACAATATGACATGCAACATGTTTAAAACTTACAAACATTTTTGACCTGAACTGATATTCATGACCAATTTATAAAAATTCTTTAAGAACTTCGAAAAAGTTAAATAATTTTTGTAATATAGTATGTACCAGAGAAATTCGGTCTGAGATTTTAACAGCCTATAACTTTTCACAAACATTTCAGCGATTGTAACACTATTTGATAGGATTTTATTCAAGAATTTAAACATTAAAAAAAAAAACATTTTCTCCACATGGTTTTATTTTGGAATCAATTAAGGAACCCAATTTTTTAAGAAAATGTTGAAAAAATTACAAGATTTAGCACATGTAATTGTGCTTTGCAATAAAAACATAAATATTATTTGAGGCATTTTGCTCGGCTTTTTTGTGCATTTTTCGAAGATTTCTACAAGGACCGCTCCCAGTTCTTTGTCCATAACTTTTCTTTCTACTCAACCAAATTAGAAAACTCATACACCAAAATATACTTGACAGATTCCACTAATCAGAAATGAAAAAAATTTTCTTTCATACGTAATCAAAGAACTGCATAAGAGTTGTAAATGGACAGGACAAGACTTTGTATATTAACTATTTCGTGAATTACAGCCACATTTTGAGAATTTATTTCCAGTTGTTGTAGAGAGAAATTCACAAACGTTAACCTTATATTACACTATAAAAGTCTCATTGTCTGATGCCGAATCACAAAATTCTTTGATCGCTGGTGATGAACTAAAACACCTAATTGTGCTGACAGGAAGGCAGGAATATGCATTGACATATGAAACAAATAATTTGAGTTTATAAAGATATTGAAAACACTTATGGTTGAATTATATTTTTAAAATTCTCATAGTCAAAATATATGTTAAAACATTAAAAAAAACAATTGCCTTGGGAGATAATGTAATACATCAACTATACAAAGTAAATTGATATTCGTGAATTTAAATCTATTTTGTCTTTCCTTCAGCTACCATGACATGATTGCAGCTTGCAAAAACTCAACCACAAAATATTTAATCCCAATACTTTACATGCAAACATATTCTGCCGTAACTACAATCTATTTAGTGCAAATAAAACAACGACTCAAAGAACCAGGTTAAAGACCATCTGCCACTGAGCATACAATATCATACGCTAATGCACATTTCCAAAGTCCAGCATAAAGTATAGTGTTGAATAACTGCAAAGCACTGGCTGTGTAAAAACTTCTCTGATTATTCAAAACTGCAAAACCACACCAAAAGCAGAAGGGAAAAAAGTTAGTGCCATGAGTGCCATGCTGAAATGTGAAATTTTAACGTTGACTGAGAAAAATCGAAGATTCCTTACATTTTAAGAAAGTGTTTTCATCTTTAATTTTCATGTATAAATTAATCAATTTTACATATTGTATTAATTTTCAATTAACTTATTTATTATTACATATAACTGAACACACATACACATACATACGTTCAGTACAGTACATGTATACTAGCATGCCGCTTCAGGTAAAAATGCCCCCGCGCTCAAGCTTTCCAATTTTTACACACAGCAAGCTATACATTAAAAAAGAAAACTTTCCGCCAAAACATTTCGTAATTTAAGGATTTTTGTAAAAATGTTTTGGTTGATTTGGGGCCTGATAAGTGGCATACTTTAAATATTTCGACAAAGCCAATCTTTTATATATGGCAAAAGATACACAATATTTCAAACACAAATCGTGACCAAAGTGTCTGTCGAAGAAGGAGCGTGCGAAAAATCACATATTTAAGTGTAAATATTTGGATTTCTGCGTAAGCAAGAAATACTTTACGATCGTCCGTGTTTTTCTGTTTTTTTGTTTTTTTTCATCTTACTGTCCAAACCTACCCATTTTTGTTTCTTAAATTTCATTGGTTCATAAAAAAGCCGTCTTAATTGTCATTGGTGCATAATGCCCGATTTCTACGAAAGGGTGCTAATTTAGCCACCTCCACTTAAATAGCGATAGTTTATTGGCTGATTTTCGCCATGCCATGTGATCGTCCACAAAACGTTTTAAAAATGGCAGCGAAAGAACGTGTGTAGTTTGCTAAAAGTTTCTTTGATGGAAATATGGCTTTAAAAGAAGTTAATACAGCTTATAATTTTATATAAAGAATTGCATTACAGTTGGGAACTTATCATGTTCACAAAATTAAATTACAGTGTGGTTATTCTGTTTTTTGAAAGAAGTTTTCTTGAAGTTTAAAATATGAAAACAGTGTCAATACATGGTGTGTGGAAGAAAAGGTATTTCTTGTTTTATTTTTGCTCCAAGCCTTTTTAAATATGAAAGACCTTCGTGTATTTTGTATGTGTATGCATGTTTGAAGTCAATTTCTAGAAGCTTTTGGATTTTTAAAGCTCAGCTTAGCTTCCTTTCAGCTCCTCCCCAACATCACCAACATATGCACTTTATATACAGCTATTTATACTATTAGTAGCAATTTTTGGATGTATTCTGGCTATATCAGCTTATCTCTTTTCTCCCTATGTATGTTGTATTTTTTTATCTTTTAGATTAGATATGAGCTTTAATTTCTAAGTAATTATTATTGTGATATTTATATTTTTCATTCTGAGGAGATCAATAATATAGAAACTTTATAATTAGTTTGTGCTGCCCAAACGATATGTTGGTTACTGCCAGTATACACAATCTTTTTATAGGATTCGTTATATTTAATGTGGTTAAATTAAAGTTTCGTATTGTGTCGATGCACTTTTTTGGAGTACGTGAGTGGCAAATATCCAGTAACAATCATTCAGCTTATTCGTACAAAAAAACAGATCTTCATAAATGATCTCCGCGATAGCATAAAGAAAAGCCCCTTTTTTATGTTATGGTAGGCTGACTTTCTTGACGAACATTGTCAGTCGCATCAATATTTTTGTTTATTTAATGCTGATGCTTCTCGAGCTGAATGATGTGACTGTCTTAGTTTTGCAGGACTAGTGTGCTAGTGTTGCATTTTTGTGGCATTTTCAGCAGCAAAGCTTGCAGAAATCCTTCTGCCCGGTAGGGCATCTTGTTAAGTTTTACAATACAACGAATTCTTTAATGAGTAGTGTAACCTTGCGGCATAGTGTAGCCGTGGCTACACTTACCTGGAATAACAAATAGATCTACCTACAAAGCTAAACATCTGCATAAAACTTTGTTACTTTTTTCTCTTAGGCCTAAGTCATACTAATGCTAATATACCTGTTAAAAAGTGTAAATAAGGCTGAACAAGTAATAACAGAAAGTATTGCTACAAACAAAAGAAATGTGTGAACAGCAACCATGGATACGTATTTTAAGCAAAATAGCATTTGTTAAAGAAATTTTGTAAGAGCCAAAAGAAAAAAAACAAACCTTTTCGGGAAAAAAAAATTAAAGCGAAAAATCTATTAGTAGAAATCATTTCAAGCGTTTCAAGCTTTCATTCAAATAAAACAGCAAAGATTTAAAAGAGGTAAAACATCAAAATATACAAAAATAAAATGCATGGATTGTAAAATTTCAGATTTCAAGCTGTGCTTCAAAATCTTTGTTGTTACCTTCACGAAAACAACACAACAGTAATATGAAAAATGTCTAAGCAGTTTTAGCAAACGAACTTTCGAAATAACACAGTATAATAGTAATAAATTAGGAGAAAGATACGAAAAAACATTCTGTCTCCCACTTGCAGTAACATGCTTTGAAACGAGAAATATGCCAGCGTGTAACAGTAACACGAAAAGTTGGATGATGATGATGAGGAGGAGGAGGATGAGGAGGATGAAGAACAAATTCGGAAACTGACATTCGCCTATCTCGTGAAACTACTATGCCTCTTCGCTCGGTTACGCTCGCTGCAAGGGGAATAATGAAGTGTATAATCCTGAGCACCTTTTAATAAAAAAGCTAGTTTTGTTTCCTGTGAATTGTTGTTGTTTGTTTACACTTTTTATGTTCAAAGAAGAAAGACAAGAATATACGAATGGTACATTATGACCCGTACAGTTGCAGTGTTTTTAAACATTGACAGTTAATCTTACTCTGTATTCTTTCTTTTTCAAAATTCATCCGTGTTATTGTATGTTAGGTGTTTGCTTTTAAACTCCTTATGATCATTAGAAGGAAGGTCTGCATGGAATTGTGTAAAGTATGCTCTAAACACTAAATTCAAACTTTTAATTCTTCGAAATCAGATTTTCATTCAATTAAACTCAAAGATAATCATTTTATCGTTGAAAAAGATGTTCTTAGATAGTATATATATATACGGTGTGTCTCAAAATGATTGAAACCAGAAAAATGCATCTCACTTTTTGGCAAAGTTATTTTTCGAAATATAACAAATCTTATATGAGGAGAGAGCCTTTGAAAAAATCCGTACTTCTCCTTCATGAAATGGAAGAGGATAAAGAATAGTCGAAGAAAGAAAATACAAAACCGGTCGTTAAATTTTTAAAAGTCAATTATCACAAGATTTTCAATCAGAATGCTTTTAAAAACTAAAAACGTTTGCAAACGATCCATTTCTTTCACTGCTACCACGTTGATGCCATTCGGCTTCTTGTTTCAGTCTTTCATTTAGAATGAATGATTGTTTTAGGTTAATTCAGATGACGATCACGGTGTAATAGAAGGAAATTGGAGTGGTAATTACGCGAATGGAGAGAATCCTTTGTCATGGACCGGATCTACAGAAATACTTTCAGAATTCATGAAATTTAAGCAGCCGGTGAAGTATGGACAATGTTGGTGCTTCGCTGGTGTAGTCACAACTCGTAAGTTATAATTCATTTTGATATGGAATTAACTGTGTATATGATTGAACAATCGAAGAGACAGGAAAGCAGTTGAGGTACTGACCACACAGCCTTATGACATAGTAAATACAGAGGTTAATGTTTTCAAAAAATTAGTAGCGTTCCTTATGAAAAGTTACTTAGTTTTTTATTAGTCATTAAAAGAAATTAAATTACTCGAAGTAAATATTCACCATTTGATGTCTGGCGAACCGCCTTGCAGTTTTGCATTGTAACTGTAAGTGAAACCCGCTTCGCCCTAATTCTTTGTTTGACCTTTTAAAGTGAACATTTACTGCAGGTAAAAGAAGGACCTTATGTAATACAAATAGAAGTTAGGTGCATAACGAAACGAATTGTACGGTGTATTAATTGTCCAGGGTAGTTTCGTTTTTCTTTAAAAGCATAATTTATATTGGTGCCTCCAATTATCATATTACTTTTTATTGGCCATAGTATTGCGCGCACTGGGGATTCCAACACGTACTATTACGAATTTTGATTCCTGTCACGACACAGACAAAAATGGAACACTTGATAAATATATCGATGCGGATGGTAACATCCAAGAATCCGAAAGCATATGGTACTATAGCATGTTAGAATTGCTTGTATGATGCATGATTTTAGTGCATCAGTATTATACAAACAGTTCAAACTACTCATATCAAATCATATCGAAAGATGTGGTATTCGATTTCTTTGTTAATGCATTCTCAGAGATGATAATAGACTATTCGTTTGTCCCTTTTTAATGCAGGAACTATCACTGCTGGAATGATGCATGGATGGCCCGATCCGATTTACCTTTGGGTTATGGAGGCTGGCAAGCTATAGATGCAACACCGCAGGAAAAAAGTAAAGGTACTATAATGAGATCAATTGTCTAACGTCTGCAATAACCTTTACCGTGCAATTACACTGATTCAAAGTTGGGTATTATGAGGAAAATTCAAATATGAAAATTTCATGTTTTCCTTAAGTAGATTTAAAAATGTTCAGGGTTATCCAGATTTCAAGCGCCCTTCTAGGGCGCAATGCCACCTTTCACGCTTTGAATTTTTATTTTCAAAGGATGTATGATAATCACAAAAGAGATCACTGTGGCTACGGGACATAAATAAACAACCGTGATGATGATCAAGGCTATGTTATAGCAAAACAAAGCACGCTTATAGAAAACATACAATCAACGACATTAGTACAATAATAAACGAATGCTGAAGGATTTACCGAGAAATGTAGCCCGAGGTCTAAGTTCCGCAACTTTGACCTTTAACCGGAATCTAACATAATCAAAATTTTTAGTATATTTTGTTGAAAAAACAATTCCCAAAAAGAATTCTCAAAATAATAAAGCAATTGCAATGTTTTAGCAGTTTTCCAAATATGTTCGGTAACGGGAGGTTTGGAGATAACAACAAAGATTTTGATTGATCAATCTATTAAGAAACAATAGGTCTTAAATTAACATAACAATACATTCTCATATCGATTCCAAACATGAGCAAATTCTATTTGAAAACCATTCTGAGTCACTGTCATGAATAATTTTACGACGCTTTGCTTCATGCTTAATGTTTACATTAAAATTAAAAGTGCAGTTGGACATATTTGCTCCAGAGAACATCGATTGAAATTGTTGGGTGTCGAAAGACTTTTTCATTACAGTTTGGAAAAGAGGATTTATGCTGGTTTGTTGAGATTGGTAAAGGTTTTTTGCCAGTAGTAACTACTGGAGTATTATGTTGATGTGAACTTTAATATCAGACATCGATTCTTGTGGCTGCTTTGAAGCACTATGACTTCAAGACTTCAAGCTATCGATATTTTTGTGACCATTGAGCTGCGATACGTGAATTGGATGAACATTGTTGTCAAGCAAAGAAGGAATTTAGGTCTTTCTGGCTGAGTGATTTGCGATTTTTGATCGACTTGTACTAGGAGTATTACCAAGCACATCCTTTCCTTCTAACATGAACTTTCCTAACGAATTTTTACCAAGAGGACGATTGTGGTACCAGATCTCGCTGTTGATTTTGCTTTCAAGAATTATGGACAAGTAGAAAGGTGAGTCGGAATATTTAATTTCTTCAGGTCTGGGACTCACAAAATTTTCAAAAATTAGCACTGGACATCTCGGTCCTTTAGTTTCGTAAGTACGTGGATTAAATGCCCTCTGAGTATGAATTTTCACCGGTACCGGTCTTTGTGCCCCTCTCCTTGTCCTATTCTAAAAATGCCTGCCATTTTCTTGTGATATTTTAATGTCACCAAAGCATAATTTTCTTGACTCATCACGAGCACGAAACCCAAAGTAGTTTGTTAAGCACCACCATACAGTGCGTTGCAAAACATGTAGAGATTTTGATCCAAAAAATTCCATATCATAAAGTTTGTCGACCTCTATGGCTTCCAGTGCACGAGCTGCATTTGGCTTGTTTCCTAAGCCAAGCTTTGTGAGTTGTTTTCGTTTGGTTGATAGTACTTGCTTCGATTTTCTAAAAGCTTCATCAAGCTTGAAGTCTATTTTTCTGCTTTTTTCATTCATAGCACGCTGCCAACCATTTCTCAATGAATTCAATGAATCAGGCTGGTAATGACTCTGGTCTCGTTTTTTGGCATTCATAAAGAAGTCACACAACAACAAGTCAAGTTCAGCATCGTCAAGACGAGAAAAGTCCTTGCCATTGTATTTTTTGTTCGTTTCGAACTGTAAAAAATTATTTAACCGCCTCACAGAACTAGTAGTGTTATATTCCGTAGACTTTGTCTTGTTTTCTTTCAAGAACTCCTCAATCTCCTTTTCCACAGTCAATTCTTTTTGTTCGTTATCTGGAAACACGCCGAAATCGAAATTCATTGGGATGGAATCCATAATATCTTTTGTGTAGCTTTGAAAAAACCTGTTTGTTTCTTGAGAAATATTCATTTATTGTTTATGTTACGTATTACTTTTCGGCCGCTTCAATGTTTATGTTTAGATTTTAAACTACCATTATTATATTAATAGTTTCCCTAACAACGGGCTACTCCGGTCAGAGTAGAGCCTGTCGTCAAAGTTCTCGACCAATTGAAACTCTCAAAAACCCGAGTAGTGCTTCGTATATAACATGACCGGTTAACAAAAAAGAATATTAAATACATACTAGTTTATACTGACGCTCGACCCACACACATATCAGTCACATACAAACAGGAATGAATTCATAACAGATAACGCGAAACCGTTCAACTGCAAACAAACATATCTATGACTAACTGTGACTAACAATACAGTGTGACATTTACACTACATACACAGGTGCACACAGCGCAGAAAATTAAACACAACGTAATTGCTCATTTGCAATCACTTTGTAGTACCGTCTCTGATTGCATTAAACAGCGGAGCAGAGGATCCATGCATTGCAACATAGATGTGTTGTAAATATTATTAAACACTAGACTCTCTATAATTCGAACATTCGTTCAAATAATAGACAGCTTTAATAGTAAAGAAGTTTATGCAACTTTACTAAATTTCAAGTATATAAGTGACAACAGTATGTTAAACAGCAGTGGCATAATGGAAACGTGTTAAGCTGACACACCAGTGGTTCCGGGTTCAAATCTCCTTTTGGAGGTCACACTGAGCCAACTTTTACCAGCCGATATGAAATGAAATGACATCAGCTGGGTTTTAAATGTAAGGATGTTGCCTATGGTCATGTTAGAATAAAAAGTCGGGATTTTTGAATAATAAAAAAAGTATCTATGCATGTTCAAGATGTTATTTGGGTCTCTTGTCAAAAGGTGATGAGTTAAAAATATTAAACTTTTCTTTCTCAAGCCCTTTAAGAACTTTGCAATCAACTTTGTAAGTTTTCTCACATGTTATATATCTACATTTACAGGATTATATCAGCTTGGACCAGCACCGTTAATTGCAATCAAAGAAGGCAATGTGAACATTGAGTATGACGTTGGATTTGTTTTTGCAGAAGTCAACGCAGACATAGTATATTGGAAATCGACTGGCGGAAGTCGTTACAATTATGAATGTTTCCGAAGAGATACTGAATCAGTAGGTATGTAATTATAGCTACATATTATGCCGGTGCCGTATTGCAAATTGATTATGCTTTATGTGTATAGTAATTGCCGATAAATCTATTGTTTTTTCAGGTCAAAACATCAGTACAAAAGCTGTAGGAAAGAACAATAACCTCAGAGTCGATATAACAAATGAATACAAATATTCAGAAGGATCCGTTCTGGAAAGAGCATCTGTCAGACATGCCCTTAAATTATCAAGAAATAGATTAGTTGCACACACGCCGACAGATCTCAAATTTGAGCAGATTTCAGATGCAAGTGTGGCTGTAGGAGCAGACATTCCAGTTCGTCTTAAAATTACAAATGTATCACTAAAAGCTTTATCAGTTAACATCATTATTGGGGGAAACATTATCACATACACCGGCGTTGCACTTCAAAAGGTTCACAAACATAACTACCAGATAAACGTGAGTGGTTTCTCAGGTAAGGTACTATGATTGATACTGCAACAAAGTTCAAAACAGTCAAACGACAAATTAATACTAACAAGCGCCACATGGCACAAAACGGTATAGCAGCTACCTTAACGTCCTGTCAGTGTTAAATATTTTCAAAAACGTTTGAAATCACTTTTAAAATTTGGTGTAATTTTGGATTAAAATGCAGTTTTCATTCAATACTTGGTACTCCTATGTGAAGCCACACAAATTTTAAACGACGCAATGGTAGTTACCTTATTCTAGAATAACGCAAAATGCATTTAACACGAAGGAAAATAGTGAAGAAAATGAATACGGTTAAAGACTATTGACCTAGATTTTCTGATAAAAACAACGCGAATTTTTCATATGACCTTATACGTCATATAACACTACACGAAATCTAAGTAAGTGAGTAAGTTACGGACAGTTTTTACTGGTGGCCGTATAGAATGTTGAATTTTAAAAATTTAAAATTTCGCGCTATATATGGAAGTCTATTGTATGATTTCCATATATTGTATGCCCATCATCTATCGGGCAAATTGTTTTGTCCTTGTAGGTAAGCATTAAAGTCTTAAAAAGCTTCAATCAATACTTTTTCTTCTGGAAAAGTAGAGCATGAGACAAGAATACAATGTCATTGCTCATAAATAGAAAACTACAGAGCATACTCTAGCTTATCATGTTTTATAAAACACATGTGTGGATGTCATAGATATTATTATACAATTCATAAAAATTCAAAAACATATTTATTCACCTAAAATTGATTAAGCTCTGAAAAAAGAAGAATAAATGAGAAACGCTAGATAACAAACACTTCTAAAAAATAAAGTTTCTCAGTTTTCCTAATTATGAAGAAGAGAGGAAATTAGCCTCGATCTTTGACTGACATATTTGGCTTTTCTGAATGTACATAACCATAGAAACTAGATGATTTACATTACTCTTTCCTTGAAATCTGGCATATTCTGAAAATACTTCAGCAGTTCCTCATCGCATTGCATCAAAAATTAACTTAAACTCTGAGAAAAATTTAATTAATTTAATTAATCAAACAAATAAAATACATAGCTTAGGACTTTGATTGGGGTGGCTGGGCAGTTTTGTACTCAATCTGTTTAAAAGAAAGAAGTTCGCACAAAATAAAACTACTAAAAATGATGTACATAATCTATTAAATAAAATTAAAGAATCTGAGAAAATAAAAACAATCAATATCCATTATCATCCTGACATAACATGATTAAGATAAAAACTGGTTAGAAAGGTCAAAAATCTTAATTGTGATAAAATCCTGTGATGTGAATCAAGACTAAAAAAACAAAAGAAAAACCAATTGATAGCTTGTCTGCCAACTATGCTGATATTTTGTTTTTCCCATTATTATAGGATTTCTTAAAACTTTTTATTTTAGTACTTTGTTTATTATGTTATACTATAAGACAAAAGTGAAAAGAAGTATTAAATATACAAACTATTTCATATATCACAAGAAGAGAAAATCTGCCTAAATAATTTTGATACTTATGCAATTGTAGAAACTGGCAGGAAATTACTGCCATAATCAAATTATGTAAGACAAAAAAATTTGATTTATATACTTGAAAATTAGCAAAAAACAGGATATATCATTGAAAACTGACAAAAAAAACAGGAAAAAAGGACAAAAACTAAAAAACAGGAAAACAGGCTGTATATGACAGGTAACTTAACCCAGATATAATGAGCAACACCTAGTTTTATGTTGCGACTTTAAATGTCAATCAACAAATTTCAATTTACATAGCAGATTCTTGAATCCGTCACACGTTCCTTTCAAATGATAGTATAGTCTCTAACCACATATATGCTGGAAATGCCAGACACATCACATTTGTTACTCCTGTCTTGGTTCAGCAGTTCCATTGTTTCAAGTACATACCAGATATTCCACGACCATATAGTGATTCGTCTTTATTCATTATATTGATATCAATTACTCTTGATAATGCCTTATACACCTGAAATAGTAAAACCAACAAACAAATTATTAAGAACATAAATTTCCCATTCATGATACTGAAAGTTAGCAAAATCATTTATATATTTAACATTATTATGTAATTATAAGGGCAAAACTCCAAAATCAAAAAAATAGTAGAATGTGATATACATTATGATCTGTATATATATTAATTACGTAACTATCATTATATTTTTAGAAATAACGCAAGTATATAACATGTAAAGTTATAACAATTACACAAAAACAAGTTAACTGATTTGTTTCTTTACTCTTCATTGTTGTTTATTTTTAATTATCTTATTCAATTAAAGAATTTGTAAGCTGTATACCGTGGCGTTTATAACTCAAGGTTTTGGATACGGCGTCTAATAGAGGGAGGTGTTCATTAGAGGGCGGCCTTTATTACAAAATGAAAAACTTGAACAATAATGTTTCCTTATCCTTAAAATGGTAAACAAAAGATTGTGTAAAAATGTGTTACATAAAAGATACCTTCACGAAAATGTGAACATATCTGAAATGTTGTCTTGTATGAGATGAAAGCTTTTTTATAATTCTTGATTAGCCTGTTTTCTAATAAACGCCGCTTTTCAAGATGCGACGTTAAATAGAGGGAGGCGTTTATTAGAGGAAATACGATATAGCTATTTTTACCTTCAGTTATTTCTCTTGAAGTTATACAGTTTCACCCAGACACACGTATAAATGTAAATACTACAACAGAGTTTACTAATATTGAATTCCAAATCAGAGAATATTTTTCAATATAGATGGATAAATCTTGTTTACATTTTTTGTTGTTAAACAGTCCAATTTAATCACAAAAAGCAACTAAGATTGTACCCTTTTAAATAGATTAATTTCATGATGATGTATACTGTTTTGATGTCTCATGGCATTGATTTAGACATTAGAAATGATAAAAGCCAATTTTTTCAGCACACACATTCCCTGTCAGCATAAAACGTTTATATATATGGAACATGCAAATCATTTCCTAATGAACAATAAATAAGCTTGCAATAAGAATTCAAAATGGGTAATAAAAGGACCTATTATGAATAAAATTTTCTGGGGCAACAAAAGTAACATTAGATTTTATCATTTTCATTGGACTTTTATGTCTTGTTTTGTGCTGTGTGTGGAAATAAAAACAGTTAATTGGATCAAAATACAACACTAACTTGAAAAAAGATAAAAAGGAATGGAGAAGAAATAACAGTTTTTTATTTTATTCCTCACAGATTGTGTATATTCTCATCTATAAAATATTCAACTTACAATGTTTGATTTTCGCAGTTTCCAAGTTGGAAGTTATAACAAACCTCAGAGCATTCGGAACATTCCCGGGGAAAAATGTCTACTTAACTCATAAAAGCAACTACTTTGGCCTTCCCGCTACCGTATAGATCAACAATTTTACCCTAAAGCTATACACTGAACACTTTTGGGCTTGATCAATCATATTAATATCTGCATCAGAATTTGCGAAAATTAAAGGTAAGCGAGAAAACTAAGATTTTTGGTATGCACTGTAAAAAATTTCAGCGATTGACGGCAGACGAACACATCTCTCTGATGACAACATTTGATCTTGCCAAACGAGCTCCGTTCCGCATAGCTCCACTCCGCAAAAAAACCCAAAATATTACAAAATATGTATATATATACCTTACATGGATTAATTTTCGCAGTTTTTGTGGATTTTCAAAAATCGGTGAAATATTCAAAATCGAGGACATCTGCAAAAATTTATCTACGCAAAAGTTTTATATTTCCAACCCGCAAAAATTAATCCACGTAGAATTTTCCTTTTTTCCACCCGCGAAAATTAATCCAGAAAGAATTATATATCACTGCTTAAAGAATCGGAAAATTTTTGATTGGTTTGGAACCGGAGAAATTATTGACGAAAAGTTCTTTTGTCTTTTTTATGTAAACAGAAGAAAAAACTAATATCAATATGAAATACAGTACAACCCTGTTAACTCGGACCTTTAAAGGATTGTGAAAAACTTGCTGATTTATCGGGAGTGGGACCATCAGGGTTAATACTTATTCGGAGTATCCAACTTAAACAGTGTCCGAGATAATACAGGGTTCTACTGTATATTATTAATTCACAATGAGAAACGAAAGTACTTTTATTTAAGTTACGCAATATGCTTTACAGCATAATATATCTTGTGTTTTTAGAGTTCTTCTGTAACCATTTTTATCTTTTATGTCTTTTCTTTTTGGTAAAAAATCTAAGGTGATTACTGCATACTTTTCGTGTGTTTATTTTACAATTTTAAGAGTTTGAAAATTTATAAAAACACCATGTAACTGAGATACATAGCCCTTTATGATAAGAAGAAATCCGTCACAAGCAAGTGGTAAATTTTTGTCTTTTAGTGCACCACAAACACTATTTCCACACAAAAAACCATATTTCTTTTCTAAAAAATTAACAGAAACTGTTGAATCAACAATGGATACTTCTCAAGGGAGTTCAGAAAACATCAAATAGGTTACTTTATTTAAATTCCTATAGATTTTGCTTCCATTGTCCAAGATAAAATCAACAAGATCAAAGGAGTCCCAATGGCCTGGTTTTCAAATAATGCAAAAGCAACTGAAAATAATGAGCAGCAAGTGCATTGCTTTCTTGCAATTTCCCCAAGTTTGTTATTTCCCTGATGAAAAGAACCTCGTTTGTGTAGTCTTTGCAAATAACGTCAATACAGCAAAATATTTACAACAGGCTTTAGTCCTCTTGGCTTGGCTTTTTCTCTGGGCTATCTATCTGACCTAGCACTATTATACTTCGTTTCAATCTTTCTCTCTTCTGGATGAAAGTGTTTTTACTCAAAAAGGGGAACTCTTAGTAAAATTGTTGTGAACTTTCAATCTAAAATGTGTTTACGACGAAAGATAAACTCTAGAATAATGAAATTTTGTAGTATGGAGAGCATAGACTTCTACCATCTCTCTAATATCAAACGTACATTTGTTACTGTTTGTGTGTTTGAAATCATAGAAATAATACGACCATGCATCCCAAATGGTATTGCTGCTATCTTTTTCAAAAGTAAAAAGGAGAAAGAGTTATATAAAAAATGGAAATATCAAAAAACCTTCATATTTTTCAACCTCTTATATTCTCGCGCCAATACGTATGAATCTCCATAATATAGAGCCACAATAAAATTGTAAACTTCACGGAGACAGAAAAAACGCGAGGGTGTTTTAATACGGTATTTTCGCTTCGCTGCTATACCGTAATTAACAAATGGTGCTGTTTTTGTTTTTTTAGCTCGTATACATGAAGTCAAATTTCCAGCAGCTCTATATCTACAGTATTTGCATAAAGCTCCAAGCATCAGGTTTTATGCATTTTGTTCCTGTCCTGAAAATAGCCAAACATATGTAACTGAATTTGTTGTTACGTTAAGCAGACCTGCACTTATCTTCGAGAACTTACCAGCGCAACAGTTTAGAGGGAAAGAAATCAATTTCATTATCCAAGTACAAAATCCATTAAGTATACCACTGACAGAATGTTTGTTGCGGCTAGATGGCAACTTGATGGAAAGTAGAATCAGAATTTCGAAAAGGTGACACTTTGTTGTTATGTTCAGTATAACCTCATAACTTTCTCCTTCTTTAAGAACTCGTTTGCTTTTTTTAGTTACATTCCCGCCAAAGGAAACTTACAGATACCTGTTACTATAATACCGGAGGTAATTACTTTAGTGTGTCTTCATGTGTCAGAACGTTAAGCGCAATTGAAAATTCATGGTTAACCCCATGTTGGATCGTTATGCATCGGTGAAGTTAATTTGCAAAAGACTGCAGTTTTCTGAATAAGTTTCTTCAAAATATCCCTTCCAATTCATTATTTAAGGAAAAAAATCTTTTCTAAAATATTTCGTTCAACATATACTTTTTTAGTATGCTGGACAGCGACATCTTGTGGCTTCTTTTACAACGAAACAGCTTGGCGGCTTTCGAGGATGCAAAGACATAACAATTTTTTAACTGATTAGAAACTTAATGAAAGAACCTTGATATATACCATACACAGTTTTATTTGAATGGAAATGTCAGTTAGCACTGGTTACGCTGATAATAGATCTTTCTTGAATTTCTTTCAAACTTCAAAAGTTTCCAAAACTATAATAATCTCATGAAAACCACTACAAATGATCCTCAATGGTTTGCAGTGAATCAGTTAAACGCATCAATGTGGTACTGGATAGTTTGTCAAAATGTCGGCCTGAACTATATAACATATATCACATCACTTAATCTATTTCTTCTTGTAATTTCTTTGACTTGTTAGCAAATGCAGTCAAATCTTTAAAATTCAAACCTCCATAATTCGAACTTTTTGTAATTCAAATGAATTTCATGCTCGCTTCACTTTTTACTACTTTGTAATTGAACCTCTGTAATTCGAATTTTCTATAAATCGCATGCTTTTTCCGGTGCGTTGAGCGTTCGAATTAGAGAGAATTTAATGCAATTTAATTTTGTATTGTAACAGTGATAGAGATTATCGTATTAAAACAGTCTTGAAGTAAGCTTCTCCTTTCACTCCAGCCGAAATGACATTCTTTTCGTCCAAGAATCTGTGAGCTCTGTGATGAAACATTTACAAATGGTAATGAAAATACTTAAAACATCTGAAATCAAGGTATCTTTGTGTTTTGTCGGTATGTTTTTCAAGGAAGACGCTTTTTCTTTATAAACTTTTATAAATTCTCTTTACATGGATGGAAATAGCTGCCGGAAATTGGCGATGTCCGAGAGCTTTCTAGAAACGACCGGCATAAAATCCTCAAAAAATGTAGAAATGTCCGACAGAAGTAAAAATCACATGAAAGAAAATTTTCTGTTATTAAAAATTGAGAGCAAAAGAAGCCCTGGGACGCAGTTGAAATTTTCCGTCAGGCTAGGTAATGATAATATTTCGCTGCCTATGAAGTCTTTACTGCTAACACAAGCAAACATGCAACAAACGTGTGGAAATTGAATGGAATGCTATCTGGTTCTTATTTCATTCTGATTCATAATGGAGAGTGTGTTTTGTAAAATTTAGAATTGATTACATATTTAATTTTAAAGCGGAAAACTGTTTAATATTGCCATTTCACAACATGGGACGAATTAGAAAATGGTGTATATTTTTGTTGAAATTAAGAGTGAAAATTTCGCACAAAACAATAATTAAACCGTTTACATATTACCTAAAATGGACCTTTGTATTTTGTCTGTGTCTCAATGTAAACAACGTAATCAAAAAGATCTTTACAACAGTTCATTTGAAATGACATTTTTTATTACGTTCCATATAAGTAGAAGCTGGAAATTCCATCATCTACGATTTAGGCTTTGATATAATCAAAATTGATTGATCTTGTGCCAATAGTACTATTCCTGGTATCGAAGGAAAATACTAGAATGTGATAACAAATTAGTTACCGTAATGCTTCGATTAGACGCCCGGGGCGTTTATTAAATTTTTTGAATTTTTAGGGGGGCGTCTATTCGAGGGGGGCGTTTAAGAGAGGGGGGCGTCTATTGAATTTTTGTGAAACTCTTCTTTTTCGTAAATAAACTAAATATAAACATCGATAAAAAAATATACAAAATTAAACTTCAAGATCATTGTCAATATCATCTTCCTCGATCATGTTAAGTTCGGGGGCAGCAGCGATCACATCCTCTCGTCCGCTATATCAAAGGGATTTTCATGTAAGCTCCCGTCAATTCAATTTTCCATTTGGGCTTGAAGCAAAGCTCATTGAAGCTGAAACAATGCAATGTAGTAGTTCTACATGCCTTAGTTAGTGTGTCCCTCTATTCGAGGGGGCGTTTAAAAGAAGGGGGCGTTTAATCGAAGCATTACGGTATGCTCAAGCTTTCAGTAACACTACACTATCTCACAACTGTGGTGATTCCTGCGATGCCATTAGTTCAAAATATGGCGATCGCCGTTCGCATGACGAAAAGTTGCAATCACTTCTATTCCTTCTCAATCACTGTCTCATACTCTCAAAAAAAACTTTATATGTAGCAAAGGATTTGATAGATGTTAATTTGATTAATAGTGAAAGCTTTAGATATTCAAATAGTGAATTAAGATTGGTACGGCAGTCTTTAAAATGTATATTGATTCAGATGTACCAGCCCTGGAGATATTCAGGTCACCAACATATCTAATTTCATTCATTTCATTTCAAAGTTGAATGTCCATGTTCGTGTTAAAACTCTTACAATGGTATATAAACATATAAAAAAACTATTTTTCAATGTTGGAACCCCTTAATATAATAAATTTCCTACAAAAACCTTTAAGAAAATTCGATAACTTGTGTTTTTAATAATGGAATTCCGAACTTGGTAAAGCAGCAATGACATCCGTTTTTCTATCTATCCAAGATTGATAGTTTGATTTTCATTTGAAGTTTGACCTAGATTGAATTACTTAGTCTTTTTGTTACCCATGCCCGGACCGCTTGCGATGCTATAGAACATCAGGGCTCCTATGTTTTCCAAGAACTGGATACTCTTGCTAATAGTTGTCTTCTGGTCCTTCATCTTCTTCCATTTCTTCATGAAAACGCAGTCAACATCAATCATTCACCAATTTTGTCTGTTACATTCTCGTACTCACCATTTATTGACTCCTTACAATTTGTAAGTGTTCGTTTGTTTTTTCCAAATATGATTCGGAAATCTTGAAGCTAATCTCTATTTAGATTTTCAATACACCTTGAATAATAGGACTTCCTCGATATTGACTAGATAAAACAACAGTAGACAATGTTATCACCATGTTCTGCAATTTATTTCGAAAAATCTAAGCAGATGCAGTAACTGAGTGAGGCTAGCCACGTAAAACAATACCAAATAAATAAATAAATGGTCCTAAATTTGCTTTAATGATGAAAATACCCACTTTGACCTTTGCAACTACTCTTACAAGTCTTCTTGAGTGGCTTTCTTCTTATGCAATTAATTTTTGGTGGTTCAACGGATTGAAGTCAATGTGAATCATTTTGTGGTATACTGACGCCTCCTAAACACACAACAGGACTTGGTGTAAGGGTTTCACGAATTGTTTGTCACCAGCATGTTATACCAGTGAACGACTGTTCTCTCTGGACAGAACATTAAAGCAGGAACATTCATAAAATTTTATCATAACATCCTTTTAATTGCTTGAAATTTGCTTGAGGTCCGGCTCTTATACCATTGAAAAGACATTTGTTTTAGCTTCCCAAAAATTAAAAATTTAGTGAACGAAAATTAATGTATTAAAAATGTAAATGTTTTCTTTTCCTAGTGGTGACTCATTTCATAATAACAAAACAAAGGCGTTTTTTGATGACCAATTATTGAATTGACAAAATTAACAAGCACAAAAATGTGACGGTCTGAACACTATCGCTACTTAAAATTTGCATAAGGTTAGATAAGGAAGTGTAATAGTGTGTGTTATTAGACATTTCATGATTGCGTTAGCAGCTCTATGTTGTCTGATGTTAAGCATCCTTTGTTGATCAATACAAAACTAATGACGGTAGCAGGAAAAGTGACAAAGTTTCAAAGCTATTGACAACCATACAAACAAGTTGATGATAACGAACGATTGACCAATTTTAAGATGCTGTAACAATCAAATTTAAATTAAACGGTTAATCTGCATAGACTTTATCAGTCATACAAAAATTTATGATGGCGAATAGAATTTTCATTGCAATAGTTTGCATGTATGTTTACCTAAAATGAACGTTTGTCTGTCTAAATATTGTAAATAAGGTAATCTAAAATATCTTGACAATGGTTCACTTGAAATGGCAAATTTTTAAGATCTATGTAAGTAGGAGCTAAAAATTTCATCTTCGGTTACTTTGGCTTTGATTTATTCAAAACATTCACGATATTTTTTCGTAAGATGCAAAAGAACATCACGTTACAGAATTTATTGTCCATGTAAAAAGTATGACACTGAACTAAGTTTATATCAAGGGTTTTCCAATCAAAATGGTTTGTTGCCGTCAAGAACGCAAAAATGACCGATAACGAGCAAGATTTAAGCATAGTCAAAAGAAAAAAACGCTAGTCTGGCCACTCGCGCAATCGAATGTTATGTTATTGTTATGGGATTCGCTCGGACCCAGTCCACTTGAAGGATGATAAAAATGTAAATATTGCAGCGAAGGTACCGAAATCTAGTACAGAGAAGCAAGAACTTGTTTATATATACTCAATCTGTTTCAAAAATGCCTGGTGTAAATTGTTCCATTGCGTTATGTAATAACTCAAGAGGAAAATGCCATGCTGTTTCATTTTTTAAAGTGCCGTCTGGAAGAGATATCTACAATCGTGAATGGGCTGATAAATTAATTAAAATTATTTGTAAAGGAAGATTTGTAGACAGTAACCTGAAGAGACAAATCGAGAATAGAAGTTTGCACATATGTTCGGAGCATTACACTTCAGAGCAGATATTGATTCGTTAGTATATATAGAATATTTTATGTCTTATGATGACCCTTCTTATACAGATTAGATATATTAGATCATACTACCAGGTGAAAAACGAGGAGCATACTGTGACCATCACATTAGTTCACGATGTCAAGACAAACTCGGTTCAACATCTAGAGTTCCCCAAGAAACAGCCCAACGCCCCGTCCGAGCCACCCACATGGGCCGTACGTGCCCATGGCATTACAAAACATGCTGCAAAAGATTTCTGAACACATTTCAAAGAAAGGTGATACTTTCTGTCAATTTGATTTCAATTCTATTTCACACCATGCCTTGCATTGGTTCAGTTTTGCTGTAGATTTCTTTTGTCCTGTTTAGAGTCGCCATACTATCAAATTATTGATATAAAAACTATAATATAAAACTATAATTATAACATTTTCTAAAATTATTATTTTAACAGGAGCCATGTTGATAGCTATTTAGAGCAGTTAATGTTTACCATGTAGCAGTTTATATTATTTATAAAGTAGTTCCTATATTATTGAAATGTTGTTACACAATAGTTAAAAGATGAAAATAATGAAAAAATGATAATTAAAAAAAAACATATAAAGGTGATACCTTGCATGAAAAGCTATGAGGTACCATAAAATCTGACTTGACAGAGACAAAAACAACAACAACAAAAAAAAAATGCTGTGGTAGTTTAGTGGTAGAACCCCTGTCGTGTGCAGGTAACCCAGGTTCGAATCCTGGCCATAGGTTTACTTACCGAAACATGCGGACATAACAGACAATATATATAGAAAAAATAACAATAAGAAAGAGAATTATTTGCCAAAGCCATGTTTTTTATAAATTTGTGGTTATAAAAATAACTGTTTAAAATCTTCTTTAGTGTCCATACTCAAGTGAAGCTGTAGACTTTTTTATTTCAGTGCGAAGGGATCTCTTCTTTGATATGTTAGATGAAATCTTATGTTGCTGGACTTTATCTTTGGCATAAGAAAATGACCGTACTCGTAGGTATAAAGTCAACAAATGCTCCAGAAAGTTGAGAGACGATTCTTTATCCAAATGATGTTCCGAATCATTGCGAATAGTTTCGTAATTTGACAGCAAATCTGTGTTGGTAATCAAGTCTGATACCATCTGTGATATGTCAAATCTTTTCACAAAACCAACATCACAATAACCCTTAAAATAACTTTCAACAACACTAAACATATTTACAACTTCCTCTTTGACATTCCACAAACCTCCTCTATTTTTAATATTTATCAAAGTCTGATCACTGCCACTGTCTCCACTATCTACCTTCCCAGCCATCAACAAAGCTAATCTCTTTTGACTGAACTCTGAATTCCAACTCTTCGACCTCCTGATCCTCCGACTGAAAGTGGAAAATACATAGCCCCCTAAATAAGCAACAATATCCTTTTCTTTCTGACTTAAAGCAGATTTTTTAGATATCGACACATTATCACAATCAACATACCCAGAAGATAAAAAAGCAAGAATATGGTCTGCCAAAACAAGTCCAACAGCCAAAGCAGCATCCCGACTCAAAGAAGGAAACATTTCATCAAACCGTGAAAACACACAATTATAGAAAGTAGGATAGAATTTATCTCCATTGCCATCACACTCAAAATCAAAAATAATTTCTTTCACGACAGAATAAGATTTTGAAACATCCTCTTCAGAGCAAACCCAAACCTCAAGTTCAGCCAATACCTCATCTGTCTGACAAAAATCAACTCTTAACTTATCTACACTCTTTCCTAATAATCTTCCAAAACACCCCACATCCACAAGCCTACCATCAAACTTTTTATGTTTCGGGACTTCTGATGTTTGTTGGTGAAATTCATCTGGATGCTTAGCTCTAACATGCCTCGACATACCACTTTTTGACTTGCAAATTTTTTCACAAAAAGAGCATTTTAGAACTTCCTTGATGTCTTCTTCCATCTTCAGCAACGCTTGGTTGAGATCCTCATCAAACAACGTGTCTTGATCTATCACCCCTTCTTCAATTGCTTCTAATAAAGCGTCTACATCTTCAAAAACACCAACACCAAGGACTTCAACAGGTTCGTTCATCGCCATTTTGATTAATCTATCATCCTTCACTCGGGCCGTCTGATAATATTGAACATTCGCCCCAGCCAAACAACGGAAATCATAAATAGACGGCCCAAGACACCAGACTAGCGTTTTTTTCTTTTGACTATGATTTAAGGTGTGACAAAAAAAAATGTTTAGAGTGCAGCAACAACGAGATGAAACAACTTCCTTGCAGTCGATGAGAGATTATTTCCACCATAAGTTCGAAAGGATTCAAATGGATACTCATCACTTGAAGGTGAGACTAAATTGGTTTAAAGTCAACAAAATCCAACACCAATTCATAAAAAAGTTAAAGATTTTAACTGAATTGAAGGCTCAATTAGGAGGTCAGGACAGATAATCACAAATATTATCTCTTCAATACAAAAGCAAAATATGTTTAGCTGACAGACCTAAATATAGTTTAGCGATAGCTAGTAGAGGAATGTTTGTCAGATAATTTGGCTATTGTCACTGAGAATGAAAAAGGCATAAAGGCTGCTGAAAAATGAAATCTCTTCTTCTTCTTCAAACGATAAGGAAAGTATTTGTATGGATCAAAGCGTGATATAAAATCTTCGTCAACCATCTCATGACCCCACCAAGTTGTCCACCCAATTTTCGACAGTTCAACCGTGATCGTTGAGGGAATCTTAGCCTTATTGTCTCCCAAAATCAAAAACAGCGTCCCCGCCAATGTTTTGCCTGCGCCAGATTTGGAGGGCTTTGAAAAGACTGTAGCACAACCATCAATCTCTAAAAAAAGTTAAAAGTTATGTATTCTGATTTTGTGTTATATGAATCTATCGTTACATTATGAGTATTATTTCGATGAATCTTTAAGAGAATTTATAGAGACTGGTAGGGTTGGGGAAGTATCCACCTGGCAACATATTTTAACTCTCTTTTAGTAATTATACAATATACTGATAAGAAGAGGTTGATTTTAGACCTCAGGCACGTAAATAAAAACATTTTTCAAAGAAAAAGCATATCTCGACCCACCTCATGGTTTGAGTCGGTTTCCAAATACACTTTCCAATATTTGCAAAAAAACAGCTTTTTCAAGAAAATTAAGAAATAATGATTGTATGGTTGCTTTCGCGTGCATTCAGCACTGTGGTTTGGAAAACTGACAACTTCGCATGTACTTATATTGTTGCTTCCAGTAGCTCAAAATCACAATTGCAAGTTGTTTCTGAAAGAATTATTGACATAAATAAAGTAAACAATATAAATCTGAAAGTAAATAGGGTTCCTAGAACACTAATAAAACTGCTGATACACTCAACAGGACAAATGCTACCGACAATTGACTTGTGGGGTCAATTGACTCCAGGACAGGTTTGCAGACAATGATAATACTAATATATCAAGATTTAATTCAAAATATTATTGTCCCGAAGCATAGGGATTCGACTTCCTTAACTTTTCCTGGAAAGATGAAAATAATTATGTTGTTCCTCCTGTACGTTTACTTCCTATGATTTTTGAGTACATGTGGCGCAAGAGGCGCAGTTGTTGCGCTATTTGGATTTAAGCACCTTTCTGATCATGTAAATATTATCCTGAAGAGAATTTTTAGAATTTTGCAACGTACTACAGAGTAAATAATAGTCTGACATGCCTAACAAGTGTGCAATAAAACCGATAGTTATTCTTAAAGTAGAGTTCTAGTAACACATTAACCTCTTGGTTAGACGGTTCGACTACTTGGTCAAGGAAATGAAGCCAGTGGGCTAGATAGCACGTGTACATCTGTTAAATATATTATCAGATAGCTGTTGGGCTAATGATGTATAATGGATTTACAGTTGTTTGCAGAATCAACTAATTTTGTATACTACCTGACAAAATGTTACTATGGCCACTGGGCCGAAACAAAAACATTTTATCATTGATGATTTTCACTCATCAGCTTAGATATGATTAAAACCAATCAGAAACGGCAGGTCAAAAATAACAGTTGAGTTTATTAGCAGAACAGTTCCCCTCTTATATCGTTCGTTGTCGTTAAGATAACACAAGGGAGCTAAAGCAATCGCAACGGCAACGAAGACGGCAACGTGTTTAAAACAAAAGCTTTGTTTTTCTGGTCCCAATCATTTTGAGACACACTGTAGGACAACAAATTCAGCGGGATGTAATTATTGAGTTTAATTACAGTTAATTGACTTTTAAGAATTTAATGAACCAAATCGTTGAGTTTTTCTTCAATATCTTTTCGAAGAACAAATATGTTGGCTAACATTTTATAATGGATAGGGATGAAAAGGGATGAAAAGCTCTTTCTTGGGATATAATAGAAACAAAAGTTAACAGCATTATTGTTGAACATCTTAATTGATCGTTAAGAAATTAATGCGTTTTTCCAAACTTACTTGTTCGATTTTCTCTTCTTCTTCTTTTCCATTTTTTACAACAAATGCATCATGGGAAAGACATAAAGATAAGGATTCCATTAGTATACAATTTGTAAGAATAAATTGGATATTTACTTTAAAAACTGCAGTTACAGTAACAGTTTTTGTTGCCAAATTTTAGAAGCACACCGTACTTACTATTATTTGCCTCTAACTCTATAGGCCCGAGGGAATGACATGTACAATATGCCCGAGAAAAAAGAGAGGCCGACTTTAAAATTAACTTTTTAAATACTTGCTTGTTCGTTAAGATTCTTGTACATTCCATAGATGTTTATCCGAGTTTTTTGAAAATGTATAATTTAGTCAATGAAAATAAATATTTTAGAATAGGCTAGCAAATTACTAAAATTATTAAAGCTGCTTACCACATTTCTTCTTTTAAGCACCCCTTCCTTTAAGCGCCCCCTCTAAAGGTTTCATCAGCAGAACAAAAGATAATTACATCATTTAAAAGTCATAAGCATTAAGGCCCGTTTCCACTTAAAAAAAAACTTCAGCGAAATGCGAAAATTTTCGATCAAAACATTTCGCTCATTAAAAAAACCTTTTCCACTTAAATTAAATAAAACATAACAATTTTTTTGTGATTTTTTATTTGTGGGGAAGAGCGGAAAAAATAAACAACAAAGCTGCAATCTGATTGGTCAGATTATTATTAGAAATATTTCGATATAAAAAAAGTTTAACTCTTTTCAACTTTTGTCGAAGAGAAATATTTCGCAGGAAAAATCAATTTGTACCTACTGCGCATGCTCACTTCACATTTCGATCGAAATATTTCGCATTTAGCTTATTTTTTTTAAGTGGGAACGGGCCTTTATTAACCTTTTTGATTGATCATAATGGCATTGACACAGGCCTCACAATTACAAGCAATTAACAGGATGTCACGATAAAATTTTATTTAAAAAAACAACAACAAACAACTTATGAATGTTCCTGCTTTAATGTTCTGTCGAGAGAGAACAGTCGTTCACTGGTATAACATGTTGACGACAAACAACACGTCAAACCTTACACCGACTCCCGTTCAATTACATAATTGCTATAAAAGTTTTCATCTCATAGAAGAGAACGGCGACAGTGATATTGCTCTTCTTTGACATTTTTGTGAGCATATCTTTTGTAAAGCATTTTCACACAATCTTTTGTAACCTTTTTAAGGACAAGGAAGCATTATTGTTTAAGCTTGCTTCTGTCTAATTTTTAATTTTGTAATAAACGCCGCCCTCTATTAAAAGCCACATCCAAAAACTGGAATTTGTAATAAACGCCGCGACGTTTATTATTGGAAATACGGTACATAAGATTAATCAAAAGAATCTATCATTTTCATAGATTCTTAAAGGAAAACTTTGTAATTCACAGATTACAATACTTTCTAACGCTATTCCTTACTGGGAAGACTTAAGTGGGAATTGAATAATCACCTAATGAATAGACAAAATGGCTAAAGTTAATGCTCTGCTACAAGTTCTTGGAAAAAAGTTTAAATTTTGCGAATCAAGTCAGTTTAAACAGCTGTAAATCTATAATTGAAGACAGTCAAAAAAGTTTAATAGTATATCAAAAACAGATTTAAAAAACCCAATTATTTCTTCTTTTTTTGTCAAAGTAACTACACAAATTGTGTAACTGTAAGGTAAGAACAAAAACTAAGGTTATCCAAGTTATGAAAGGTGGCAAAGATCATGGAGATGATGATTGACAAATGTCTTCATTTGGAATATATCATTAGTACAGATGCATACATTGGACGGATGTATACATTAGACAGATGCAGAGACACGTACTTGAAATGTTACAGGACTATAAGTGTATTTCTATTGTCTAATCTCTGTTGTCCACATTTGTCATATATGTAATCTGATCAATGCAATTTGGAAACAAATAGTTGATATAAAAAGATTTCAGATCACTTTTATAAACATCGACACTATTTCAATGACAATGCTCTTTGTGGCAGTGAATGGTTGACTATGGACTATACATCTTGGTCGTTTCTATCAAATGAAATTGTTACATCATCTGATAATTGGTGAATCACTCGCTATCTCTCTGGTAACATGATCACATAAAAAAGTGCATCACAACACGCTGTCAGAAACAGTTAACATTTATTGGCTAGAAGCTAAATTATTGCTCAGATAGGGAATACTGCATTACAACTAAGATACACTTGTTAAATCCCTCGCCTCTGATGTTTTACCGCAAAATAACTGTCGATAGTAATTCTTGATTTTATCGTTCCGGGATATGTAAACTAAGGAATTTGAAAATGAATTCACAAATACAGGAACAATCAGCCAATCGGCTTTCTGAATCACTGTACTGTTCTCTGATGTGTGTGTAATATATAGAAAATAAGTACCGGGAATTATGTATGTCACCACAAGCAGAAGTGAGATGATACAAACTGTGATAGTAGCCTTTTGATGTACGCTTATAGACGTGTGTGAGTCACTACTTTTCTGTATTTTTCTCGCATTCCTTACAACGTAAAACGTCAGCAACATATTCATGACTAGTCCCCCAATCGCTATTGAAATGAACAAAGAGCCAGTAAATCGGAATAGGGCTTTTGTCGACGAATGATCATCTTGGACATAATGCTTTAAGATACCAAGAGTTATCCCAATCGTTATAGCAGACGTGATACTAAGAACAACCACTAAAATAAACACTTTCTTTGTGATGTGCCGTGCGTAGAATGCACCAAATACGATATGAACGAACCGATCGGCAGTAATCAAAAGTATGATTGTTGCTGAAGATAAAATAATCGACATAAAAAGTGCTCGATCAAAAACCGTGTTTTCGCATGACGGAATGCTTTTTGACAAAACGAAAAGTTTATGTGGTATGGCTACCATACCCAAAAATAAATCACTAATAGCCATACACATAAACAACTGTCCAATCCTCTTCTCGTAAGCTCGTATTTTAAATTGACCATAAACCATTACTGAATTTACGATCACGATTATAACCATTACAATAGAGTGGACAATAAATAACGAATGTCGCTCATTTTGTTGTATACTGACGTCAGCTAAACACCAAACAGGACTTGCTATAGGGTTTGACGTGTTGTTTGTCGTCAACATGTTATACCAGTGAACGACTGTTCTCTCTCGACAGAACATTAAAGCAGAAACATTCATAACAAGAGAAAAGATTTGTCGTTTTTTAAATAACATCTTATCCGAACATAATGTTAATTGCTTGAAATTATTAGGCCTGTGTTACATGAGATTGAAATGATAATCCAGTGACAACGCAAGTTATTGAACATGCAATACAGTATGAGTCCGAAAACTGTCACGCATAATATCAGTTAAATTTGAAACTTAAATAACTGGAACGTCATAACAAATTTATAAAACAGGTTTTAAAAACAGAGCGTAAATAGTCAGTTAACTGAAAGAATTTGTGTTTTTGAGCCCGCAGAAGCGTTTGAAGATTCTTATATCATTTGGCCACTTTTCTTGGCCACCTTTCATAACTTTGAAATGTCAAAAAAATGCCCCCGCGCTCAAGCATTCCAATTTGTACACACAGCAAGCTATACATTGCAAGCCTATATAATGGAAACAAAAAGAAACAAAACTTTGTTACTTTTTGTTATCTCTTAGGCCTATGTCACACTGATGCTAATATACCTTTCAAAAGGTGTAAATAAGGCTTAACAAGTAATATCAGAAAGTATTGGCTACAAACAAAAGAAATGTGTGAACTGAAACATGGATACGTATTTTATAATCAAAGTAAAATTTGTTAAAGAAATTATGTAAGAGCCAAAAGAAAAAAAACACTGTTTCAAAAAAAATATTAAAGCAAAAAATCCATTAGAAATTTGCGTTTCAAACTTTAGTTCAAAACAAAAAATAGCCAACGTTTACATAAAATAGTAAGAAAAAAATATAAAAAGGTTTTATTGATCATGAGTGGAGGACAGTTACAGAAGAAGAAAACTAGAATTTGTAATATGGCTTTCTTGCATACACAGAAATCCAATTAAAATGGCAAGATCCACCAAAAATCAGTGAATAAAATTTATTGAACGAAAGATTTAGAGCTAAAACAACATAATATAAACATAAAATGTATGTTTGGCAAAATTTCAGATTTCAAGCTGTGCTTCAAAATCCTTGTTGTTCACTTCACTAAAAAAACGCAAAAGTAATATAAAAAATGTTTAATTAATTTTAGCATACGAACTTTTTAAATAACATAATATATTATTGCCCCCGCAGCGAGCGTAAGCGAGCGAGGAGGCATAGTAGTTTCACGAGATAGGCGAATGTCAGTTTCCGATTTTGTTCATCATCATCATCATCATCTTCATCCTCCAACTTTCGTGTTGACGTTACACGGTGGAATACAATTATTAGCTGACTTTGCTTTTTTTCCGTTTCAAAGCATGGTACTGTAAGTGGGAGAGACAGAATGTTTTTTCGTATCTCTTTCCTAATTTATTATTGTATTATACTATGTTATTTAGGAAGATCGTATGCTAAAATTGCTTGGACATTTTTCGTGTTACTTTTGTGTTGTTTTAGTGAAGTGAACGACAAGGATTTTGAAGCACAGGTTGAACCATACATTTTATTTTTGTATATATATGTTTTAGCTCTAAATATTTCATTCAATAAACTTTGTTCAACGCACTAATTTTTGGCAAAGATTTTAATTGGATTTCTGTGTATGCAAGAAAGCTATATTACAAATTGTCTTTCTTCGTGTTTTTCTATTTTAACTGTCCTCCTCGCGCCAAACCTAATCATACTTGTGTGTGATCATGATCAGTAAAAGCTTTTTACATTTTCTTGTTTTTTTTTTTTATAAACATTGGCTACTTTTTGTTTTGAATCAAAGTTTAAAACGCAGATTTCTAATGGATTTTTTGCTTTGATTTTTTTTTAAAAAGTTTGTTTTTTTTCTTTTGGCTCTTACAGAATTTCTTTAACAAATCTTGTTTTGATTATAAAATACGTATCCATGGTTTCAGTTCACACATTTCTTTTGTTTGTAGCAAATACTTTCTGATATTAAAGTCTGTTCAAAAAATATGTGGACTGATTTCAGCTTTTATATAAAAACCAGGCTCAAGGGAATTGATGTAATTTGCTAAATCTGGTTTCCACATGGTAACTGAAATTAGTCCACATATTTTTTGAACAGACTTTACTTGTTAAGCCTTTATTACACTTTTTGAAAGGTATATTAGCATCAATAAAAAAACGTTATCCTAAAGAAAGTTTAACTCAATTACAACGTAAGTGAAAAACCGTGAAGACCATCCGTCAAGGAGTTTTCAAATCTGATCTCCCATTTCGAAATGATCATGCTCACAATTCTTCTTGTTTTTATTGTGTTTAGTTTATACAATGTTAACAAAAGTTTAAATGTATATATTTGTTTCTGTGTAAAGATTTGCAAAAACATTCATCTGAATTTTTTTGAGTTTTCGGACAAAAATTTGTTTTTGTTTCCGTTGTATAGCTTGCAATGTATAGCTTGCTGTGTGTACACATTGGAATGCTTGAGCGCGGGGGCATTTTTTAGCTAAAGCTACATGCTAGTAATAATAAATTAGGAAAGAGATACGAAAAAACATTCTGTCTCCCACTTACAGTACCATGCTTTGATACGGGAAAAACGCAAAGTCAGCTAATAATTGTATTCCACCGTGTAACGTCAACACGAAAGTTGGAAGATGATGATGAACAAAATCGAAAACTGACATTCGCCTATCTCGTGAAACTACTATGCCTCCTCGCTCGCTTACGCTCGCTGCGGGGGCAACTACTGAAATATTATGTACTATTATGTACTATTACAACAGTTGGCAGAATAAGTGAATCGTTTCAAAATTCAAATATTTAAACGTTCGGTTTTCTTGAAGGTTTGCGATCGGCGGCTTTTCTACTGTGAAGCTTTGTTGATGAATATATAATGTTTTTTTTCTTGATAATTCCGAAATGCGTCGATACGAGAAGGTTAATGATCTATAGTCATAATGAAGGAAGCTGCTTTAATAATAGACATTAGTACTTTCACTAACTTTGATATAAATTGATTATAAGGTATTAGCATGTACAGTATTTTTCAGAAAAATGGAACCAAGAATTATAAGTGCATTTATTTCAGTGAATTACTAACAATAGATTATATATCAGTGTACAGTGTCGGTGGCGGATCCAGAACGTAGTCGCAATTTGTGTAGGGGAGTGTAAGCAGTTCAATCATAAAAGAAAAACGTTCAAATAATCCCTTGATAATATAGATTGTACATACAAATTATGTTAATGCGCTTTTCCACAAGTTGCGACTACCCTCTAGATCCGCCGCTGAGTGTTTCTCCAAAAATGTTATCATCAAACTTAGGATGTGAATAACGTTTTATTTGTTGTTGTAATAAACTTGATTATTATATCTTTTGATAGGAAATTTTCTAAATTTTTCAAAGCCTAAAGTTTCGGGAAGAAGAAAAAAAAATTTTTATCAACGATTTTCCCTATTAACTTCATAAAAATCCATTAACACAATATTAATGACGAAGTTTAATTACATCGTTTTTATTCTTTCAAAGTGCTAAGTTCATACAAATGTTTTATTAATTTCACCTTTAAGCTGAGACCCCATATTGATTCCTTAAAAAATCATTTCGTGAACACTAAAACGCTTAAACTTGTTTTGCTTGAAAGTGATTTTCCAAATTATTGCCATTGTTTGAATAAAATATTTTTCATTCACCTGTTAATGGACTTTTATAAAGTAAATAGTGCGAATCGTTGACAAAAATTGTTTTTTCTTCTTCCCCGATTTTATTGTCATTGTTTGATAAAAAAAAATCAAGTTTATTGCAACAACAAATAAAAAGTTATTCAGATTGACAGTTTGATGATACTATTTTAGAGACACACTGTAGAACCCATTTTGTTAGCTTTCTCAAGATATTTTGCTTTAAAAAAAGTGGAAAGTAAACGAAGATTGGAAGAACTCGTTATCATCCAAACGATGAATTAACACCTTCAACATTAAGATCAATTGGGAAAAACCATATCAATTACTTAACAATTTTTGTCGTTGTCAATGTTTTGCAAGTTTGAATAACGTTTATGTAAGGATTTGCTTTAATTGAGAGTCCCATATGTCACATAAAGACCATAAAAGATTTTACACCTTTATAAAAATATGATCATTGTCATAATTGATCGTTAAGAAGAAAATGAGTTTTATAATCTTCCTTTTTCATTTACTCTTTAAGTACTTCTTACTTTTCCAAAAAAAATACATCTTGACAAAGCTTACACAATGAACTCTATACTGATATAAAATTGATTGTGAGTGGACGAAATGCCATTAAAATAAATTTGGATATAATTCTTGGTTCCATTTTTTTTAAAACACACAGTAATTAACTAGATATAAATATTTGAAAGTGATCTTTGTTTTAATGATTTCTTGACATGAATTTTTATTCCCATCGTGTGTACGTAGCCTTAAAATATTGATTCATGAATGAACAATAACAGCTAATTAACCACTGCTACTAAAGTTCTTTCAACTTTAAATCTATGACATTGATGAGATCGATGAGTCCTTAACGACTACGTCGATGTTCATCAAATGTTTTCGACCGGAACTATGAAAGAAACATAGGAGTGTGACAAATGGCTTTTAGTGCTAGTAATTGATGATGAGTTTTATGTCGAGGATTTAACACAGATAGACAGACTACACCAGAACACAGCGCTATGACCATCTTCAATGCAACTGTCGTCCGTAGTTTAGTCATTCACAAATATTTATCGAAATGTGACCATTGGCAGTTCCTAGCCAAACGTTATTATCCTATCGCCACCAAACTTGCAAAATATCACTTAATGCCTCGGGTTTCTTTAAACGAAAATAAAAGAGATTTTGAACTACAATCGCTTGATCGTGTCTTGTTAAAGACACTCCAAATAGACACTCTTTGACTTGATAGGAGATCGGGTGATTAATGTAAATAATTGACTCAATTATCAGAACTTTTGCTAATAAAAATACCCCAAAACTGTTTGTTATCTCTTTTTACGTCACACTTCGTAATCCTGTCGTACTTTGTAATCCCTATCGCACTTTGTAATCCATTTTTTCGCAGTATGTAATACAACACCCTTGTGGCACTTTGTAATTTCCTATACACACCTTTGCAATTTGTGGGGGAGGTGGAACTACCATTGACTCTTTATTAATGAAGAATGTTTCTTTTTGAAACCGTTTCCACTAAATGCGTCAGTAGTAGCAACTGAATCAGTTGATTTATTATCTTCTGTTGTACTGATCATATGATTGCATAGTAGTTTCACGAGATAGGCGAAAGTCAGTTTTCTATTTTGTTCGTCATCACCCTCCTCCTACTACTACTCATCATCTCCAACTTTTCGTGTTACTGTTACACGGTGGTAGCTGACTTTGCTTTTTTCTCGTTTCAAAGCATGGTATTGTAGGTGGGCGACCGAATGTTTTTTCGTATCCTCTTTATTATTTAAGATTTATTATTAAAGTATACTATATTATTTAGGAAGATCTTATGCTAAAATTGTTTAGACATTTTGCATATTACTTTTGTGTTGTTTTCGTGAAGGGAACGACAAGGATTTTGAAGCACAGCTTGAAATCTGAAATTTTGCAAACCATGCATTTCATTTTTGTATATGTTTTAGCTCTAAATCGTTTATTCAATACATTTTATTGAATGCAATGATTTTTGGAGAATCTATCCTTAAAAAGAATTTAGAAAACATTTAATTGGATATCTGTGTATAGAAGAAAGCCATACTACCAATTGTTGTTCTTCGTGTTTTTCTTCTTTAACTGTCCAAACCTAGTGTCATAATGATCATAATAAAACCTTTTTATATTTCTTTCTTGTTTTTTCTATGTAAACTTTTTGGATATTTTTTGTTTTGAATCAAAGTTTGAAACGCAGATTTCTAATGGATTTTTCGCTTTAATATTTTTGAAAAAGTTTGTTTTTTTTCTTTTGGTTCAACGCTCAACCAACCTGCTTCTTAGACTCCCCTAGATTTCCAGACTATGAATTGACGAGCTTTTCTTTTGACCACTTGGAGTTTGTGATTGACCCCTACTGTTATAAAGCATAAACGAGTACGTTCATAAGCTGTTAAAGTATTACATTTTTTTGAGATTATTTATTTCAAAAGTTTTGTATTTAAGCACAAAAGAGGTAAAATCATTGGGTCAAAATCGTGAAAGGCCAGTTGGGACACTTTACTTAAGTCCATTAAAAAAAACTCCGAAAAACGGCAAATACATAGCAAAGCCAATAAAGATAAACAGTTAAGTCAGTAAAAAATTTTTGTAAATAAATGATGTATCTTTCAAAGAGATAAAAACACAACGTAAATTCCTAAGCTAAGCCAAACTAACAAAATAGAAAATACGTCATATGACAACTGTACTTAAAAAAAATAGTAATTCAGGTCACGGCAAAGCCGAGAACTGTTTAATTACGGCTGTGGTGGCGCGAGGCGAGGCGAAATTTTGGGAAAAAGTAGATCTCGACTGTATTTCTTACTATTATTACTTTTTTCTTCCAAATTCTCAAAATGTTTGGTCTGTAAATTATCCGTACATTGTTTTCTTAAAATTCCGGCGTACTGCTACTGGCATTTGGATCGTTGAAAACAAGTGCGGACTCGAAACAACTGTAATTATGTACTCTACTGCAATTTCATCATAACTCATTAGACGTTTAAGCAAACATAATAATCATGTATTGAAGATCTCTTCTCAAATCGACAAATCGACATAATTATCATGCAAACATAATTATCATGTATTGAAGATCTCTTCTCAAATCGACAAATCGACTCACAAAACACTGTTTTTTTGTACTATATAAAGTATAACTATACAAGACTTCTCTAATAAGAGTGCTTGCAGGAAAAAGCCAAACCTTATCTCACTTCCACAGTTTCCACCCTCACCCCCACTTTATCAACACCCCCCCCCCCCCCCCCTCCCCCATTTTATGTAATTTTTAATGTAATTTGGCCCCCCATTTTACAATTTTTTCCGCGAAGTACCCACCACCCCCCCTGCTTATTCGAAAAAAAACTACGAAAAACCACAAGAACAATCCAAAAACCACGAGAAAAACAAACAACTACGAGAAGAAACCATAACTTGTGTGATTACGATTACGATTTCGAATTCGAATACAAAACGAGAAAACTGTTACATAGAACTAGAGGTTCCTTGAGTGTTAAAACTATTTTAACAATACTTTTGCTATTTTGTCTTTCTAATACACGTTTTTTTTTTTTTAAGAAACACGAGTTTAGGAAACATGAGGCTCAAAATGGCAAAATCTTAAGAAACACGTAAGAAACATTGTCAGGCTGAGATTAAGAAACACAACTGATATATTTTTGAAAGAATGCTAATATAACAGGAAGTTACTCTTCCATATCGAAAAAAAAAGAAAACAAATATATACAATGGTTAAAACTATATATATATACACATAAATATGGTTGTAAACCTCTTTTTAACATCTTATATGTCTATTCTTAGCTTAGTTATGTAATATGCGCCATGTTTCTAGACGTTTTTTCTAACTAAAATTTAAGAAACATCTAAGAAACATTTCAGGCTCAAATCATGAAAATCTTAAAACATTGAGGCTGCCTGGGAAAACGTGTTTCTTAAAAAAAAAACGTGTATCGCTACACATTGTAACAGTTTTTACACAGTATCAATATATATATATAATGTTGTTTTCTAAAGTAACACAGGGTCTATTCCATCAAGGCAATTTTGAACGTTTTGGATCAACTGCTGGGAAGCAATGTACGTGTTGTGCACTTTTTTCTATTGGGTTTTCTTTAGCCAAAAATTTGGGAACATGGGATTCTACAGTGATGTTGATTTTGTTGTAGACAATGGGGATCTGATTTACAAAAAATTAAATACCGCATTCTCTCTAATTAGCGCCTGTCTCCAATGAGCCCCCCCCTCTCTTATAAGCCCCCCCCCCCCCCCCCCTCTAATCAAAAATATTCTTATAAGCGCCCCTCTGCAATAAGAGTGATTTAACATTAACTCAGAAATTAATAAGCACCCGGACGGTAATTGGAAATTTGAACAAAAATTGAAAATTCTGTATATAATAGAAACGGAAGACTATATTTTTGTGATGTCTAAATGTAAGTTATTAGTACAAAATCTTATTTCGTTGCCATGAAAAATACAGTTGTTAGTATTCTTTTATGATAAAAAGAAATGCCTCGTTCACAGCTAGCATGACCATTTCAAAATTTTTTTGTAAGCGCCCCTCTCCAATTAGCGCCTCTCTCTAATACGCGCCCTTCTAATTTCCAAAAATATTTTATAAGCGCCCAGGCGCTTATTAGAGAGAATACGGTATCGACAAATATTTGGTATTTACAGACCTTCCATCTGAAATTGAGATAATGAATCTCATCTTTACTGTGGAGTTTTTATATAGGTTTTACAGTTGTTTTATGCTTAAAGAAACTTTGAATCACTACTTTATTTTACAGCTTTGACAAGATACAGTATGTTTTGTTATTTTTATTTTTCTGTTAATCCAGTATACATTGTTTATTCTTGCTTCATATTTTGTTTTGCTTTGTTGTTGTTTTATTTAAAGTTTATAAAGGTTTTTGTCCGTGCAGCTTCGCTTAGTTTTTTTTCTAATCATTTTGTTGAGTTATGTTTTGTTCAGCATTTAAGGAATATAAAAATTTAAAACCGAAGTAATAGTTCTTCTAATCGAAAAAAGTGCTCAATATTTGTTGAAATAGAGCAGAGTATTGAAGAAAAAACTACAGTTTTTCAGTACTCAGAGTTTCATGCCGTACGTATTGTACGACAATCTTCAGCTAAATAAACCGTTTTACATATAATACAATGTTAGGGTATCCATCATGACGTCAGTTATCGGAATTTTGAGACGTAAATATCAGCTGATGTTTTCGACGGTGTCTGCATTTGGCGATAATTTCTGACCTTTTATTGAGGAGGTTTTTTCCAGGGTAATTGGCGATCCAGAATTTTTCATTTAGGCAAAGTAAACATCTTTTTGATTCTGGTGTGTATGATTTGGCTTTGGTGATTATTTTCCAAGATATGGTTGGTGTTCCGTCGTTCTCTTTTATATTCCAAACTTCTGTTGAAAGCGCCGTGTTGTTTTTGTATTTTTCCAGGCGGAAAGATGTATTATGACTGTTGAACCTTTTCTTAAACGTTGTTTCGCAAAGTCCAATGTATTTTTTTTCTTTATAATTGGGCAGATCAGATTTTATAGTAGCTTCATAAACGATGTTTGGTGTAAGACATTTATTGTTCAGGGGACATTCTTCTTTTTGTACGCAATTGCAGGATCTTTCGTTTTCATTCTTGTTGATGGGATAAAGTATCTTCTTGTTGTGGTTATCAATGATCGATTTTACATTTGGCATGCAGCTATAGCTAACTTTGATGTTGTTTTTATTAAAAAGTTTGTGATATTTATGATGTTGGGGAAAGTGTTTGTTTATTAGTTTTAGGAAGTATCTGCCGATGTTCGTTTCTAGGTTTTTGTTGTATGGGGGATTGAACCAAATGATCTTTCTTTTTCTTCGGTTTCGTTGTTGGTTTCTATTTGGTGTATATTGGAATTCGTGATTGTATCCTGATCTTTTTAGTGCTTCTTTGTAGTATGGTGTGGCTTGTGAAAAGATGTGTTCGTTGGATGATAGGTTAGATAAGCGGGTTTGTATTGACAACGGGATTTGTTTTAAAATACTCGGTGGGTGGTTTGATTCAATATGCACGTAGTTTGTTTCATTGTCTTGTTTATGGTACGGTCTATATGTTCCTGATTCGAGATCTAGCGTTACATCCAAGTAGTTAACTTTTTTCAGATTACATTCCACAATTATTTCTAAATTGTTTTTCTTGAAAAGTTTTTGGAATTCCTTTTTGATTTTCTCGTTCTCTGGCCCACTCGTGTTTTTAAATACAGCTAGACCATCGTCCCTGTATAGTCCAATATCTTTTCTGTTGAATTTTTTTGTTATCTGTGACAAAATGAAACAGCCGACCAGTTCGCAAACTTCTGCTCCGTCGTAGGCTCCCATTGTTACGTCAAAAAGTGAGTCTCCTTTTTTAGCCCAGGTTTCATTATTGTTAAACAGTAATGATTTACGCGAATGCGACAATATTTCTTTGTCCTTTTCGTTTAAAGGTATTAAGCCGTTTGCGAATTGAAGTGCATCTGTGAGTAGTTTGTCATTTATCGATGGGTAAAAATCCTTTACGTCGAACATCATGAATTTACATTTGTTTTTATCTTTAATTTGTATGAACCAATCTATCACGGCGGTTGTGCTTTGCCATTGGTTTAAATCCATTTTGGTTCTTATTTCTTTGTTTATGTTTTCGAGAATTCCTTTGCTTATTCTTCCTAATTCGTTCTTTGCTGGGTTAATAAGTCGTGTTGTAGGATTGTTCAGGAAATTATCTTTATGGTCCTTAAGGGTTATGAAGCAATTGTTTTCTCCGTTAATGTCCATTCTCTCGAGTACATTGTGTTCTTTAAGAATTTCTTTGCCTTCTATATCTATGGTGTTCTTAATGTTATTGTTCATTTTCTTGTATGATGCGGTGATTGAGTTCGTTAGTAATCTGTTGTATTCTTCTTTACTTAATAGATATATGTTTGATGTTTTATCAGCGTGAGCATAGACTTTTCCAGATTCTTTAATCTTTTTAATGTCTTGTTTTAATTTTGATTGGAAATCTGTCATACCTTTTCTGAATTTAAGTTTCGGGATTATTTCTATGAGTTCTTTTTCGAAGTTGATCAGTTCTGGAACTTGCTGTGGGGTATTTGTTGTTTTTAATCCATAGTATTCCTTTCGTAATTCTTCGTCGTTTTCGTTTTCGCTTTCGAAGAAAATGGCTTTCCACCTCATTCGTTTTATAACAGCTTCTACTTTCTCAATAAGTTGTATTTTGTAATCCTTTTCTGACGCGATTGGAATGTTCTTCTTTGAATAATGCAAATTCGTTTTTTCCATTGTGTCTTTAGATTGTGAAGTTATAGTGCTCAACTTTAAAAGGAGCGATATAATCGAAGTAATAGTTCTTCTAATCGAAAAAAGTGCTCAATATTTGTTGAAATAGAGCAGAGTATTGAAGAAAAAACTACAGTTTTTCAGTACTCAGAGTTTCATGCCGTACGTATTGTACGACAATCTTCAGCTAAATAAACCGTTTTACATATAATACAATGTTAGGGTATCCATCATGACGTCAGTTATCGGAATTTTGAGACGTAAATATCAGCTGATGTTTTCGACGGTGTCTGCATTTGGCGATAATTTCTGACCTTTTATTGAGGAGGTTTTTTCCAGGGTAATTGGCGATCCAGAATTTTTCATTTAGGCAAAGTAAACATCTTTTTGATTCTGGTGTGTATGATTTGGCTTTGGTGATTATTTTCCAAGATATGGTTGGTGTTCCGTCGTTCTCTTTTATATTCCAAACTTCTGTTGAAAGCGCCGTGTTGTTTTTGTATTTTTCCAGGCGGAAAGATGTATTATGACTGTTGAACCTTTTCTTAAACGTTGTTTCGCAAAGTCCAATGTATTTTTTTTCTTTATAATTGGGCAGATCAGATTTTATAGTAGCTTCATAAACGATGTTTGGTGTAAGACATTTATTGTTCAGGGGACATTCTTCTTTTTGTACGCAATTGCAGGATCTTTCGTTTTCATTCTTGTTGATGGGATAAAGTATCTTCTTGTTGTGGTTATCAATGATCGATTTTACATTTGGCATGCAGCTATAGCTAACTTTGATGTTGTTTTTATTAAAAAGTTTGTGATATTTATGATGTTGGGGAAAGTGTTTGTTTATTAGTTTTAGGAAGTATCTGCCGATGTTCGTTTCTAGGTTTTTGTTGTATGGGGGATTGAACCAAATGATCTTTCTTTTTCTTCGGTTTCGTTGTTGGTTTCTATTTGGTGTATATTGGAATTCGTGATTGTATCCTGATCTTTTTAGTGCTTCTTTGTAGTATGGTGTGGCTTGTGAAAAGATGTGTTCGTTGGATGATAGGTTAGATAAGCGGGTTTGTATTGACAACGGGATTTGTTTTAAAATACTCGGTGGGTGGTTTGATTCAATATGCACGTAGTTTGTTTCATTGTCTTGTTTATGGTACGGTCTATATGTTCCTGATTCGAGATCTAGCGTTACATCCAAGTAGTTAACTTTTTTCAGATTACATTCCACAATTATTTCTAAATTGTTTTTCTTGAAAAGTTTTTGGAATTCCTTTTTGATTTTCTCGTTCTCTGGCCCACTCGTGTTTTTAAATACAGCTAGACCATCGTCCCTGTATAGTCCAATATCTTTTCTGTTGAATTTTTTTGTTATCTGTGACAAAATGAAACAGCCGACCAGTTCGCAAACTTCTGCTCCGTCGTAGGCTCCCATTGTTACGTCAAAAAGTGAGTCTCCTTTTTTAGCCCAGGTTTCATTATTGTTAAACAGTAATGATTTACGCGAATGCGACAATATTTCTTTGTCCTTTTCGTTTAAAGGTATTAAGCCGTTTGCGAATTGAAGTGCATCTGTGAGTAGTTTGTCATTTATCGATGGGTAAAAATCCTTTACGTCGAACATCATGAATTTACATTTGTTTTTATCTTTAATTTGTATGAACCAATCTATCACGGCGGTTGTGCTTTGCCATTGGTTTAAATCCATTTTGGTTCTTATTTCTTTGTTTATGTTTTCGAGAATTCCTTTGCTTATTCTTCCTAATTCGTTCTTTGCTGGGTTAATAAGTCGTGTTGTAGGATTGTTCAGGAAATTATCTTTATGGTCCTTAAGGGTTATGAAGCAATTGTTTTCTCCGTTAATGTCCATTCTCTCGAGTACATTGTGTTCTTTAAGAATTTCTTTGCCTTCTATATCTATGGTGTTCTTAATGTTATTGTTCATTTTCTTGTATGATGCGGTGATTGAGTTCGTTAGTAATCTGTTGTATTCTTCTTTACTTAATAGATATATGTTTGATGTTTTATCAGCGTGAGCATAGACTTTTCCAGATTCTTTAATCTTTTTAATGTCTTGTTTTAATTTTGATTGGAAATCTGTCATACCTTTTCTGAATTTAAGTTTCGGGATTATTTCTATGAGTTCTTTTTCGAAGTTGATCAGTTCTGGAACTTGCTGTGGGGTATTTGTTGTTTTTAATCCATAGTATTCCTTTCGTAATTCTTCGTAATTCTTCGTCGACGGAACACCAACCATATCTTGGAAAATAATCACCAAAGCCAAATCATACACACCAGAATCAAAAAGATGTTTACTTTGCCTAAATGAAAAATTCTGGATCGCCAATTACCCTGGAAAAAACCTCCTCAATAAAAGGTCAGAAATTATCGCCAAATGCAGACACCGTCGAAAACATCAGCTGATATTTACGTCTCAAAATTCCGATAACTGACGTCATGATGGATACCCTAACATTGTATTATATGTAAAACGGTTTATTTAGCTGAAGATTGTCGTACAATACGTACGGCATGAAACTCTGAGTACTGAAAAACTGTAGTTTTTTCTTCAATACTCTGCTCTATTTCAACAAATATTGAGCACTTTTTTCGATTAGAAGAACTATTACTTCGATTATATCGCTCCTTTTAAAGTTGAGCACTATAACTTCACAATCTAAAGACACAATGGAAAAAACGAATTTGCATTATTCAAAGAAGAACATTCCAATCGCGTCAGAAAAGGATTACAAAATACAACTTATTGAGAAAGTAGAAGCTGTTATAAAACGAATGAGGTGGAAAGCCATTTTCTTCGAAAGCGAAAACGAAAACGACGAAGAATTACGAAAGGAATACTATGGATTAAAAACAACAAATACCCCACAGCAAGTTCCAGAACTGATCAACTTCGAAAAAGAACTCATAGAAATAATCCCGAAACTTAAATTCAGAAAAGGTATGACAGATTTCCAATCAAAATTAAAACAAGACATTAAAAAGATTAAAGAATCTGGAAAAGTCTATGCTCACGCTGATAAAACATCAAACATATATCTATTAAGTAAAGAAGAATACAACAGATTACTAACGAACTCAATCACCGCATCATACAAGAAAATGAACAATAACATTAAGAACACCATAGATATAGAAGGCAAAGAAATTCTTAAAGAACACAATGTACTCGAGAGAATGGACATTAACGGAGAAAACAATTGCTTCATAACCCTTAAGGACCATAAAGATAATTTCCTGAACAATCCTACAACACGACTTATTAACCCAGCAAAGAACGAATTAGGAAGAATAAGCAAAGGAATTCTCAAAAACATAAACAAAGAAATAAGAACCAAAATGGATTTAAACCAATGGCAAAGCACAACCGCCGTGATAGATTGGTTCATACAAATTAAAGATAAAAACAAATGTAAATTCATGATGTTCGACGTAAAGGATTTTTACCCATCGATAAATGACAAACTACTCACAGATGCACTTCAATTCGCAAACGGCTTAATACCTTTAAACGAAAAGGACAAAGAAATATTGTCGCATTCGCGTAAATCATTACTGTTTAACAATAATGAAACCTGGGCTAAAAAAGGAGACTCACTTTTTGACGTAACAATGGGAGCCTACGACGGAGCAGAAGTTTGCGAACTGGTCGGCTGTTTCATTTTGTCACAGATAACAAAAAAATTCAACAGAAAAGATATTGGACTATACAGGGACGATGGTCTAGCTGTATTTAAAAACACGAGTGGGCCAGAGAACGAGAAAATCAAAAAGGAATTCCAAAAACTTTTCAAGAAAAACAATTTAGAAATAATTGTGGAATGTAATCTGAAAAAAGTTAACTACTTGGATGTAACGCTAGATCTCGAATCAGGAACATATAGACCGTACCATAAACAAGACAATGAAACAAACTACGTGCATATTGAATCAAACCACCCACCGAGTATTTTAAAACAAATCCCGTTGTCAATACAAACCCGCTTATCTAACCTATCATCCAACGAACACATCTTTTCACAAGCCACACCATACTACAAAGAAGCACTAAAAAGATCAGGATACAATCACGAATTCCAATATACACCAAATAGAAACCAACAACGAAACCGAAGAAAAAGAAAGATCATTTGGTTCAATCCCCCATACAACAAAAACCTAGAAACGAACATCGGCAGATACTTCCTAAAACTAATAAACAAACACTTTCCCCAACATCATAAATATCACAAACTTTTTAATAAAAACAACATCAAAGTTAGCTATAGCTGCATGCCAAATGTAAAATCGATCATTGATAACCACAACAAGAAGATACTTTATCCCATCAACAAGAATGAAAACGAAAGATCCTGCAATTGCGTACAAAAAGAAGAATGTCCCCTGAACAATAAATGTCTTACACCAAACATCGTTTATGAAGCTACTATAAAATCTGATCTGCCCAATTATAAAGAAAAAAAATACATTGGACTTTGCGAAACAACGTTTAAGAAAAGGTTCAACAGTCATAATACATCTTTCCGCCTGGAAAAATACAAAAACAACACGGCGCTTTCAACAGAAGTTTGGAATATAAAAGAGAACGACGGAACACCAACCATATCTTGGAAAATAATCACCAAAGCCAAATCATACACACCAGAATCAAAAAGATGTTTACTTTGCCTAAATGAAAAATTCTGGATCGCCAATTACCCTGGAAAAAACCTCCTCAATAAAAGGTCAGAAATTATCGCCAAATGCAGACACCGTCGAAAACATCAGCTGATATTTACGTCTCAAAATTCCGATAACTGACGTCATGATGGATACCCTAACATTGTATTATATGTAAAACGGTTTATTTAGCTGAAGATTGTCGTACAATACGTACGGCATGAAACTCTGAGTACTGAAAAACTGTAGTTTTTTCTTCAATACTCTGCTCTATTTCAACAAATATTGAGCACTTTTTTCGATTAGAAGAACTATTACTTCGATTATATCGCTCCTTTTAAAGTTGAGCACTATAACTTCACAATCTAAAGACACAATGGAAAAAACGAATTTGCATTATTCAAAGAAGAACATTCCAATCGCGTCAGAAAAGGATTACAAAATACAACTTATTGAGAAAGTAGAAGCTGTTATAAAACGAATGAGGTGGAAAGCCATTTTCTTCGAAAGCGAAAACGAAAACGACGAAGAATTACGAAAGGAATACTATGGATTAAAAACAACAAATACCCCACAGCAAGTTCCAGAACTGATCAACTTCGAAAAAGAACTCATAGAAATAATCCCGAAACTTAAATTCAGAAAAGGTATGACAGATTTCCAATCAAAATTAAAACAAGACATTAAAAAGATTAAAGAATCTGGAAAAGTCTATGCTCACGCTGATAAAACATCAAACATATATCTATTAAGTAAAGAAGAATACAACAGATTACTAACGAACTCAATCACCGCATCATACAAGAAAATGAACAATAACATTAAGAACACCATAGATATAGAAGGCAAAGAAATTCTTAAAGAACACAATGTACTCGAGAGAATGGACATTAACGGAGAAAACAATTGCTTCATAACCCTTAAGGACCATAAAGATAATTTCCTGAACAATCCTACAACACGACTTATTAACCCAGCAAAGAACGAATTAGGAAGAATAAGCAAAGGAATTCTCGAAAACATAAACAAAGAAATAAGAACCAAAATGGATTTAAACCAATGGCAAAGCACAACCGCCGTGATAGATTGGTTCATACAAATTAAAGATAAAAACAAATGTAAATTCATGATGTTCGACGTAAAGGATTTTTACCCATCGATAAATGACAAACTACTCACAGATGCACTTCAATTCGCAAACGGCTTAATACCTTTAAACGAAAAGGACAAAGAAATATTGTCGCATTCGCGTAAATCATTACTGTTTAACAATAATGAAACCTGGGCTAAAAAAGGAGACTCACTTTTTGACGTAACAATGGGAGCCTACGACGGAGCAGAAGTTTGCGAACTGGTCGGCTGTTTCATTTTGTCACAGATAACAAAAAAATTCAACAGAAAAGATATTGGACTATACAGGGACGATGGTCTAGCTGTATTTAAAAACACGAGTGGGCCAGAGAACGAGAAAATCAAAAAGGAATTCCAAAAACTTTTCAAGAAAAACAATTTAGAAATAATTGTGGAATGTAATCTGAAAAAAGTTAACTACTTGGATGTAACGCTAGATCTCGAATCAGGAACATATAGACCGTACCATAAACAAGACAATGAAACAAACTACGTGCATATTGAATCAAACCACCCACCGAGTATTTTAAAACAAATCCCGTTGTCAATACAAACCCGCTTATCTAACCTATCATCCAACGAACACATCTTTTCACAAGCCACACCATACTACAAAGAAGCACTAAAAAGATCAGGATACAATCACGAATTCCAATATACACCAAATAGAAACCAACAACGAAACCGAAGAAAAAGAAAGATCATTTGGTTCAATCCCCCATACAACAAAAACCTAGAAACGAACATCGGCAGATACTTCCTAAAACTAATAAACAAACACTTTCCCCAACATCATAAATATCACAAACTTTTTAATAAAAACAACATCAAAGTTAGCTATAGCTGCATGCCAAATGTAAAATCGATCATTGATAACCACAACAAGAAGATACTTTATCCCATCAACAAGAATGAAAACGAAAGATCCTGCAATTGCGTACAAAAAGAAGAATGTCCCCTGAACAATAAATGTCTTACACCAAACATCGTTTATGAAGCTACTATAAAATCTGATCTGCCCAATTATAAAGAAAAAAAATACATTGGACTTTGCGAAACAACGTTTAAGAAAAGGTTCAACAGTCATAATACATCTTTCCGCCTGGAAAAATACAAAAACAACACGGCGCTTTCAACAGAAGTTTGGAATATAAAAGAGAACGACGGAACACCAACCATATCTTGGAAAATAATCACCAAAGCCAAATCATACACACCAGAATCAAAAAGATGTTTACTTTGCCTAAATGAAAAATTCTGGATCGCCAATTACCCTGGAAAAAACCTCCTCAATAAAAGGTCAGAAATTATCGCCAAATGCAGACACCGTCGAAAACATCAGCTGATATTTACGTCTCAAAATTCCGATAACTGACGTCATGATGGATACCCTAACATTGTATTATATGTAAAACGGTTTATTTAGCTGAAGATTGTCGTACAATACGTACGGCATGAAACTCTGAGTACTGAAAAACTGTAGTTTTTTCTTCAATAAAAATTTAAAACTGAATTTTTTCTCTTTGTCTTCATATAGACATATATAGTTCATATATAGTTTTGGCGCAAAAAGATGCACCAAAATAAAACTGCACCAAATTTACAGTGAGCTGATTAAACGTTTTGTTTATTAACTCTGAACTTTATCATTTTGTAATTACCTTAAGTGAAGAAGTTTTGGCGCAAAAAATTGCACCAAATTTACAGTGAGCTGTACCAAATATATAAATCTTTTCTTCGAAAAACATAAAAATAGTCTAAAATTAGTGTAAATTTTGACCAAGAAGTCCGAATTGCGCCAAATTTAAAATAATCTTGGCTGCGCAAAATCAAACCTGCGCCAAATAAATCGAATTGACTGAGCACCAAAATTTCTTCATTTAGGTATTTTGCCAAACTCATATTTTCATTTGGGCAGTTTCTCTATTTGAGCCTTAAATTGAAATTAATTTCACTTTAAAAACATAGAATGAAAAGTTTAGAAAGGGTCGTTTACTTTTAGCATTTTGCATGGAATTTTTACTCCATATTTTAAGGTTTTAATGCTACTAATTTTAGATAATATGTGTGGTTCCTTAGTATTTAATCCTAAATTTCAGATGTAAATATTTGCTGCTAGTTATTGTATCATACTTATATAACCATTTCATTTGTTTAGTTGTCTCTTGTCTGCTTATACCCCTGAGTGTTGACATCTTTTGTCCAATTTTTGAAACTAATGACCTTTCATAACTACCGTTCTACTTAACTTTTTTGACTGAAGTTTTTATATTAAGCCTGCATAAAAAATTTTCAAATTCAAAAATTTTCGAACAGCAAAATACCAATACCGACAAATAAAAAAACCCATCAAAATACATGCTAATGGTCTTATTTTGAAAGGTCGGCGTAATAATTTCAGAGACCTCTAACGCCCGCCCTAATACCGCCACTCAAAAAATAACGCCATTTAAGGCCGGTGTAATAAGGATCGATAAGGTAAATACACCTTTCCCGTAATTGATTGCGCAATACTTTTTACCATACTCCGCCTCGTTTTCGCAAAGGTTGATATGGTAACAGAATGGCACGGGACTCATTTCAGTAATGAGCAATTAGTGTTATGATTGTGATAGTGTTAATGATTGAGCACGGGAGATTCGGTTGTCATGGTATAGCATATTGAAAACGAGGTAGAGCATGATAAAAATATTGCGCAATCAATTACGGGAAAGGTGTATTAAAGTTCTGAAACATTTGTAAGTTTCAAATACCGTATTCTCTCTAATAAGCGCCCGGGCGCTTATAAAAATTTTTTAGAAATTAGGGGGGGGGGGGCGCTTATTAGAGAGGGGCGCTAATTGGAGAGGGGCGCTTATAAAAAAATTTTAAAATGGTCATGCTAGCTGTGAACGAGGCATTGCTTTTTATCATAAAAGAGTAAAAACAACTGTATTTTTCATGGCAACGAAATAAGATTTTGTACTTATAACTTAAATTTAGACATCACAAAAACATAGCCTTCCGTTTCTATAACAGAATATTCGTGTTTGGTTCAAAGTTCTAATTACCGTCCGGGCGCTTATAAATTTCTGAGTAATGTCTAGTCACTCTATAAGCGCCCGGGCGCTTATTGGAGAGGGGCGCTTATAAAAATATTTTTGACTAGAAGGGGGCGCTTATTAGAGAGGGGCGCTTACTGGAGAGGGGCGCTAGTTAGAGAGAAAACGGTATGCAGATTTTACCTTTTGGGAATGCATAGTTCAACGAATTAAGAGTTGTCAATTTATATAAGCGTTCACCCTTCAAGATTGAACATTTTAAAGCGTGACCCAGCATGGTTGGGGGGAGGTTTACCTAACCTACTTTTCCGCGAGTGAGAAGAAAAAGCATAAGCGTATTTTTCGACGCAATTCCAACACATAAATTTGTTATAATATCACATTTTATTTTAAAATTTCAAATTAAAATATCTACAAATAACCCTTAGTTTTCACGCTTCTCGGCCTGTCTCAGATGTCTACAAACTCTAGAAATGTAGAGTAAAAGTATACAATACAGTTAAAATGAAAAAACATAGCAAAATAAAAAACACCTATTCTTCAGGCAATAAATAACAGTAAAGCTTTAAGTCGTGACCTGTTGCAGCCATGCGGCTTGTTCTTTTTAACGACAGGACCTCAAAAGATGGATTATGAAGAAGAGAATCAAATTAAATTTCATACGAAAAAGACTAAAAGAAATTGAAACTCTTGCTCAAATCAAAAGTTATAAGTTTCTATAATACTCGTTTGTTTGAATCAATCCTCACAAAAACCGAACGATTAATTGGCGACCACTAAAAACTGATGTAAAAATTAGCCCCTAAAGATTTGCTGCAAAACAGTTTCAGGAATCTAAAAAAATATAAAAATATGCTTGCTTCTATAAACAGTAAATAAATAATAATGTAAAGTCTGTTCACGATAAGTGTGCACTATTTCTTATTTTGCCTCTAACTATTTAAGGAATACTTCAATCATAATGAATTTGGTATCGTTAAAAAGGTATTAATGAGTGGAATAGTTTGAAATGAAAAGTTTTTTGAAAAATTTCTATACTAGAGCATGGAAATGAACAATATCGAGAAATAAAATAATTGATAACGTTGGTTTCAGTCCCTCAAAGCACGACGAAATAAGCAGTTGTCGTAATATAGAGCATAGTATTTTATACATTTCTAGAGCAAAGAAGTAAACAAATGTCAAGCAAAAAAATAAACAAACATCAAGTAAAAGAAGTAGTCGAGTAAAAACACCAAAACATTCGAATAATCGACGAATCAATTTGAAAGTTGTTTCAGTCCTTTAAATTTAAAGAACGACGTAATATCGATGTCGAATGTTTAGAGTATAGAAATAAACAAATATCAAGTGATAAAAAATGGTCAAGTAAAAATTCTAATCAATCAATTTGATAGTTTTGGAAATGGTGTTAGTTTCTGTCCTTCAAAGCATGAAATGAGATGAGCACGCATTTTATCGACGTCAAATGTTGCATCAATTGGTGATTTTCCATCTAAAAGCTCAGCTGCAAAAGCGATTGGAAAAAGTCCACAATTAAAACCATCAGGTTGTCTTTGAACTTCAAGAAAAGAGAAAATCTCCCTTCCTGGGAAGTAGTTTTTGTACAGTGATAGAATCGCTTTCTCGAAGAACGTGTTAGGGTGTGGTTTAAACTATCACATACTTGAACTCGTCCATTGGAACAAAAGCTCAAGAACCAATGATTACGACTTTTGTGTAAGAGTTGTACGTGTTCTTCATCGACTGCTTGAAACGGCTCGATTTCTCTCCTTGATGAATTGAGGACAGTTTGGAAGGTTGAGGATGTTCCTATCTCTTCGCAAATTAATTTTTGAGCAGCGTCCAACAAGTTATCAATCAGCCATTCATCCTTTGAAAGTAAAATGTTATTATCTTCATGGCTTAAGATGTACAAGCGGTTATGTAGCCATTCATTTGATTTCAATTGAGGCTCGGAAATGGGCGCGTTTGATTTCTTCCTCCAGAAGATTCTGTCGATATAGAACCAACTGAATCTCTGCTTTTCGAGAATGAGCCAGGATGACTTCCACTTCTTGTGTGCAATGGTATTTTTCACAGCATCAATTGCACCACTGCTAGGACCAAAATGACGTGAAAGCTTATTTACGCTAACTTTAACTTTGTTTCCAAACGCTGAGAAGGAGGCAAGTTCGTTGTCGTAAAAGTCAAGATACACTGTAGGTAAAATTTCGTTTTTCAGTGGATAAACGAAATCTTAAAATTTAGAACACGTGTTGAGTACGGATTTGTAGGATGTGATATCATTTGTGATTTCTAGCTTTAAAATCATCATGACTAATTCAATCGGCAGACGGTCGAAGTAATTTATTTTTGATCTTAATTTGAGCTGATCGGTTGGAACAGTTTCCGATTCGAGTTGATCGGTTGGAACAGTTTGCGATTCGAGTTGATCGGTTGGAACAGTTTGCGATTCGAGTTGATCGGTTGGAGGAATTTGCGATTCAATTTGATCGGTCGGAGGAGTTTGCAATTCCAGCTGATTGGTTGGAGGAGTTTGCGATTCGATTTGATCGGTTGGAGCGGACGACGGGTTGGCTTCTAGGCTGGACTTGTCTTCATGAAAATGGCTTTATTAGAGAAACATTGTATTTTGTTTTCAAAGTTACTCCCTTTGAGTTTTTAAGTTCACACAAACCTTTTGTTTAAATTGATTCCAATGTGTACGGGCCAATCTATTTGTAGCTAAATCGTCTGCCTTTTCGGTCTTGGCGTTTTAAATTTTGAAGAAGAACAATTGAGCCGATGGGTACAGTTGTTTCTGGTTTTCCATGACATTTGTCATAGTCTTTCCGTTGTTTTTCTTGCGCTTTTTTAATGTTTTTACCAGCTTGTATATGTGTAAGTTCACGGAGCTTCACTGTCGAAGCAGAAACATCTCTAAAGGTTTCATAGTCATACGGAGTATCTTCATTAATACTACGGGTAAGATCATACTTTACATCAATTATAAGTGTTGATAGGCGAATAAACATCAACTGAAATGGCGAATACTTTGTTGAAGAATGAGTGCTAACGCGGTGCGAGAAGAGAATGCCGTCGATAACGCCAGGCCATTTGGTAGGATTTTCTTCTAAAACTTTGACTAGAGATTCTTTTATGGTTCGGTTCTGTCGTTCACAAAGACCATTGGCTTGGGGATGGTACGATGGGTTACTTTTTGTTCTGTGCCTGTAAGTTGTTGTAGATTTTTAGAAACTTCGTTTACGAATTCTCTTCCCTGGCCATTTATTTGTATTTGGAAACATCCGTGACGACAAATCATTTTCTACAAGAACCTGGCAACGGTATGAGCCGACTTATCCTTTACAGGTGTTGCCTCCGACCATTTGGAAAAATAGTCAATTAGAACAATCAAATGTTTGTATCCATCCACTTCAGGAAGATTGCATAAGTCGATTCCGACTTGCTTCATAACTTGACTCTCTATGGGAATGCTTTGAAGATCAGGTGAAATTGTTTTTGCTATTTTCCCGTGTTGCTGACACTTCTTACAGACATTAATGTAGTCTTTCACGTCTTCTACAATACCGTGCCAGTAGAATCTTTCTGCGGTTTTCTTATGCGTAGAATCACGTCCACGGTGGCCACTCAAAGCAATAGGCTCCGGATTATCATTAAGTCCCTCGTGGGTGTCGTGTATGATCATAGTTTTCCTATCCTTTTCAAAAATAACTCTTCGTGATTTTTTAAAAGTCAAATGGCCATCAACAATTGAAAAGTTCTTACACGCTTTCCTGAAATTTCGCTTTTGACCCTTGCCATTTATTTCAACTGGATAAGTTCCATCTCGCTTATACACTTCGACATCTTTCAAATCAACGTGTTTGGTCGCCATCATGACTTCACTAACTGAAGATATTCCACGAGGTCACATTTTTCAAAACATTCGAATTTTTCTTAACAGAGTTCCAAACATTCGAATTTGTTAATGTAGAGTCTTTTTCAGAATCTGAAGGAGGGGAACCTTCTTTCCTGGGAAATAAGTACTCCCTTAAATAGATTTACTAAATACAGTATTAAATAGAGTACAAATTTTCCAGAGGGATATCAATTTCCTAGGAAAAAAGTACTGGAGAGTATATTTTTCCTGGGAAACAAGTACTCCGGGAGTACTTTTTTCCGGGGAGTACTTATTTTCTGTTACACCGGGCATTATATGATAGTACTTAAGTAAGTAAGTATTCTTACTTGGAAAGGTAATTACTAGTTGACAGTAGTCTCATCCTTGCTTGACAATCGTGCCCTCTGACAAAAATTTGAACCGCTCAAATCTCATCGAGATGAACATAAAGATTAAGTGTTTGTACGACCATAACGACAACCGAATTCTTCGTCCACGACCAATGAGTGATATATTTTACGGCGATCTCGATTTTAGCGAACAGTATACGAGAAGCGACTTTGTAGATCATAAAACGCCAGCAAATTTACAGACTATAGACCAAGAAAGTGAACTCAACACTTAAAGAATCCAGACCACGAGCTAAAAGTCACTCGGGTGTCTACTCCAATATACAGAGACAGGAAAAACTGGCTACCAATGGGCATTCCAGTCCTAGTCACGTGTCATCTAGTCGACCGGTCATCACTCTTAGTATCGGTGACAACTTATGAAAAGAGAAAACACAATAACCCGAATCTCGTCGTGATTTGTTCGGTAACGGTCGAATTTGTAAAGTTCAACATTTTACATTAGTGGAGGGATATTTTGATTAGGAAACATGGAAACTTAGGCCAACAAATGAATTATATACATGTGATATTCTCTACTTCAAAGGTTGTGTATGCAAAAGGAAACTATTTTTCGGTAAATTTACTTAACGCAAAAAAATTCACAGTGTCTAACAGTTAAGGACAGACAGAACCAGTAACAAGGGTTAGGGTAGAAGGGTTAGGGCTTTTAGTTTTAGTTTTAAAGAATAATCATCTTTAGCAAGTTATCAATCAAGCCATATGAATACAAGTTTTCCAGGCGTTACTTGGAAAAACTATATCCAGAAAAGTCGTCAAGGTGTCAAATGGAATTGTAAAAAAGCGTTGATCATTTTCATTCTTGTAATAAAACAACGTTACTGGTATAAAATGGGCTACACGGTGAAATGCATTTTGGGAAGACTAATACAACTTGTATGCTTGATGTACACGGTTAGTTGGCTATCTTTTGAAACAAACATATTGGTAAGCGCTGACAGCATGCCCTATGTTGGTGTTTTCAATTATTCAAATAGGTTATATTTGAATAATTAAAAAGTTTTAAAGTTTTATGGGGCTGCAGGCCCTCTAATATTTTTGGGTTGAAAAAAAAATTTTTTTAAAACACTAAAAAGCTAGAATTTGGAATGTTTTTAAGAAAAATTGAAGTAAAGTATTATTAGGGAAAACTTTTCATAAGGGGGCTCCGACCCCTAAAATCCCTGCTTGTGGGTTTACAGCGCCCTCCCCGACCCTGCTCAAAATATTTTCTCGCTCGCTTTGCTCGCTCAATTTTTTTTAGCCCCCTCAATATTTTTGAAGAAGTTACGGCCCTGTCTTTACATTTCCAAGTTTTGATTGGAGCTCATCAATAGTATTATGTTCATGGTTGGTACATGCACGACCAGACCATGAAATGAATGAATCAAGCAGTGACAGAAGCAATCAAATACACAATAATAAGAAATAGACCTTTTCGTGAATTACGTCGTAAGAAGCAACGTCTATTTTTCAAGATGAATATTAATGACGTTTGCGCTGTTTACAAAAAGAAACCTGAGGGAAAATTTTTTCGCAAAATTCTTTTATTAAGGTTAAGCACTTAGAGGCGATGGTTGTAATGATGAAATTTATGAAAACGTCTATTGTCCTGTTTGAAAAAGATACTTCGGGCCTATAGAAGAATAAATGCTTATTATGTTAGCAACCTACAAACATGTTTCAATTTTTGAAGAGAAAATCATTTAAATGACACATTCATCCGTCTTGTTAATGACAATGTTTATACAATATGTCATGACAATAGATTTCTTAGATATCGTCAGTGAAGAACAATCAAATAACATAAGTATTTTTGACTAGCTAGACGTCATGGAGAAACAGTAATGGCATCTGCTTTTCAATTCATCATTAATTTTGGTTAGTTTGCTTTCAATTTTAAATTGTCTTAAAGTTAAGAAATAACTACAACTTTACGTTAAGTTCTGAGGTGTGATAGTGTGTTTTCTAGTTTTTGGGAACCCAAAAAAAATTAATCTCTCCATTTTAGAAAAAGATGGACATACAAGAAGTCGTCGCGATGTTGAATATTTAACTAAAAGAGTTTATTCAATAAAAATTAAGAACGTTACATGGAATGACTGCGGTGAACTTAGCTGCATGGCGAAAAGCACTTTGACGAAGACTAATGCAACTGGATCGATGTTCGATGAACATGGTAGGTTTTAGATAATATCACCTTTTTTCAACAATACTGTGCAAGAAACGAAGGAAACAAAGTCATGCGTGTAATTACCAATTCAAAAAAAATTCACTTACTCTTTAATAACAAAACCTCTAACACGATCAAAAAATATCTAAAACTATACATTTATAATTTCAAGGTATTAAGTCAGTGTTTTTTTAAGTGGGCGAAATTATCAATCTCTGAACGGTTTTTTTTTCAGTCAGATTATTTCAAATATCCAATAACAAAAGCATAAAAAACTTCATGTTAATTTTTATCCGTTCATGCCGTCACCAACCAAGAAGCAAATAGTGGCTGTATTCACGGAGTTGATAACGATATATAGCCATTTACTCGCTATACCTCAGTCAAGAGGTCGATATGCCTTTACCGGAAATGGTTCAGTTCGTTCCGTAGTATAGGAAAACCAAAAGTTTTAAAAGTAATGCAAGATTCCACAGAGATTATGGATGCTTTCACACGGCTTGGAGAACATGCAACACATCAACGACACATCATTGTTTGAGGTATATGCAAACTGTATGCTTGAAATGTGAAAATGTCAACGAAGCCAGGTACGCAAAGTTTACATCGGCAAAGATCACACCCCCTCCACAAAAGGTTCGTCACACCAGAGATGCGTTGCTCTGTCATTGCAAGCGTGTTTCCTTCGTAACATCTATGGTTCGAACTGCTCCCTTTCCATCCAGCGGATGATTTTGCCACCAGATGATGTACTACAACTGATTTTATACAACTAAAAGAAATCAGCTTGTCAAAAAGAAACTGCTTCCTGTTTGTTCCACGGTCTCCCCCTCTGTGTACAGATATACACGGGTTTTTTTATAAGGAACCTTTGTGGTGGGGCTGAAGCTGAAGTTCCTTATTTTTTGAAAGAGTTTGAGCCTCACAGTTCCTTAATTAGTTCCTTATTTTTTTCAACAAGGTCTTAGAAGAATATAAAGTCACATACACTGACAACACCACAGACTTTATCCGTAAAATTGATATAGACGACATTGATTTAATTCTTTGCAACTGACCATTGATAATTTGCGTTGTACATAATTGCCCCCGCAGCGAACGTAAGCGAGCGAGGAGGCATAGTAGTTTCACGAGATAGGCGAATGTCAGTTTCCGATTTTGTTCTTCATGCACATCATCATCATCTTAATCCTCCAACTTTCGTGTTGACGTTACACACGTTGGAATACAATTATTAGCTGACTTTGCTTTTTTCCCGTTTCAAAGCATGGTGCTGTAAGTGGGAGAGACAGAATGTTTTTTTCGTATCTCTTTCCTAATTTATTATCATATTATACTATGTTATTTAAGAAAATCGTATGCTAAAATTGCTTAGACATTTTTCGAGTTACTTTTGTGTTGTTTCAGTGAAGTGAAGAAGGATTTTGAAGCACAGCTTGAAATCCGAAATTTTGCCAACCATACATTTTATTTCTGTATATATTTTAACTCTAAATTTTTCTTTCAATAATTTTGTTTAATGCACTGATTTTTGGCGGATCTTGCCTTCAAAAGATTTTAATTGGATTTCTGTGTATACAAGAAATTCATATTACAAATTGTCGTTCTTCGTGTTTTTCTTCTTTGACCGTCTCTTCCAAACCTAGTGTGATCATGATCAATAAAACCTATATATTTTTTTCTTGTTTTTTTATGTAAACTTTGGCTATTTTTTGTTTTACATCAAAGTTTGAAACGCAATGGATTTTTCTCTTTAACTTTTTTTTTTGAAAAAGTTTTTTTTGGCTCTTTCAGAATGTTTTTAACAAATCTTATTTTAACTATAAAAATTATAAAATATGTATCCATGGTTTCAATTCACACATTTCTCTTGTTTGTAGCAAATACTGATATTACTTGTTAAGCCTTATTTACACTTTTTGAAAGGTATATTAGCATCAGTGTAACTTAGACCTAAGAGATAACAAAAAGTAACAAAGTTTTGTGCATATTTTCATCGGTTTAAGTGTAGATCTATTTGGTTTGTATATTGCAAGTTGGTTTTGAAATGCCGAAAACTGATTTTGTCGAAATATTTAAGCATATAACTTTGCCTCATATCAGGTCCCAAATCAACGCAAACATTCTTTTTTCAGCCAAAAATTTGTTTTCGTTTCCGCTGTTTATGTATAGCTTAGCTTGCTGTGTGTACAAATTGGAATGCTTGAGCGCGGGGGCATTTTTAGCAAAAGCTACATGCTAGTTTATAAACTTGCAAACTACTTCAGTTTGCAGCCTTTTTGGTATAGATTTTCTTGTGTTTAGTTTTTATTAGTTTTATTGATATAAAAAAGAAAGTTCTTTAGTGTTTCTTATATTTGAACTCTTATTTCAGCATGGTTAGTTCCTTAAGAATTCCTTATTTTTAGAGACCTTTTCAGCCTCAAGTTCCTTATAAAGGTGTTCCTTATAAAAAAAAAACGTGTATGTGGATGCTACGAATGCGCTAACACGAAATCTCCTGACACTGAAAGAGACAACGAAGATGATGAACCTGGAATAAACTAAAATATGCTACTGTTAAACTGAGCGTGCTTTTGTATGTAATTTTGTAATAAGCTAAGTAAGATGATGTGGTTGATAAAAAACAGACACCCAGAGTGACCTTACTTGCAGAGCACTTTTTCTATCAGGGGGGACACGGCTCATAAGTTGCCGTCCGTTTCAGGCGTTGCTTTTAGCCGTTCGCGCAATTGGTCGCTCTCTCGTATATTTTTTTCGTATCCACAACTTATTTGATTATTTTGCGTAACCGGTCCTCAGTATTTCCTTCATTTTCATAACAAGCATGGTTACGAAGTTTACTGATTACATGAATGAGTTTAGTAACTGCCTCTTTTAGTCTGTCCAATATACGAGTTGCACTCCTTGCTGGTCACACTAGAGCAACCAATCTAATCTAAGCAATCAATCAATATATAAATTCAACGAAATGAGCATTTCATAAACAGATGCTTAATGTGAAGTCAGTTTCGAATATATAGATTTTGGCGCACGACAGTGCGAAAGTCACACTTATTGATAACATATCAAAGTACATTTTAGAATTTTAATCTAATCTGAAAATTACCATGAGTGAAGGTGTCCCACTAATAGCTGCCATATTTTATCTGCTTTTTTTTCTCCGTATTTTAAGGACTTGTTATGTGTTTTCACTAAATCGAACAAACGAACACTTGAAAGTAAACGAAAGAAAAATCAACGACCAATTGTAGGAATGGCTAAAACCAACGCCCGAAACGGACGGCGACTTGTTACCTGGAGCCTCCCTGATATTTTTCTCTTAGGGACTGATCCCGGTTAGCCGGTATGAAATTTCATCCCGCCTTAGGGGGTGTTTATATGGAAGCGAGCTGGCCCGGTTAAACGGGCTGGCTCGCTTAGCCGAGATCTCACTTACATTAAGAAGTATATGTTTTTATTCGAATGTGTTTATATGAAAACCGAGCCAGCCCGCCTAAGCAAGATCTCGGTTCAATTTGCCGAGATCTCGCTTCAGTGGGATGAAAATTTTCCATATAAACATCCACAACCGGGCTAGCCCGGCTAAGCGGGCTAATTTCATAGCATGCGCATACTATTTGATAAACAAAAATATACAAAGGTGAGCCAGCCCGCTTCCATATAAAGGCGAGATGAAATTGTCTCGGCTAAGTGAGCCAGCCCGGCTAACCGGGCCAGCTCACCTCCATATAAACACCCCCTTACTGAGATGAATTTCAACCCGGTGTTATTTGAAAAACTTTCATCCGTTTAGGCGAGACGGGACAAAACTAACCCTTTGTGTTTTGAAGTTGTGATAAACTACGCTCAAACCTCAAACCTGTCTCAGTTGACCGGCACGAAGCGATTATAAGGGTAAATTTCATCCCGCCTAACCAAGAACCCGGGCTCTTGACAGCCGAGATCTCGGTTAGGCGGGATGAAAATTTTATCATGTAATCACGATGGCAAATTTATGAAGATTTGACCAGGAAGCAAGGCGGGATGAAATTTTATTCCGGCTAATCAGTATCATGTAATCAGCCCCTTATTAAGAAACCAAAGAAAAATTGCAATGCACATGATATAAAGCCACGTGCGCTATCATAATACACTAATAAGATTAATAAATGTACACAATGGCGCCACCGATCCGAAAGTAAGCGTCGCATATTTTAACAGTTGTTTGTTTGTTCGTTATTTTTTGCAATTGCTGTCTGTTGAAGTTGCAAAGGTGAAACATTAATTACAAGCAGCTTCTAATATTTTACTTTTGCCATTTGTGTCAAGTCTCCAGTGAAATATCAATGGTGTCATAATTCTTTAATCGCTAATTTTTACACAGGTTTGCGAAGGCACCGATGACGTCTACACATTTAAGAGACTGTAACTTTTCATGTAGACAAAATTACGTCAAGATTTATATGTTTTTTACTTAAAGATTTCAAGGTCTTTCAGTTGGCATCAATCAATGGTATTTGAAAAATTCGAAAAAAAAAACTTTTCCTTACCACCTGTGACGTCATATGGAAAAAAGGTTTTTTGGTCCTGGCAACACTATTTGGTGCTTAGAGATTAACCAGTAAACATTTTTGTAACAAGAAGTATTTGAGCTTTCTAAATGATTTATGATTAATCTGCATCCCGCCACCTTTGTTTTGACGGTAGCGCCCTGACTATATTCTTTAAAAAAAACCGTGTAGTTATAATCGATTAAACGCCCAACTGTTTCTTACTAAGCACCCTTCATAGATCAGCATTTGATGTTAATCATCCAAACACGCCCACCATGTACATGTTGTGGTTCACATTAGGGTTCATATTAGATCCATAAATAAAACTTATTAAATGGACATCTCTTGAAATTGTATGAGTATCTCCATGTTATAAACACGAATATTTAAATAACAAAACAAATGAAGTATCAGAAGCTGTTACAAAAATATGAATCAATTTCAGCGCAGGAAAGTAACAAATTACATCGAAATGAACTGTTAGACAAAAGGTGCCTTGCGATAAAACCATATAGCAAGAATTGCATCCACATTGAGAGTTTCTGATACCTGTAATGTTGTTCTTATAAGATGATAGTTTATCGAACACAAAGGAATTGAAAATTTGAATATGAGTATCTCCACAGCGTAAGGAAAGCTTTGCAGGTCTCTTAAGGTTTTTTTTGTTTGCATAAAATAACAGCTTTCACAAAAATACCAGCGACGAGAAAAACATAACAGGAATGGATAGTCCAGTTTTTTATTTACTTTTTGTTTTTTGTTTTTGTTTTTTTGAGATTGTTCATCGCTGATGTAACACCACTTTGTTGTTTAACCTTCTTTCGTCGCTTTCTTGTCTTTTTCCCACATACATTCGAACGATCTTTGCAAACCTCGCAGAGTTCTTTATCGTGTGGCATTCTGTTTCTTCTCCCTCTTCTTTTGCGATACTCTGGCATTTCAAGTCCATGATCCATGATGTAATATATCTCTTCTAGAATATAGATCCGCAACTCTTGAAATATCTCCGATATGTATTGGATATGGAAGTTTGGCAGCTCGTAATGCTCTTGACAGTGTTTACATTTTTGACCATATTCCTTTCGTTCTATCGTGAGGGTTTCCTCATCCAGTTGAACTGAAAACTCGAGCATTGCTTTCTCTGAAGACCATTGTCTCCCACATCTCTTACAATGAAAATTAGCATGATCTGGGAAAAAATAATCCATTATATCTTCAAATTTTCTGTTAGGTTTGTAATCTTCTGATTCTAACTTTTCCTTGAATTCTTTGAACTTTTCATCCCATATCAATGAATATTTTTTTCTTTTCTTTTTCTGGGATTCTGTCTTGTTCGAAGATTCGTATTTACTATGCCTAAGTTTCATTAAGACTTTTAGTTTAACCATTCTGCTAACTTTATTTGTTGTTGTTTTGAATTTATGACACTTTTCTACGCTTATAAAATACTTTTCACGGTTGTATAAGATGTTTTAATTTATTCAAACTGACTGACTGGTTTTACTCGAAATTTGATTGGTTTAAAAAACAATCATATTCTTTTGATTTTCTTATTTACATTTTTTGAACGTTCAGTTTTAAGGCCATTTTTCCACTAGGCGATTTTTCAGTAGTTGGAACTTTCCCTTAATCAGAAGAAGAAAATGTCTTTTGCCGAAAACTCGCCTAAGGAAAAGTACATAATAAAGTCTATTGTCCACTAAAAGCGACTACACGTCGTTTTGTGACAGTGATTTTATGCTTTGTTTTACTACTGTTAATCAAGTTTTTTTTTTGTTGTATATACATTGAGGTTAGCTTAATGTTTTAAAAGATATCAATCATTTAGTTGCTCTTTATCATCAATTTTGAAAATATTTAGTACAAAAAGGCTTTATCCAGGGAAAGGAGAATTAACGTCAAAAAACAACTTTCGCTAAAATAAAACTTTATCTTTTTACAAATCAAATGGCTTTATCCAAATTTGTTAAAAAATTTTATTTCGCTTTGAATAAGCATTTTAAGTTATGCTCCACAACTAACCGTTATTACAGTTGTGACGTCACGTATGTCCATCTGTTTTATAGTGTATATGGACGAAGATAGCATAAGCAGCGTTGAAGGTTCATCCAGTGTCTACGAACTGAGCGAAAGCTTTGAAAACAGTTTTGATTCGTTGATATCAGTTTCCACTGAACAAGATGGCCTATACATGAACGAGCCGGTATATACTGAAGCAGAAATGAAGGCTTTAGGTATTCCAAACGAAGAGTCCACCATGCCCGATGATAGTGAGTAGTAGCAAAGATGATGATAACAATTTGAATTCAAGTTGGTTGGAAAAATTGCACTGGTGTTATTGTCATCATTGTACTCTAATGCAAACGTTAACAGAATCAAAATGTTGTAAGAAGGATTTTCCTGTTTGTTGGATGATAAGCTACAAAACACGTGTGGTATAACTGAGCACAAAGATTTCGATATTATCTGTCTCAATAAAACTGTTCTGTGTACAAACTGTGTACATTCAATTTGGTTAGCAGATTTAAGTAAGATCCGAAATGAGGGGGCGTTTGATGACGAGCATCAAACGCCCTCTCATCTTTATATCCCGCCAGTGTTTTAGTGTGCGCATGATACAAAAGTGCGCGAGAGAAAAAAAAACACACTTATACACAACCTCGTACCCAGGTTTTCTTGCCTTTTCGATGTACGAACGACGGCGAAGCTTCTTCAGTGCGTACTCGTCAGGTTTTTGAATAACCGAGCTTCGATTATCCGCCCCGAATGATGCCAGATTGTGTTTTGTGTTGTTTTTTTTTTTTTTCGATCTTTTTTCAAATAAACTGTGTTTAGTAACATTCTCAAAGATTGTGTAAAAAAGTTTGATGAAAAACGATTTAGTTTATCGGTTTCCACAAAGCAGGGTTTCATTTATGTTCAAATGTAGAACAATGAGGACATATTAGAATCTGGGGACCACACAAAAGGTATTTAATAACTTAGAATTATCTGACATTTTTTATTATCTGAACTGGCTTTCAAGTTCCCGCCAAGTCAAATAAGTGAGGACACACTACATGGCCTTGACATCACGAGGAGCGCAAGAAGTAATTGAAAGTATTTGCAGTTATTGGTAGAATCAATTGTTACTTTAATGTCAAATTTACATTATTTACAAAGAATTTTGAGAACATAATAACAACAACAAAATTATTATCTTCACTTTTAATGTTGACTTCTTTATCCTATTTGAAATATATATCTTCCTCATAAAAAAAAACGTAGAAATGAAAAATTTTTCGCACATTTCAAATTAAACATACATAATATATAAAAACAAAAAAAGGCAGCAATTTTAATTTTATAAAGTAAAGTTTGTGATGTTCCATCGAACTTTTTCTTATTCGAAAAAAAAACCTTCTTCGTTCCTTTCTCGCAAAATATTTGTGTTTAAAAAACCAAAAATGAGGCTACCAAATGTAATGTGCAAAAAAGGTATATCGCAACGATATATAAAACCACGTGTGTATATTATTCCTATAGAAATGCACTCCTTTGCAGAGATTTTTAACAAATGTGCCAGCTGGGTTCCATTATGAAATGAAAATATTGAAATTTGAAAGGCAAAAAATAAAAATTCAGTGTTCAGCCGCTATAAACACCATTTTTGTATCCACCCTCATCTTGGCGTCCCTGATTTTATATCCGCCTTCATCTCAGCGCCCCCTCATTTCGAATCTTACTTAAATCTGCTAACCATTCAATTTCAAAGATACAAGAAAAACTTCAAGGACGTCAAAAATTTCACATCTACAGTAAGATTATTGTATTTTATTGGTGAAAACATTTCTAGTTTATATTTTTTGTATATTTTTTTCTGGGTTTGTTATTGCGCACAAATATTGCGCACAATATTTTTTTCATTGTTGTTAAATAAATAGAACAAGCAATGAAAAATTTTTTCTTTACACAGAATATAACCTGATTTTTATAAGATATTCGCGGTAATGAAAGCATCCATATGCCTTACAAACCAACTGTCATTTCAGTTTTATTAACTTTAAAATTGGAAGCTTATTAAAAAGTGAAAAAGAAGTCCGCGTATTCCCCCTACGACGTAGCTGCATTAACTTTTTTTTCTTTCTTTGATGTTTAAAAATATTTCAATAGTCAATTGAAAAGGAAAAAGTTAATCGATTTCATTTATTGTTAGCATGATCATAAATGTTAGATCGCAAATGCAAACTTAACCTTAGACATGCGCGACGTCACAGTTTCAAAAAGATAGAAAACTTTATTTGGTCATAACTTGACGAAACATGGTGCAATGAAGCTGAAATTTTAAACACGAGTTCTTCTTTAACAATACTATCGAACTATCGAAAAAAAAGGCACATTAATTTTGACGTTAATTCTCCTTTAAACACACAATTATGGCTTGCCTGGTTTTTTCATTACATGACTTCTTTGTGAATGCTTTCATATATTTGCAGTTATCATTTTTTTGTAAACTTTTTACAGAAGTAATCTTTCTGTTGACATGCACGGCATATTTTTTTTTTATTGTTGATTCGATGCTGCCATCTTGCATATTGCAAACTTGGTTCAAACATGGCTACTATGATTGTTTGGAGCAGAGATATATCTGTTACTGCTTCAATGTGTAATGTTTAAAACTCAAGGTTTAAAATTAAGAAGTCAATGAATTCGACGAGAAAATAAACATTAGAAATATCCAGGCTTCTGATAAGGACATGCAAAGGAAATTTACGGTATAACATAGTCCGATAAACTTAGAAAGACATGATTTCGACGAACTGTAGTTTTTGAAGAGAGAACCATTTCAGCATTTCTCACATAACACGGCACTGTCAAAGCAGTTTTAAGTTAAAAGATGTACTGATAGAAAATTTAACTTAAATTAAGTCATATCTTCAATGCTATGTAATAATGTGACATTTTATTTATCTCTCAAATAAAGCTTGATCTCTAGTAATCTACCTGACAATATATGTAGCAAGAATACGTCATCGTTTCATATCACTTACATCATCACATTCACTGATATTTGATCAATTGAATTGTCGTTAAGCTGGATTTCCACTTATACATTTTGATACGCGTATCGTATGAAAACCCGTTATTAGCCTTTGTCTATAACTTTATCTTATTATACTAATTCGCTTTGTGCATCCCACTTTTATTTTAGAGAGTGATATATTTGTTTTTTTTTCACGGTCAAAACCTTCTTATTTTTTCCCTTTTCGTCGTAAAACCACGTCAAGGCGAGAACGATTTTTTTGATTTTCCGCGATTAGTATATGCTCCTCCGTTTTGTTATTTTTGGTTTGCGCAGTGGAAATCAGCCGAAAAACGTCTTTGGAGGAGTGCGAGCAATGCAACGTCTTCGTTCGAAATTTGTCAACCATCATTATTTCGTGAGCAAGAAACTTCGCGAAGAAGACGTGTTTCTTTTTGTATACGAATATTTTAATTTAAATTTGATTGTTTTAGGCAGCAAATCGACGAAAGAACTGACGAAGAAACACAGGTTTGTATGCACGAAGGTATTGTTATTATTATAAAACGTTTTATTATCGGGTAGCACGTGTAAGTGAGTTAGTTGTTTGTTTACAATGTTTGTTTAGATATACAGAAGAAGTGCAGTGAAGTTTTTAAAAATTAGCTGCAGAAAGATCGAACGAACAAAAGGTATTATTATAAAGCTTTTATTTTATTTTCATAAAAGAACAAGTTAGGTATATGCATTTGTATTTAAATGTATTTAAATGTTTGTTTACGTTTTAGTTATCAAATATCGCTATACAGAAGAAAGTGTAGTGAAGAAATGCAGAACAAAATGATGTTTATTTACACAGTAAGGAATGGTTTTAATTTAGTTTTGAAAGATTAAATACTATAGCTTTGAATAGATATCTTATTATATGAGTTCTTTCGTTTAGTCGAATCGAAGACGAGAGTAATTTGTTTTGGTAACGCGCGCTATTATTATTTTTATAGTTAGCAAAGAAGATTTGATTTGATTTATTTATTTACAGATCAATTAAAAATGGTCCCACAGCTATGACTGTTTTCCTTTCTCATGGCTGTGGAAGTAGGGAACGTGTTATGCTGTCAAATTGTATCTATTGACGATGTTTGATGCTTTGTCTGCATGCCTTTCTGCCAGCCATTTATGCCTTTTGTTTTGGTTTGCTTAAATATGGTTGCAGTAGTAGTAAGTATTGTAGCTGTTCTTTACTGAAATCTTTTTCTTTTAGGTCAGAAAAGAAAAAGTGTAGCTATTTATAAACGAAATTTATAAAATGAAACACATGGTATGTTGAGAAGGTTATTTAAGAGAAGAATGGATTATGTATTTCATTGCGATTGTACTACAAAAAAGAAGCATTGCTGGGGTATATTTTTCTTCAGTTTATATTTGTTTACGGCATTCATTATTTTGTGTTATGTTAACTGCTACATACATACTTGCTAGGTATATAAGTTTAGCATTATGTTTTTATTTGTTGCTTTTAATATCTTCTGGGTATTCAATTATGGTTTTGGTCAAAGTAGGGCATTTTGTTGTTTCAATTATTTTTATTAATTTGATGTTTGGTTGTGTATGCCAGGTAAAAGTCTTTATTCTGTTCAGCTCCAGTGTTGAGTGAACCCGTATTGACTCACAGTATCGGTTGACTTTATAGACCAAATTTTGTTTTTAATGGTTATCTTTAGGATAAATGCGTACTTGAATTTTCTTTTTGTTTTTTCTTTCTTTTTGTTTTATTTTTTATTTCAATATTGTTATAGCATGATAAGGTTTTCGGTATTACAATTCGAGTATTAATTTTTTAGGTAATAATAAAAAAAGCATAAAGAAATGAAACTCATGGTTTTAATCATGACGTTGATGGTTTTGGGAAGAACAGACTACATATCATTTCAAAAATTCATTAATGGTTGCAGTCGAGTAGTAACTTTGGAACAAAAGAAAAAGTTGGAAGGTATCAATTTGTTTTGAATAAACATTTTGTAATGTTTGGTTTCGTATGTCTGGCTAAACAGTTCTGTGTTATATATTGCCATTTTTTTTACATTAAAGTTACTTCTCTTCTGCGTATAGATATATTATTCTGAGCCATGTTGCTATTTGTTTCTGTTTTTAATCTTCTGAATGTAAGAAATGAATTAAAAAATTAATGCCTGTAGAAACTTTTACACGAGTTAAATTTCACAACACAACGCATACTGAACATGGGTGGCGAGCGACGCCGCCTGGGATGTTTTTGAGTTGCGATTCTATGATTTATTTTTTCGTCACGGGGTACGTACACGGAAATGGTGTATCGAAGTTAAGTTCGGTAAAAAGTTTTTACCCGGGATACTAGTATATATATAAAAAGGGAAGAAGATATATACATGGTTTACAGCTTGTAATAATAGAATAAAGTGAACTATACTAATTATCTTCGTCCAAATGGATTTTTTGGTGTCGTTTCAGGTTTCCTTGTGTAGAAAAACCTTTCTTACAAGTGGCACAAGGAAATAATTTTTCTTCGTGGACAGACTCTATATGCCGCTTCAAAGCTTGCGCTGATGACATAGGTTTGTTGCACTGAGTACAAACCACATCTTTATTGTGTAGTTTCGTATGTTTCTTCAGTGCAATTTTTGTTTCAAATACTTTTGCGCAAACGCTGCACGGGCTAGGAGTGCAGTTTTTCACATGAAATCGATGCTCATTTTCCCTTTTAAATCTTCTTTTGCACTTTTCACAGATCAATTCTTCATTCCGCCCGCAGTCCTCCTCTTCCCTTTTTCTCTGACCATTTCTATTCCATTCCTAAACAGAATTTTACTTAGATTAGGTTACACTTTGGTTGAAGGGTATACACAGGGCTAAATAAATTTGGACACTTCGGCATGTGGAGAGGGGGAGGTACCTTGCGAGTTTCCACTTTTGACTTCCAATCTTAAGCCTGATTTCCACTCAGGATAATTTCAACTGGATCGGAACAAACCGGATCGATTTTTGATCTGCGCATGCGTGTTAATTAAGGTTTTGCGATCCATTTCGATCCATTTCAGTCCAGGAAAAAGTTGAAAAAAATTCAACTTTTTTCGATCCGGTCCGCGGATCAAAATTTTTTAACCAATGAGAATTGGGCTTTTTCTATAATTGATTATTATTATTCAAGAGGCTAGCCACATCAGCGAAACACAGTTTCCGTCTGCGCGAATGAAAGGAAATTGCTCTCCGGATCGGAAAAGATCAAAAATCGATCCGGTCCGTTCCGATCCAATTGAAATTATCCTGAGTGGAAATCAGGCTTTACTCATTTCTGCCAGGTCTGGTGCTGAAAAATCGCCATCAACCACTTAAATTTCTCTAAACAAACATTTAAAATTTTTAAATAAGTCGTATTTTAGCTACCTTGATTTACTCTTGCGAAAGAAAAATACATTCGTGCCAACGAACATCGGCCGGTCACTGATTTATTTGACTTCATGCGTACGTACTTTGTGGGTGACCCCAAGTAAAGACATGTCAGCTCACGATAAGAGCAGGAAGAAGTACAGATGAGCATTTTCTCAGTGTTTTTCTCACTTCAATTAGAAAAGAGAGGAAAATTAAACGCAGTTGAAGTAAACCTACCACAGTTTCCCGATAAAATAAATGAAAGCCGTTTATTTTACTCGACTTGTTGTCTTTTGATGGACGTTCTAAATAAAATCAAATTTGAATTATAAAATCATATCGCACTTTCAAACACATGATGATTCGAATTAGTATTTCCAAGCAATGATCACCTTCGTTTTTATATCTACAAAACCTACAAAGTTACATATGCTACAAATTTATTAAATACCATATAATAATGAAAAGGAAGTATACAATATAAAACAGTAAATGTCTTGCCAACTGTAAAATCTGTTTCAGAAGACATTTTTGTGTTATTTTTTAAATTCCAAAACCTAAATTGAAAATAAAAAGTAGAAAATAAATGACCGCAGAAAATACACGAAACAGAACTCAGTATAACTATAAGTTATCCAGATAAAACTATAAGTAAGAAGTTCCATATATTTATTTACCTTGCTTTTCTTCTTTCTCGATGGGCCTTTTATTTGTTTATCAACTTTACGCGTTATCTTGTTTTGCAGCTTTTATTCCTTTGTGTCACTCTTTTTAGTGTTCTTTATTATTTTCATAAGCGAAAATATATTTGCTGCATGGTACAATCAATGCGCCAAGTGATGTTCCGAAAAACCGGTTGACGAAGCCACGTTGAAATGCCAAGAGCCTCAAGAGGAGCAGGTCTCGTAGCAAGATCAGCTGGGTTCATCTTTCCAGGTATGAATCTCCACTGTGTTGGCTTTGAGTGTTCTCTGTTTTCTGCCACTCGATTACCCACGAAAATCTTAAACCTTCGATGTTCGTTGTTAATATACTGCAAGTTCAGCATTGAATCAGTCCAGAAGAAGGTGCTTTCAAACTCATGGTCCAATTCATTCACTATCGTGTATTCCAGACGTACAGACATGACTGCTCCCTGGACCTCCAAACGAGGTAACGTCAATTTCTTGATGGGTGCTACTCGTGCTTTCGCCATTACCAGATGCGTGCAGACTTCTGAACCAAATTTTGCTCTCAGGTACGCCACAGCAGCGAATGCGTCCTCTGATGCGTCACAAAAAAGGTGAAGTTGAAACTTCTTGGAACACGATGGGTTCGTGAGACATTTGCTAAGTCTTCCAACCACTGTTTCCATATTCTTTGACTTTGTTCGTCAATTTCCTGGTCCCATTCAACTTTCGATTTCCATAGTCTCTGAAGTAAGATCTTGGCGGTGATTGTAAGGGGTGCCAGGAACCCAAGTGGATGAAAGACTGTCGCTGCCCTCTTAAGTGTCTCCCTCTTTGTGTACATAGTCGGTTCAGTCTCTACAGAAGTGTAGAAGAAACGGTCTTCCTGTAGGTCCCATTTTACTCCGAGGGCACGGCTAACTGAGTTTTCAAACCCAAATGGCGATCTCTTTGCTTGTTTTTCTTCAGGTACGGTCTTCATTACTTCTTGGGAGTTACTGTTAAATTTGGTAATGTTAAATCCACGGTTGGCAAACAACTTTTCCATGACAGAGGTTAGAAGGTCATCCATGTAGAAGCTTCTGAGGACTTGGTAGATAATCCATACCGAAAAGAGATCTTCCTGGTCTAGAGCAGCTTTGCGTAGAGCATACGCCGAACAACAGGCAGAGTCGGTAGCGCCAAAGATATGAACCAGCATCTGGTAATGATTCGGAGATTCTTTGCTGGCAGGATCAGGCTTCCACAGGTATCTAACTGAATCTGCGTCCTCCTTGGTTAGCCTGACCTGATGGAACATAGTCTCTATGTCAGCAGAGACCGCAATTTCGTGTTTACGGAATCGAAGCAACACTCCAATTAGGCTGTTGATTAGGTCTGGTCCGGTGAAGAGGTTCGTGTTCAAGCTTTGTCCAGATGACTTTTCTGCTGCATCAAATACTGTCCTCACTTTATTAGGCTTGCTTGATTCCAAAACACCATGGTGTGGTACATACCAAGTCTTATCCGTTCTTTTGAGTATCTCCTCTTCGGTGAGTTGGCGAGAGTAGCCCTTTAGTAAGTAGGTGTTGATGTTATGTTCTTACCTCTAGAAGTAAACATTGTCGTTCTGAAGTTTCTTTATAAGCGAAGAGAGCCTACGACTTGCGTTCGGCAGACTCTCAGGCAAGTTGACCTCTGGTTTCCTTCCGGTTTGGTACATTCATTTATGATGACTGTGTTGTAAGTGTTATTTGTCGACCTTGTTTCGTTCATTTGTTGTTGTTGAAGAGCATCTTTTTGTAATGCTTGTGCCTTCCTTTAAGCGCCCCCTCTAATAAGTGCCCCCCCCCCCCCCCCCCCCCCCCCCCCCCCCTCAGTTTCAAAAAAACTTTAAGAGGAAACGCGGTATGTTGCTAAGCCGTACAAAAATAATACATGTAACGAAGAGAATAAGTTTACAAGTACTAGTCAACGAATTAGAATATTTTGAAATAGTGCAGTCATTAAATTCTTTGAATGCATTTTTATCAGGTGTTCAGTGCACCTGTGCTACTCGTTAGACTAATCACAGAACTCATTGCCTGCAAAAAATTTGCTCAGCTGAGCATTCCAAAAGGCCCATTAAGGCCATTTAACTGTGACACTGTTGTTTTATTGAATTAGAATAATGGAGAAACCGTTTCATTGAATTAGAATAATTTTTATTATAATTAGAATCATCACTTTCTCAGTATTTTGTGGCTGCCCCGTTGGCTTGTATGACTGCCTGAAGTCTCTGCGGCATCGATTTGACATGCTTGTCGCAAGTTTCCGCACTCGCAGCTTCCCAGACAGTGGCAATGTTCTGCTTCAGTTGGTCCAGCGTAGTAGGCTTTCTGTCACGAATTTTCCACTTGACGATGGCCCACAGGTTTTCAATGACATTGAGGTCAGGCGAGTTGCCAAAACTTCAAGCTGTTTTTAAGTGAACCAATCTTTGGTCGACTTTGCCACATGAGCCGGTGCAAGATCCTGTTGAAATATGAAGTTTTCTTCGCCGAACAGTTCCTCAACAGTCTGAGTCAGGAACGTTTCCGGAACATCTTGATATACGGCAGTATTGACAGTCTTCTTGAGGAAGCAGAGTTTCTCCACACCTCGGGCGGACATGCATCCCCAGAGCGTTATGGTCTTGACGGATCTTTTCACGCACTCGTGGTTGTAGGCTTCGCTACCACGACGCTAGACACAAGGACCTTGGTCACCGAAGGAGATGCAGAAGCATAATTCGTCACTGAAGACCACTTTCTGCTAGTCCTCAGCAGTCCACTCGTTGTGTTCCTTGGCCCACTTCAGGCGTTTCTCCATTTGTTTCTTTTCAGCATCGGTTTTACTGCTGGGAAGCGAGATTTGAAGCCGAGTTCACGCAGACGACGGTGAGTGCTTGATCTGGAGACGTTAGCGCCAGTCTGCTTGTTCCACAAGCTGATGCCGAGCTGCTCAGCAATTTTAGTTTGAGCCACTATTCCGGTTGAGAGGTCGCGCTGCTTACCCACGATTGATTTTACAGCTTAGAAATTCTACTCAACGATGACTTTATACAGCAAAGTGAACACTCTTCACAGAAAACAAATATTCGAGCATTTATTCTAATTCAATGAAACGGTTTCTCCATTATTCTAATTCAATAAAACAACAGTATCACTGTTAAATGGCCTTAATGGGCCTTTTGGAATGCTCAGCTGAGAAATATTTTACAAGTAACGAGTTCTGTGATTAGTCTAACGAGTAGGACAGGTACGTTGAACACCTGATTTGCTTTCTGCACTAAAAATGCATTCAAAAAATTTAATGACTGCACTATTTCAAATTATTCTATTTCGTTGACCAGCACTTGTAGATTAAATGATAGAAAGTTTCAAATAATATACTTTTTTGACAAAGTTAAACAAGCAAGGCGGAAACGGCAAAAATGCCTACAAACGATACAAAGCTCTTCAATGCAATTGAAAGTGAGCCTCTGAATCTGTTAAGCGAGTACAATTATATATAGTGTGCAACACATTTAACTTAGAGAGTGCTTGCTTTTTTGTTTTTAACGGTCAAAATCTTCTTAATCGTGGTCATTTTTGAGTTAGACCATTGACTAGTATCCCGGGTAAAAACTTTTTACCAAACTTTACTTCGAAAACATTAGGTCAAATCCAGCATTCCCGTGTACGTACCCCGTGACGAAAAAATAGATCATAGAATCGCAACTCAAAAGTGTACCCATGTTGTAGAGCTCGAAAAGCTGATCAAAAAAGTGTATGGGATCGTTTCGCTACGAACAACCGTTGCGGAGATATCGCTGATCAATAATTTCGATGACGTCATATCCGCAGTACCAAATAAAATTTAGGCCCAAATGATGCGTCACCCCATCACCCGCATCACTGACCCAAAAAAACGTCAGTTATCCCTATTGGTTCTTGAGATATTTCCCCAAAAACGTCGCGTTCGATTGGGGATGCAATGCAATGATTCCCCGTGATCATAAAAAAAACTGACGTCAATAGATGCCACGTGCTTTTGGAATGATCGTGAAAAAAGTGTCTCTCGCCTCAGAACTGTTTACCCAGACATACGAAACCAAACATTACAAAATGTTAATTCAAAACAAATTGATACCTTCCAACTTTTTCTTTTGTTCCAAAGTAACTACTCGACTGCAACCATTAACGAATTTTTGAAAGGATATGTAGTCTGCTCTTCCCAAAGCCATCAACGTCATGATTAAAACCATGAGTTTCATTTCTTTATGCTTTTTTTATTATTAGCTAAAAAATTATTACTTGAATTGTAATTCCGAAAACCTAATCATGCTATAACAATATTAAAATAAAAAATAAAACAAAAAGAAAGAAAAAACAAAAAGAAAATTCAAGTACGCATTTATCCTAAACATAACAATTAAAAACAAAATTTGGTCTATAAAGTCAACCGATACTGTGAGTCAATACGGATTCACTCAACACTGGAGCTGAACAGAATAAAGACTTTTACCTGGCATACACAACCAAACATCAAATTAATAAAAATAATTGAAACAACAAAATGCCCTACTTTGACCAAAACCATAATTGAATACCCAGAAGATATTAAAAGCAACAAATAAAAACATAATGCTAAACTTATATACGTAGCAAGTATGTATGTAGCAATTAACATAACACAACATAATGAATGCCGTAAACAAATATAAACTGAAGAAAAATATACCCCAGCAATACTTCTTTCTTAAATAACCTTCTCAACATACCATGTGTTTCATTTATACATTTATAATTTCGTTCATAAATAGCTACACTATTTCTTTTCTGACCTAAAAGAAAAAAATTTCAGTAAAGAACAGCTACAATATTTACTACTACTGCAACCATATTTAAGCAAACCAAAACAAAAGGCATAAATGGCTGGCAGAAAGGCATGCAGACAAAGCATCAAACATCGTCAATAGATACAATTTGACAGCATAACACGTTCCCTATTCCACAGCCATGAGAAAGGAAAACAGTCATAGCTGTGGGACCATTTTTAATTGATCTGTAAATAAATAAATCAAATCAAATCTTCTTTGCTAACTGTAAAAATAATAATAGCGCGCGTTACCAAAACAAATTACTCTCGTCTTCGTTTTTCATCCAGTAGCATATAAACTAAACGAAAGAACTCATATAATAAGATATCTATTCAAAGCTTTAGTATTTAATCTTTCAAAACTAAATTAAAACCATTCCTTACTGTGTAAAAAAACATCATTTGCATTTCTTCACTACACTTTCTTCTGTATAGCGATATTTGATAACTAAAACGTAAACAAACATTTAAATACATTTAAATACAAATACATGTACCTAACTTGTTCTTTTATTAATCAAAAATAAAAGTTTTATAATAATACCTTTTGTTCGTTCGATCTTTCAGCAGCTAATTTTTAAAAACTTCACTGCACTTCTTCTGTATGTATATCTAAGTATGATTAAACAAACAACAACAAACATCTAACTCACTTACACGTGCTACCCGAAAATAAAACAGAATTTAACTCTTGCAAAAGTTTCTTTTCAGGCATTAATTTTTTAATTCATTTCTTACATTCAGAAAATTTCAAACAGAAACAAATAGCAACATGGCTCAGAATATATATTCATACGCAGAAGAGAAGTAACTTTAATGTAAAAATATGCAATATATAACACAGAACCGTTTACTAAGACATACAAAACCAAACATTGAATAACATTACAAAAATGATACCTTCCAACTTTTTCTTTTGTTCAAAAGTTACTTCTGGACTGCAACCATTAATGAACTTTTGAAATGATATAGTTAGTTCTTCCCAAAACCATCAACATCATGATTAAAACCATGAGTTTCATTTCTTTATGCTTTTTTTATTACTGCTTAAAAGAATAATGTTTCAATTGTAATACCGAAAAAAAAACAAAAAAAAAAAGGAAATTCAAGTACGTATTTATCCTAAAAACAATAACTAAGAAGAAAAATTTACACAAAAGATAAAAAGTAACCAAATAAAATCATAAATTCAAAGTTATATACCTAGGCATAGTACGTAAACGATTACCATAACACAAACTATGCATAAACGCGATAAAATATAAACTTCAGAAAAATACAGCCAACAACACTTATTTTTTGTAAGATAGTTTCATTGCACAGTCATTAAGTAATTAAATCTTAAGTAACCCTCTCGACATTATAACCCATCATGTGCTTCATTTCTATTTTAACAGATCAAAACATTAAAAAAACATATACAAAAAACCTAATCATGCTATGACGAAATCTAAAGAAAAACAAAACAAAGTAAAAGAAACTTTGAAAATGTATTAACCTTAAAAATAATAATTAAAAACACAAACGTAATGACAGAATTAGTATAGCTGAAAAATTTTTAACATATGAAAACATTCGTGGAGCCATTTTTTATTTCCAGCTCAAAGCTCCTCTCTGCTGGAAAATTCAAAACACAACAGTAAACATGCCTCTTATCCTTTATGTATCCACTAATACTAACTGTGTTTAACTAAATAGATACTATTTTAACTTTACCTTTCAATACCAATTCACATCATCATGATAGTAAACAATATTATATTGATCATGTTCTGTAGCCATTATCAAACACTTCTAAACTCTTTTACTTTCTGTATTTCATACCTGTAAACAAATTAATAACACTCGATTAACTTTCCAGCATACTTTCCTATTGTAAAGATACACTTTCTTTTTGCTTTCTACTGAAATTCCAATACCATTTTTATACAGTGAAAGTCATAAAAATGCTTTCTTCGTAACTTCATAACTGTGGAGCCATTTTGAATTAAATAAATTAAGGAACAGCAACTTCGTTACCAAAACAAATCATTAACTGCTCGAGGGACATGCATCTTAATGATTTGATCGTTTTAATTCTGTTTTTACTCTCTTTTAACGCTGTATTTACTAAATCCGTTTGACTCATGTACTTACGTATATTACTTTATATCTTTTCCAAACAATATCTCTCCGAAAAAAAAGTAAAACCATTTTCTTCACCAATAATGTAAATAAACAGCATCCTTTCTGCAGCCATTTTTAAACAACTTCAACTTCATCTACACTACTCTACTGCTGCACTCCCATAACTATTTGATAACTATAAAAAGAAATACGTAAACAGCTCGTAAAATAAAAATAGACTTTCTTCATCTCGTTCTTCGTTTCGTTTTCCTCTGAAAAAACCTATATATAAAAAACAACATCTGTTTAAAAACTCACCTAAGCATGAGGTTATACCTGTTCTTTTATTAATCTAAAATAAAATCTAAAATACAATAACAATAAAAGTTTAACAATAAATTGATAACTAAAACGTAAACAAACATTTAAATACATTTAAATACTAACTTGTTCTTCTATTAATCAAAAATAACAGTTTTATAATAATACCTTTTGTTCCTTCGATCTTTCTGCAGCTAATTTTTAAAAACTTCACTGCACTTCTTCTGTATATCTAAATATGATTTTTCATTGTAAACAAACAACTAACCCGTGTTCTTTTATTAATAAAAGTAAAAAATTAGCAATAAACACGATGATAAAACGTTTTATAATATTAACAATACCTACGTGCATACAAACCTGTGTTTCTTCGTCAGTTCTTTCGTCGATTTGCTGCCTAAAACAATCAAATTTAAATTAAAATATTCGTATACAAAAAGAAACACGTCTTCTTCGCGAAGTTTCTTGCTCACGAAATGATCGTTGACAAATTTCGAACGAAGAAAATTGCATTGCTCGCACTCCTCCAAAGACGTTTTTCAGCTGATTTCCACTGCGCAAACCAAAAATCACAAAACGGAGGAGCATATACTAATCGCGGAAAATCAAAAAATATGTTCTCGCCTCTACCTGGTTTTACGACAAAAAGGGAAAAAATAAGAAGGATTTGACCGTGAAAAAAACAAATATGTCACTCTCTAAAATAAGTGTGACACACAATCGCGAATTAGTATAAGAAGACTAGTATCTCGCGTAAAAGTTTTTTACGACTTTAATTTCGAAAAGAATCTGCAGAAATACGAGGCGTTCCCGTGTGTGTACCCCGTGTCGAAAATTTTAATTACGGAATTGGAAATGGAAAGTGTACCCATGCTGTAGAGCTTGAAAAACTGATCAAAAAAATGTATGGGATCATTTCGCTACGATCAACTGTTGCAGAGATATCGTCGATCAAAGATTTTAATGACGTCATATCCGCAGTACCAAATAAAATTTGGGCCCAAATGTTGCGTCACCCCGTCACCCGTATCGCGGACCCCAAAAAACGTCAGTTATCCCTATTGGTTCTGGAGATATTTCCCCAAAAACGTCGCGTTCGATTGGGGATGCAATGCAATGGTTACCCCGTGATCATAAAAAACATCTGACGTCAAATGTCACGTGCTATTATACTAATCGTGAATGTGTCTTGCGTGGGCGAACTGCCGCTATATGATCACGATTAAGAAGATTTTGACCATTAAAAAACCAAAAACACAACACTCACTAAGTTAAATGTGTTACACACGCACGCGAATTAGTATAAAAAGATAGTATCCCGTGTAAAAAATTTTTACGGGTTTTAGTTCTGAAAATGACGTCTCAAAAATGGTGTTGAAAAATTAATTTACAAAATGATAAACAGAAAGTGCATCAATGTTGAAGTCACTCCTTCGTGTCAATGACGTGGACCATAAAAATGCCACTTATTATCTTAGAAGTTCTAGATACGCGCTGTGCATCCGTTATTTTCACTCTCAAAAATATATTGCATCCCGTGTAAAATATTTTTAAGGGTTTTGATTTTAAAAATGACGTCTCAAAAAATGGATACCAAAATTTTAATCACGGAACGATGTTTAGAAAGTACATCCATCTGATCTGAAAAATACAGTAACCGCTACCGAGATGTCGGCGATCAAACATCATAGCCCTGTTCACCAATGTTGTGGACCCTCAAAAATGTAGTTCTCGAGATATCTTCCAAAAAGCGCCTTGTTTGACTAAAACTTAAACCACGGAATTGTAAGTGAAAAGTGTATCCATGTTGTAGAGCTCGAAAAACTAAGCAAAAAAGTGTATGGGATCGTTTCGCTACGATCAACCGTTGCAGAGATATCGTCCATCAAAGATTTTAATGACGTCATATCCGCAGTACCAAATAAAATTTAGTCCCAAATGATGCGTCATCCCATCACCCGTGTCACCAACCCCAAAAAACGTCAGTTATCCCTATTGGTTCTCGAGATATTTCCCCAAAAACGTCGCGTTCGATTGGGGTCGCAATGCAATGGTTCCTCCGTGATATGCTAAAATGAAACTGACGTCACGCCGCGTGCTATTATACTAATCGTCAATTGTCAATGGTCTGACGAAAAAATGACCACGATTAAGAAGATTTTGACCGTAAATTTTAAAAAAACACAACACTCTCTAAAATAAAAGTGGTATGCACAACGCGGATTAGTATATATAGACTAGTATCTCGCGTAAAAGTTTTTTACGGCTTTATTTTCGAAACGGATGTGCAAGAATTCCGCGTTCCCGTGTGCGAACCCCATGACGAAAATTTCAGTTACGGAATTGGAAATGGAAAGTGTACCCATGTTGTAGAGCTCGAAAAACTGATCAAAAAAATGTATGGGATCGTTTCGCTACGGCCAACCGTTTCAGAAATATCGTCGATCAAAGATTTTAATGACGTCATATCCGCAGTACCAAATAAAATTTCGACCCAAATGTTGCGTCGCTCCATCACCTGTGTCACCGACCCTAAAAAACGTCAGTTATCCCTATTGGTTCTCGAGATATTTCCCCAAAAACGTCGCGTTCGATTGGGGATGCAATGCAATGATGTAATAAAAATAACTGACGTCACGCCGCGTGCTATTATACTAATCGTCAATTATCAATGGTCTAACGAAAAAATGACCACGATTAAGAAGATTTTGACCGTAAATTTAGAAAAAACACAACACTCTCTAAGTTAAATGTGTTGCACACGATTGCGAATTAGTATAAGTAGACTAGTATCCCGTGTAAAATTTTTTTACGGGTTTTACTTCTGAAAATGACGTCTCAAAAATAGTATCGAAAATCACAGAATAAAAAAAACAGAAAGTGCATCAGTGTTGTAAGTACTGTAAACGCTCTCTAATTCCCTAAAAACGTCGAAACCGCCACCCATGTTCAGCATGCGTCCAGCTCACGAAAAGTAAAAGTAGTAAAGTAAAAGTAGTATAATAAGAATGTTTTCTGGAAAGAACCAAACATCAACATAATAACTTTATACTTAGGCATACAAATTAGCTTTTTATAACTGCACCTTATTCTTAAATATACGAAAATACAACGATGAAGAAATTGATACCTTCCAATGATGATTCTTTCCACTAATGCAATATCAGAATAACAAATTCTTTCAATGAATATATTGATCTTCACCAACAAAACCAACATCATGATTTAAACCATGACATTCCACTGCAACAATCTTATTATAATATTAACCTAAAAGAATATTTTAAAAGAACATGAAAATAAGGTTCTGGCAATGTCTGAGGTAAAAAGAGTGATACAATAATACAAAAGGTTCAGGTTTCGTAGAACAGCAACAGAAATTCTCATGAAGAATTCAGATTTAATAACCATAAGATAACATAAATAATATCTTAGTATCACACATCCCGCCAAAACTTTTTCAAAAACCCTGTTCAAAAAGACCTGCATCCAGTGTAAAAGGTTTTTACAGGTGCTAATAAAGAATGCGTGTCTGTTGTAGTCAGCAAAGGCATATATTTTATAAATTATATTACTTATTGTAATACAAAAGTACAATAAAATATGTTCATTAGAAAGGTGTATTAAATAACATTTTGATTAAGCATTAACCATTGGCTACGACATTTAAACAGCGATATCATGCATCATGGAACTGCAAAATAAGTTGGTGAGGTAACGATAACGATATTATTTCGAACTTCGCATAGACAAAATGTTTGATGAAATTGATCACTAAATATCATGAGCAATGGATACGGACGTTGTTTGCAATCATTCATTATTGCCAATCTGTAAATGTAATCAAAAAATAAGTTGTGAGTAGCAACAAAATAAGCTTGAATGATGTGTTTGAATTTGACTCACCATTGTTTCCCTTCACATCTAAACTAACTGTAAACATCTGAATATCTTTATATGTGTCTAAACCTCTAATCATCTACTGCATGCAGAGAACAACATGTTAAAGCAGCCTTAAAAACTGATTAGTGGAAACTTTTCTATTTCTATAGAAATGCACTCCTTCGCAGATATTTTTTAATAAATAAGATTGAGTTTCAGGTTCGTAATGTGCCACCGACAACAGTGAACTAAATTCAATGAACTAAACTTTCATTCAAAAAACATTAACAATGATGCTATCTAAGCTAAAGGCGCACAAACCCTCATTAAACCATGGAGGTAAAACTCACAATTTATTTCCAGCAAAATCTACAATTCGATCCACCATTATTTTCTTTCATATCTAAAGTTACTGAATGTACTTGTCTAAAACTGTTTTCAATGAAACAAAATTAAAGAATGAAATTCGAGCAAATGATAAGCAGATAGTCTGCAAGGATACTGTGATAGAAGAAGTAAACATAAGAAATCGACTAACAACTATATATTCTAACATAAATAAACTGTTAGTATGAAACTACCATACAAATTATAAATTTTAATTTCCCATTGGCATATAAGTTTAGTTTTGACCAAAAACAAAGAGACTTGTGATTTCATTGTATGGTAGTTTCATACCACCTTCAGTTTTCAACGCATTTAAGTAACTATCATTATTTTTTTACGTAAAGCTAAACGGATGAAATGGTTTTCAATTATTGCATACTTTAAGGTCACTTAAATGAATTGAAAACTGAAGATGCGAAATTGTTATATATCGTGTAGTGCCTGCTTTCAGACACTACATGGTCATTATTGCTATTATTGCTATTATTGACCGTCTTTATTTTATTTTGTTTTGTTTTTTTTAAATTTTTTATTCACTTGAACTGTGGATGATCCTGACCCCCGAGACTCTTCCATTTCCGATACGCAGCCTGAGACCGGGGGCCGGGATGCGTACGGCGGTATGTCATGAAGGCTTTGTATGTATCTACAATGAATGGTTGAAATAGTTTCTCTTAGTGAAAAAGTACATGTAAAAGTTGATAATACCTATAATGCGGATACATACGTTCTGTGGCTTGAGAGTCTATTAAAAGCAAAAACAAAAGGCAATTATGGCACAAATCTCAGTCAAATGCCTTGTTTAGCTTAAAATCATAAGAGGCATTACCCTTTTTAGATGATGTAGCAATGGCTAAATGAAATGTAATAAGAGGATAGGTAAATTGTGACATATGGCTGTAATGAATTATACACACATTCCAGATTAATACTGCATTTTAAAACAAATTGAAATAAATTCTGATTGAAATCCTTACCAGTTCCACCACCATTATTTGATGTAGAATCTGACAAAGAAAATGAAAATGGAAATCCATTAAGAATAAGAATATTATGGATTTACTTTACAAATATTTCAATGAAACAAAAATATTGCTTACTTTCAGGTACTGACGATGATGATGATGATGCAACTAAATGAAATGTAATAAAGTGATTGTAAAAGTTTTTACATGTGGCACTAACAATGGAACATTAATGTGTATCAGCTCTTACTATCAGCTGTTGGTGAAGCTTCATCTAAATAAAAAATAATTAAAAAGTGACTGTCATACAAAAATAGATAGATAGAACCTCAAAAACGTAATTCAAATAATAATCCTTACTCTTTTTAAGTGTCTCACTGGCATCTATATCAAATAGAGTAAAAGAAGATGTTATAATGACAGCATACAAAATCGTTATATTCAAAATACATTTAAACATCATAAACATATGTAGGTAGAAATGGCAAACCTGCTCAGTATAATATAGGGAAATAATTTCAATTAAAATCCTTACCCTTTTCAACATTGAAGGAAATGAATGAAGGAAAGAATGATGTAATAGTGGCAGCAAACAGAAAGCACAAAGTATAATAAGGATATTGTAAAAGTTATAAATCCAAAATACATTGTAGACAAAACAGTATAATTAAACAAAAAAGTTATATAAAAAGAACTTTTACTTTTTTCCCCAAGCAATTCTTCTTCTAACTCTGAAATGAAATTAATTTGCTTTCAATATTCTAATTACTTTCACAGAAAAAATTTCATTACAGACGAAATAGTATAAATGAAATAAGATTATATTAAAAAAAAAAAAATTACCTTTACTAATCACTCCCTCTTCTAACCCTGAAATGATTAATTTGCTTCAGTATCTTAATGCCTTTCCCAGACAGTTTACAAAAAACTAATGTGTTACCTCGACACACATCCATTGGTTCGCCCGTAGTAGTTGTGAAAGTATTATATCTATATCACTAAATGAAGAAAAAACAAAAGTTACAATCATGGAGAGATAATATGGAGCATGCCCTGACTTTTGGTTCATGAATTGTTCACAAAGTTTGCTTCAGGAACAATTCATGGTAACGGAGTACACGGCGAGAACGTAAGTCAATGGGACTTGTACTCCACCTAAAAAAACAACAAAACATACAGACTGTTCATTTAGGTACAAAGTTGCCAAACAACAACAATTTCAACAGTGGCCACACCAAATGTTTACGATACACTTATAATAAGCCACAACATCACACAGTGGCTGACGTACAGAAAAAGCCACAACAACTATCAACAGCAGCCACTCTGTAGGTATTTAAACTACACTTATAATAAGCCACAACATCAAACAGTGGCTGACGTACAGAAAAAGCCACAACAACTATCAACAGCAGCCACTCTGTAGGTATTTAAACTATACTTATAATAAGCCACAACATCAAACAGTAGCTGACGTACAGAAGAAGCCACAAAAACATCAACTGTAGCCTCTACTGTAGGTATTTAAACTATACTTATAATAAGCCACAACATCAAACAGTAGCTGACGTACAGAAGAAGCTACAAAAACATCAACTGTAGCCTCTACTGTAGGTATTTATGCTATTTTGTTACATAACCGAATAGGCCACGACAATCACAACATTCACAGCAACACCTGTGGAAAGACAACATTTTGAGTATACATCTTTCCATTAATATAACCTTGCTTACCCGTACTGGCAACTTTGATTTTAACATTACCAAATGCTTTTGCCCTTGAACAGGCAACATACAACTGTCCATGTGAAAAACACGGTCTCTGCAAAAACAAACCAATTTTTTCAAAGGTTTGACCTTGGCTTTTGCTAATAGTAAAAGAGTATGCCAACCGAATAGGAAGTTGTCTGCGCTTCAATACAAAAGGAATACCTGTGTCGGATGGTGACAATTGTACTCTAGGTATAAAAATCAGTTCCCCAACTGCTGACCCTGTCAAAACTTCAGCCTTAATAAAGTTATGCGACAATTCACGAACAATCAAGCGGGTGCCATTACAGAGACCTTTCCTGATGTTCAGATCCCTTTAAGTTTCAAACAATGTGGAGGCATACCGGATGGTGTAATACTATTCAGAAAATCAACCGGATAGTTTTGCTGCTCCTCTTCATCGTCACATGCCACTTCATCAGCACTGTAATAGCAAACCACATCTCCAGGCAGTCTGTCCAACACCTCATTATTAATGATCAACGATTGCTCATTTGTCGGTGTCAGAATGGCTGTGGTAGCATATTCGTGAGGTTCCAGTCCATCGAACATAACAGATATAATCGAAGTATCTTTAGGAACAACACAACAATCAGGAATTTCGATGGAACCTTTAGCAGGTTCGTTTTGTTTGGTTGGAAGTTCACCGTTACCAAGTTGTAACAGCCAAGTACTGAATTCTTGCTCTTCTGGTCTGGCTCTCATATTTTCAGTGAGAGAGTATTTCGACACTGATGCCCATAACACAGAACTGGTCAAGCAAACTTCAATAACATCGGTTGGCTTTCCCTTTTTCACAACCGGCAAACACTGACGAAAATCTCCACCCCATAAAAGAACCTTGCCACCAAATAGTGCATCACTGCCACAAATATCCTTCAGTAATCTGTCTACAGCATGGAAAATGTGCGTAGAAACCATAGTCGCTTCATCGATCAGAAACAGGTCGACACTTCGAAGGTATTCCGCATGTTTCGATGCTGGTGTTATATTACATACGCTATTTTCTAAAACAGGAACAGGCAAACGAAATAATGAATGCAATGTACAACCACCAGACAGTAAGGTGGCTGCAATACCTGTATATGCAGCTGTAGCAACTTTCCAACCTCTGGCTCTACATGCTGCAATAACATAATTGTATGTAAAAGTCTTACCTGTGCCAGCTGGTCCATCTAGATAAAACAATGTTTCAACTTGTGCTAAACCATTACGCACATTCGAAACTGCAGACAAAATCGCATCTGCCACAACTAACTGCTGTTCGTTAAGCAGAGGCCTAACCTGGTTCGCCCTGTCGATGTAAATATTCACATCATCTTCTTCCTGAGCAACCTGTTGAACCAATTCAGGAAGATTAAACTGTGTTAAAGTCATACCGAATTGTCTCAGGACATTATCAATATAACCCAAAACCCTTTGCTCAGCTTGAGCAACAGCCAATGTTCGAAGGTAGTCTTCACACAGATTCCCCTTGAATGTATTCCACAATTCAAGAGGATTAGAGGGCTCACAGTGAGTCAAAATAGTAACAAACAGTTGTCTAAGCTGTTGGGGCATTTGAAACGTTGAAGCCTCTTCCAATGTATTGTGCCATTCTGCATCATCTTGCAGAAGACGTCTGGCAATACATGCTTCTCGGAATGTGTCGTAAACAACTCCATTGAAAGTACGCAAATCCTCGAAAGACGTAGCACCTGCAACATGCAACAACAAAACTCGTAGAAAAAAACGTTCTCCTTCTGACGGTCGAGCATTGTATAACCGAGCAACTATTGGTTTTAATGTCTTTTTTCGTTTTTTCCATTTTTTCTCCTTATCATGAAAAACATAATGATACGGAATATCTGAGTAAAGATACCGCCGTGCATCAGGATCGTCTACGTTCAGATTAAACCATGCTGTCAAGTGACTATCCTTTAATGCCCCTTCAGCAGCTGCCATCTCTTCACCAGCTCTAAAATAAACTTGATGGCGATCAGGTAAATGAACAGCTAATCGCTTAATAGTATGTGATTTTTCATGCATAGAGAACTCAAATATTCTCCATAATGCTTCAGGCGCACTGACATATCGAGCATCCAGAAATGTTTTTATTTCGTCATGCTCCAAACGTTCATTAATCTCCACATTAGCACGATCATGTCCCTTGTAAACATATTTAAAGAGATATTTCACGCTCCTGATCGTGGTACATGCTTCCAAATTTATGTGAGCATTATACTTCTTGGACAACCACGGACAGTATGGAACTACCCATTGATTGTCTAAGTCCACATTTTTTACCCTCACAGTACGGCCATTGTTACGTCTGCGATAGAGTGGATACCCATTTGCATTCATTTGGGTTGTTTCACAAAATCGCTTTGGAAAATCCTTGGTGCAGTTGCCATCATCTCCCATACAAACTGCATTAGGGTTAGCATTCCCACAGGGACCATGAATCATACATGACTTGATGATATTATGAAGTTCTGGTTCCTGTTCAGGATCTGGTATTTCAGCAGAAATTAAGCTGTCAATGTCATCAGCATTACGTAGTTTGTCCTCTTGTGCTAAATGGATAAGAATATGAGCATGTGGTAAAGAACGTTTCTGAAATTCAATAACATACAAATGAGAAATGGCTTTTCCCAAAACTCCATTTTTATTTATATCCTCCAAAAGCGCTTTTAATTTTAAATTGAAAACACGTGTAATCAAGTCCGGACGATAATGTGCAGGCTCATTATCTAAGTTTTCCGTGATCTCCTTCCATTTCGGATTGCACGTAAATGTACAAAACAAATCCGGCTTGCCCATTTTAGTTACCATAGCCATAGCATCTTGATAATTCTGTTGCATGGCCCTTGGACCACCCTGAAAGGAAGAGGGAAGAATAACGGGTCTGCCTGCATGAAGGCCACGATTTTCTGCAACATTTTCAAGATAATCAATGAGCCCTTGATATTGCTCAACACGGAAATTGGCCTGGTTTTGACGAATATAATTAAGACGGTCAGATTCAACTTTGCAGTAACAATCTACAGCATATTGTTGAAGTAATCTTTTACCTTTTAAAATGGGACTAAAAGCATCTTTAAATGCAAACCTATAAGTATAATACTGCAACATAGTAGTACGACAATGCCGGCCTGTTGTATATTCTGCTACATGAGGAATGTCGGAACTCCAACCCAACTCGCCTCTTGGAAAAAATACAGGATATACCATTGGATCGAGATTAGGCGAATGCACAGGCAAATCCTGCAATGGTCTATCTCGAGGGTAAACAACGATGTCCCGAGCCAATGGTGGTGCACCATCTTCACCAACAAAAACAGCAGCTACTTCATCATGGTGAGGTAGATTGTATCGACGCCGGTCACCACCACTTCTCAAATGCATTCTGATCTGGAAAACAATAGCAATGATCTGTAATTATCACTTCAAAGATTTTTAATTATTACTTTTCATCATATTTTCCATTTACCTCAGATGGGCGACGATTTTGCAAGTTTGCAAGTTGAAATTCCTCTGCCTCTACCTCACCCATGTGTTTGTAAGCAGCTGCAAATGGACTCTCCCTTATAATAATATCTTGCAAAGTTTGCATGACTTCGGGACAACAACCTCGATTTTCTGGTCTTGCCATTCTCTCATTGAACGCATCCATACCATCATAGATATATAACTGACCAAAGGATGGAGGAATACCCGGTGGTGGGTGTAAATTACCTGTTCGGTGACATACCTGGCCATTAATACGAAAAACTGGTGGACCACGACCTTGTGGCACAACCAATTTTGCACCCATCGAAGCAAAAGCAACCGAACTATTGAACTTTCGAATATTTTCTTGAAAGTTCTTTGATTGATTAGAATCACCTACTAAAAGTTCTTTAAGATCATTAGGATAATAAATGCCATCTAAATGTACTTTACCATTGTGACAGCACTTAAAATTGATTTCGTCACCAAACATTTTGGCACCACAAAACTGACAGACCTTGTCCATGGCACCAAGATAATGTAGCTCAGGCATTTGGTCTTGTCGAGCAGCACGATGGAATTGAGGATTTGCATTTCGTTGAACAGCACGCCTAGCCCTCATGCGCTGCGCATTCTCATTCTGCCTGGCTAATGTTTCACCTGGCTGTTCATCTTGACGATAATTAACTTGCCTTTGGGCATTATTGATTCTAAGTCTCTCATTTTCTGATACTGGCTGGATGTTATTAGTCTGCTGAAGCTGTTGCCGCCTTGCTTCAGCTACATCCTCATTTGCATGCCTACGCTGAATAACAGAGCGAATTTGCTGCTGATCAGGAGGCTGCAAAACAAACTGCCCATTCCTAAAAACAGCCTGGAAGCCAGGAACAATATTAGTGCCTCGAATATTAAACATCGCAAACAATAGATAGTACAAAAAGAAATATCCACCAAAAGCAAAGAAACAGCACAAAAGAACCTGGTGGAAGCGAAAACAAACCCTTCTTTCTACAAACTAACAACACTAATGTGGATAGCTAAACAACCTAAGGAGAAAGCGAAAAAAAGCTTTTAAAACGTTTCTCAAATAGAATAACGGCTGTACATCTAAGTTTTAAGTGACAAACCTTTCTTTCTATTTTCTGTCTTTCTGCTTTCTTTCTATATCACAGCAATGAACCTGAATAAATGACAAACACTATAGGTTGAAAAGGTTGGAAAACCTTCGTGGAGTTTACCATTTTTAAAAATAATAAACACAATACCTCGTCGTTACGTAATTCTTTCGCTTTCGATGATAAACAGACTTTATAAACTTGATGATAAACTTGATTGACAACTATATTGATAACTGGATACCATAGACAATTACGATTGTCTATATTTTGTATTTTCTTTCTGGAGCGTAACCGCAATGAATAGGAAACTTAATTTGTTTACTTTTTCAACGAAGGTCGTCGCTATAGTTTTTCCGATTTCAGCAACCAATAAAAACGGCGAAATGGCGATCACGTGTCAAAACAAATGATGAAAAGTAGGCATTTTGAGGGTTTCTTCAATGGTCGAACTGCCGCTATATGACCATGATTAAGAAGATTTTGACCATTAAAAAACAAAAAAACAAACACTCTCTAAGTTAAATGTGTTACACACGATTGCGAATTAGTATAAGTAGATAATTGACGATTAGTATAATAGCACGCGGCCTGACGTCATCTTTTTTTACCCTATCACGGAGGATTCATTGCATTGCATCCCCAATCAAACGCGACGTTTTTGGGGAAATATCTCAAAAAACAATAAGAATAACTGACGTTTTTAAGGGTCCGTAATATGGGTGTGTGGAAATGCAACATTTGAGCCTAAACTTTATTTTGTACTGCGGCTATGACGTCATTAAAATCTATGATTGATGATATCTCACCAACGGTTGGTCGTAGCGAAACGATCCCATACATTTTTTTGCTCAGTTTTTCAAGCTCTACAACATCAGCACACTTTCCAGTCCCGATTCCGTAATTGAAATTTTCGTCACGGGGTTCGCACACGGGAACGCAAGATTCTTGCACATCTGTTTCAAAATTAAAGCCGTAAAAAATATTTTACGCGACTTACTAGTCTTATTATAATAATCCGCGATTGTCCATACCACTTTTATTTTATAGAGTGATGAATTCAACGTCCTTTAATGCGCGCATAAAACCACGTAGAAGCGAGAGACACTTTTTTACGATTATTCCAAAAGCACGTGGCATTTAATCTCAGTTTTATTTATCTCATCACGGGAAATCATTGCATTGCATCGGCAATCGAACGCGACGTTTTTGGGGAAATATCTCATGAACCAATAGGGATAACTGACGTTTTTTGGGGTCATCTAAACGGGTGATGGGGTGACGCAACATTTGGGTCGATATGTTTTTTTGGTACTCCGGATGTGACGTCATCAAAATCTTTAATCGACGCTGCAACGGTTGATCGTAGCGAAACGATCCCATACATATTTTTGATCAGTTTTTCGAGCTCTACAACATGTCTATACGTTCCAGTCGCGATTTCGTGATTTAGTTTTTCGCCATCTATTTTGGACACATCTTATTATACTAATTCGCGATTGTTTGACACACTTTTATTTTAGAGAGTGATATATTTGGTTTTTCTTTCACGGTCAAAACTTTCTTATTTTTACCCTTTTCGTCGTAAAGCCACGCAGTGGCGAGAGCATTTTTTTGATTTTCCGCGATTATCATATGCACCTCCGTTTTGTGATTTTTGGTTTGCGCAGTGGAAATCAGCCGAAAAACGTCTTTGGAGGAGTGCGAGCAATGCAATCTTCTTCGTTCGAAATTTGTCAACGATCATTTCGTGAGCAAGAAATTTCGCAAAGAGGACGTGTTTTATTTTTGTATACGAATATTTTAATTTAAATTTGATTGTTTTAGGCAGCAAATCGACGAAAGAACTGACGTAGAAACACAGGTTTGTATGCACGAAGGTATTGTTATTATTATAAAACGTTTTATTATCGTGTTTATTGCTAAACTTTTACTCCTATTAACAAAACAACACGGGTAGCACTTGTAAGTGAGTTAGTTGTTTGTTTACAATGAAAAATCATATTTAGATATACAGAAGAAGTGCAGTGAAGTTTTTAAAAATTAGCTGCAGAAAGATCGAAGGAACAAAAGGTATTATTATAAAACTTTTATTTTTGATTAATAAAAGAACAAGTTAGGTATATGTATTTGTATTCAAATGTATTTAAATGTTTGTTTACGCTTTAGTTATTAAATATCGCTATACAGAAGAAAGTGTAGTGAAGAAATGCAGAACAAAATGATGTTTATTTACACAGTAAGGAATGGTTTTAATTTAGTTTTGAACGATTAAATACTATAGCTTTGAATAGATATCTTATTATATGAGTTCTTTCGTTTAGTTTATATGCTACTGGATGAAAAACGAAGACGAGAGTAAATTGTTTTGCTAACGCGCGCTATTATTATTTTTATGGTTAGCAAAGAAGATTTGATTTGATTTATTTATTTACAGATCAATTAAAAATGGTTCCACAGATATGACTGTTTTCCTTTCTCATGGCTGTGGAAATAGGGAACGTGTTATGCTGCCAAATTGTATCTATTGACGATGTTTGATGCTTTGTCTGCATGTCTTTCTGCCAGCCATTTATGCCTTTTGTTTTGGTTTGCTTAAATATGGTTGCAGTGGTAGTAAGTATTGTAGCTGTTCTTTACTGAAATCTTTTTCTTTTAGGTCAGAAAAGAAAAAGTGTAGCTATTTATAAATGAAATTTATAAATGTGTAAATAAAACACATGGTATGTTGAGAAGGTTATTTAAGAGAAAAATGGATTATGTATTTGCGGTTGTACTACAAAAAAGAAGCATTGCTGGGGTATATTTTTGTTCAGTTTATATTTGTTTACGGTATTTATTACCGTCTTCGTGTCTAATTACGGACAGCCTTTGTAATTACGGACATCAAAATGTAAACAAACATTCTTGTCACGAAAATAGACATGCGTTCTTGCCAAGTTCACCACGTATAAATAACTGAATAAAATGTTTTATGAAACAGAGCAATCCAATAGAGAGCAATTAGCAGCAACACTTAAAGAATAATGGACCGTGAAAATCATAATGGCCTATATTTCAATACTCAGTAAAAAGTGTCCTCCCCCACTGTGATTGACGTACAAAAACTTTATTTATTTGACTTGTTTTATGATAACTAACTTTCTAAAAGCATGATCTAAAATCAACCTGTCTATAGTTCATGACGGAGGTGGACATTATTATTATTTATCTGTAAATATGGCTACCATTGTACACACGGAGCTCATAAAAATACGCATGATTCTCAAGAGGGCGCAGTCTATTTTAAATCTTTAAAGTTTAGAAAAATAAATTCTAAATGGCATATTGGTAATTTTCTCTATCGTTCAAACAAATTTAATTATCTCTCTCTGAAGTTTGTTTTATTACAGTTTGGTTGACAGTACGGGATGTTCCGTGTTTTTAATTTACAGACGGTTGGAATTATGTTTTGATCGTTGTCCGTAATTACGAAGGCTGTCCGTAATTAGACACGAAGACGGTATTTTGTGTTATGTTAATTGCTATATACATACTTGCTAGGTATATAAGTTTAGCATTATGTTTTTATTTGTTGCTTTTAATATCTTCTGGGTATTCAATTATGGTTTTGGTCAAAGTAGGGCATTTTGTTGTTTCAATTATTTTTATTAATTTGATGTTTGGTTGTGTATGCCAGGTAAAAGTCTTTATTCTGTTCAGCTCCAGTGTTGAGTGAACCCGTATTGTCTCACAGTATCGGTTGACTTTATAGACCAAATTTTGTTTTTAATTGTTATCTTTAGGATAAATGCGTACTTCGATTTTCTTTTTGTTTTTTCTTTCTTTTTGTTTTATTTTTTATTTCAATATTGTTATAGCATGATTAGGTTTTCGGTATTACAATTCAAATATTAATTTTTTAGGTAATAATAAAAAAAGCATAAAGAAATGAAACTCATGGTTTTAATCATGACGTTGATGGTTTTGGGAAGAACAGACTACATATCATTTCAAAAATTCATTAATGGTTGCAGTCGAGTAGTAACTTTGGAACAAAAGAAAAAGTTGGAAGGTATCAATTTGTTTTGAATTAACATTTTGTAATGTTTGGTTTCGTATGTCTGGGTAAACAGTTCTGTGTTATATATTGCCATTTTTTTTACATTAAAGTTACTTCTTTTCTGCGTATAAATATATTATTCTGAGCCATGTTGCTATTTGTTTCTGTTTTTAATCTTCTGAATGTAAGAAATGAATTAAAAAATTAATGTCTGTAGAAACTTTTACACGAGTTAAATTTTGGAACACAACGCATACTGAACATGGGTGGCGAGCGACGCCGCCTGGGATGTTTTTGAGTTGCGATTCTGTGATTTATATTTTTGTGACGGGGTACGTACACGGGAATGGTGGATTTGACCTAATGTTTTCGAAGTTAAGTTCGGTAAAAAGTTTTTACCCAGGATACTAGTCCTTTTCGAAATTAAAAGCCCGTAAAAACCTTTTACGTGAGTTAATTTCTGCGACACAACGCAAGCTGAACATGGGTGGCAAGCGACGCCGTGTTGGCAGCTAGTCTTGTATGTAGTAGCGAGTGTTTGTCACACTTTTATTTTCGAAAGTGATAAATTTTGCTGATTTTTACGGTCAAAATCTTCTTAATCGTAATCATATTCTTCGTAAGGCTATGCGTTTTTTAAGACTATTATCTAGTAGCACGTGCCATGACGTCAGTTTGTTTTATCGTCATGGCGAAACCATTGCATGCATCCCCAGGTGATTCAAATTTTCCTCACTGGTTTTGCACACTTTGATTTTCCATCACCTTTTTTCAACACGGGATTTGCACACATCATTTTAGGTTAGATGAGGTAAAAGTCTTTACCCGGCTTACTGGTATTTATATATTCATGAAAGATTATAATTTCACATAAATATTAGTAAATAGCCGCCTAGGCGTCGTCGGTGGCCGCCCATATTCAGCCTACGTTTTGTCACTTCCCAAAGAGTTCACGAAAAATACAATTACTTGACAATGGAAAGTGTTACCATCTTGTAGAGCTCGAAATTTTGAGCAAGAAGATGCCCATATTCGGCCTGCCTTGAATTCACGAAAAATAAAATTAAGTAATTGGCAATAATAAGTGTACTCATCGTTCAAAGATTTTGATGACGTCACAAACCCGTCCCCCCAAAAAAAAAATTAGACCCAAATTTTTCGTCACCCTATCGCTTGTATCGCGCACCCAAAAATGTCAGTTATCCCTATTGGTTATCGAGATAATTTTCCGTAAACGTCGCATTCGATTAGGGTCTCAATACAATGGTTTTGCACTGACGTCGCGCACAAGAAGAGAAATATATTATGTGTGATCTTACATTGCTGACTCCCCCAATTTCGCAGTTCACATCTACCATTTTCCGTGACAAACAAACAGACAGAGAACCGGCTATAGAGATAGGAAAGTGCCGATGTTGGCCCAGAAATGTATCCCTTAATTATCAATGAAAATCCCAATCAATTATTTAATACTAAATATAAATTATTAACATGGGAAATTTCGAGGATTTCCCTACATAAAGTTTAAGCATCATAATGTACTATAGCTATTTACTAATATTATCATCTAAGACTTTTGTTTCATCGTGTTATTATTTGAGAATTTTTATTACATAACAAAATTCTCAAATAACAACACGTAAGCAGTTTTAATATTAGGGGTTTTCCCTAATATTATTATTATCACCACAAACTACTCAGAAATGTAAACAATTAAATATCATAAAAAATGTCCAGGGGAAATCCCCAATTGTAGTAAAAAGCAGTTTGTAGCAGTTTAAAATTTATAACATAAATGAGCTAACAATACTCATAACACACAGATCAGCGTAGTCTAGTGGTTAAGAACATTAACTTGCAACCGCAAGGTCGTGTGTTCGAACCCCACGCAGTTCGTCTGAGAGGAAGTATATATACTTCGGCGGTTGTAGATCTCCCATGTTCTGGTTGTGAAACTTGCATGAGTGCTCACTTCCCCGCAGTTGAGTTGAATATATCGCGGAATGGTTAGCATTGTGTCTGGGTGATTTATCACTGCCAGGTTTCTCTGGTCCATAGAGACATTCAGGTTACCGTCATTTCGATCGAAATTCAACAAAACGCCAGGGCTTAGAAGTGTCAGCATGTATCCACAATGCCGACTATAATTGCACACTACATGCGCTGATCATCTAAACACATACCATATGCTGAAAGCTGTTGTTATCGCTAAAATCAAAGCAATTTTTTCTTCTTCGTGAGATGGGAGTGAATTTGTCTGACTCACTCTTTTGTGAACTTCCTTTTGTGAACTTTTATTTTTTGTTTGTGTTGGAGAGCTAGTCACCTTGTTTGAAATATGATGCTCTTGCATAACATTAATCATTTTATTTCTTCCGAGGCTCAAGTTCTCATTAGATATGAGAATTTTGTTATTGTAACCAGACACCCCCGACTTGATGTTTAGATTCATGTCACTAGGTAACGTGTTAACACCTTGTCCAACTGAATAATCAACTTTGCTTGAAGCGTAATTTAAAGTATCCTCATAACGTTTAATGTCCTCTTGAATATCAACTCTGCGGTTAACAATGTTTTCAAAGTTATTCATAAAAACTCTTTGAGCTGTCAAAGAGCTTGAACTATTACCTAAGATAGAAGAACGAGCTGAGGCTTGCGAACTAAGAACAAGATAAGCAAATGCTCTAACACTCTCTGAAATTCTTACAAGACCTGTTTTTGTAAAGCCTTTAGATTTTTCTATAATCCATCGTGTCATGGAGTCGTCTGTGAAATAACACAGACCTGGCGTTGGATAGTTTCTACGTCTTTTTTGATACGAGCTGTAAAAATATTGCCCTTTGTATTTTTTAGGATCAGAATCGATACCATATTCATTACAGATTTTTAAAAACTCTTCTTTGTTATAAGGATTATCGTATTGGTTGAAACTATTTTCAAAAGGTAGAGGTGTCTGCAAGCGCTTAATGATTCGTCTAAAGTGATAATAGACGTGAAAACGATATACTGCTCTAATCATAGGAGTAGAGCGACCTTCTTTCAGATGTTCAGAACTGACTCCACAAGCACTTGAAGCACACCAAGTGACAAAATTGAGTTGGGTTTGCCATAATTTAAACGGTTATTCCTGCCAAATTTTCACGCGTTGTTCATTTTCATCCATTTCGTAATTATTAAAAATGTAAAAAAGCTCGCAGGAAAAGAAGCATTTTTAGAGACAAAAATTGTTTGTTTGTATAAATCTTTACCATTCAATATCTGAAGTTCTTGTCCTCATTTTGGCTTATAAAGCGCATTGGGAGCATATTTAAAAATGTTCTCCATTATTATTTAAAATATAATCTTCTATTCTCTAATACAAGAGATGTATATCACAGTAAATGTCGTAAAAGGAGAAAAAACAATCTATTTGTCTTACCCCATACAAAACTTGGATGGCTCAAAAGAAATTGCATAGGTTGATATGTTTGCAGACAATGTTACGTATGAAATAAGCACACCCTTGACTCTGTCTCTGTCTGTTGGTGATGGGAAAGCAGAGAAACTAATACCTAGACAGGAATACACAAGCAGGGAATTGAATGCCTTTTTAGCAGGTAATGTAGAAATTACCTCATTAGACAAAGAACCTCGAATAATCAAAACAAATAAGCTCGCTAGCGTAACCAATATTAATTTGCATCTCTCTGAACTTAAAAACACTCAAAATCTTGAGAATGGAAAGCTAAGTGATATTTTATTAACCTATCACGTGGCTAAATATAGAGACTTCACACATATTGAGCCTAAAAACCCTCAGTACAAAAAATTAAAAAATGGTGTGTTTCAGTCTCTCACGTTGAAAATCACAGATCAGCATGGCAATATGCTAAAAGAAGGAAGAACCTGGGAAGAACCTTTGTTTTGCACATTCACTAACCAAGATAAAAAGTAATAATAATAAATTATATATCATAATTAATAATGGAGTATGGAAAAAGATTAAATCCAGAACGTTCACTTAGAACTGCCCGTGGTGTAAAAGGCTCTTGTCAAAAAGTAATTGTCACACACAATCCAAGTGAGATCGACCAAAATCTGCTATTGTTGGTTAGGTTTCCAAATTTAGGAAGCGATGATGTTATTATTCCGGGAACAACGAATCTAAGTTTTGATATTGAACTCGAATCGACAGCTGATTCAAAAAGAACATTGGTCAGTAACATTGGGAGAGCTATCGTTAAAAAGTTGGCTGTCAAGTTCGAAGGTAACGAGATATTGAGTATCGATGACTTTGATATATTTGGGTGTTATAGAGATTTATGGTTAACCAAGTTTGAAAAGAGAAACGCGATAAGACAGGGTATCATCATCGATGATGGGTGTACAGAAAATTGTATGAAATTGAGGATCGCTGCTTCTGATAAAAACACCACTGATGCAGAAGACAAGGCCATTGCTGACACCTATAAGAACAAGTTTGTCATTCCACTCGACTTTGAGATGTTAGATAGTACTATCCCATATTATCAAGCGGGTTTAGGGAATAGGCTTTGCTGCGAGATCACATTTAACGACTATAACCGAGTTATCTATTCTAACCCCCCAACTTCTGCCGCAAGTCAAAGAAAAACCCCAGACGGTAAATACAAAATATCTCACATCTCACTTGAATATGAGATTGTGACACTTCCCGACTAATCTTCCCTCTTGGTAACACACACTACATGAAACAGAAAACAACAACATTTCACGGTATGATTTGGTATTTGGATTCGCAACATGTACACAGTGTGAGTAAATTATGCCCCATAAAGATACCGTACGTGTATATATACATTTATTATGTGTGACTAAGCCGGCAACGAAAAACCCCCTAGAAGGAGGAAACGTCGTCTTCGAACCAAATGCGTCAATCACGGGTACCCTCGAAGTATAAGGGTCTCATTATCTACAATCTATCAAGTTAAAGAAAAGCAAATGGATGTGAATGAAGCCATTTCTCCAACACGTTGTTTGATACCAGCAAATCAAATGGCAGGAGTAGGTCTTCATGCCTTCATCACTGTGGATGCCATTTCTCGTCGAAGATGCAAAAAAAAAAAATTATTAACACATTTGAAAAAATTATGACACTGTGTATGTTGAGAGATCCGAGAGAATAACAGATATCCACAACGCCCATTTTATAGCCATGCGTCCGCGCATGCTCAACCTCGTTCCCAGAAACGTCGGAAAAATATTTACCAGCTATCGGGTTTGCTGCAAAAAACATTTCCCGACTAATCTTCCCTCTTGGTAACACACAGTACATGAAATAGAAAACAACAACATTTCACGGTATGATTTGGTATTTGGATTCGCAACATGTAATCCGAGAAAGAGAAAAAGATTGTAGAGATGCAGCTTATGTATTACCGTTTACTCAAAGTACATTACAATCCTAAAGACTTTGAGATACTTAACCTTTCTTTAAAGGAATCTTTTATGTATCCATTTTTGCTTTTCTCTGAACTCCACCTTCTGTGCTTCGATATCAATCTTTCACCAATGTTGTTGGCTGAGGCAGCTGTTGCACCACCAGATCTCAAGCTGTGTAAACCAAAGTCTCTGTAATCTAAATCAAACACTTTCGATTTCTCGATAAAGATCTCGCGTGCTCTAGAGTAACTTATACCCTGGCTTTTAGACGCAACATGTCCATTTCTGGAACTAAATAATCTAGGAATCAAGTAAAAATTTTTGTCAGAAAATTTGTTAACATTGCACAAGGAAAGAAATTTTTCGAGCAACTTGACTGGGCAATAATCGGATTCCAGTCTTGAAATAAAAACAGTATTGCCTTCTCTATGTTGATCACATTTCGAGTTTTCCAATGTTACATCTCTGTGAGTATCGGTAAAAACACTATGTTTTAATTGAACAGAAAGGAGTTCTTGAATCCTAAAAAATCCAGCAAAACCAAGAAAACACATTACCAGGAATCTGAGATTGTACAGGTTCACTGGAAAACAATTAAATTTATGAAAAAATGTTTTAAGTAGTTCGGGTGAAATCGGTTCCTTTGGATGCTTTAATGCAGAAGATGCGAGTCGTAAAGCACCTTCAAAAGCAAGTTTAACGAATGGATTATCGGTAGGCAAAATTAGGCTAGAGATGTTGTGACCCCAACGAATTCCGTAGAAACTCGAGCTTAAAGCACCTTTGGTCTTATAGGTTGTTAAAACGTAATTTAAGAATAAAGCAACATGGAATGGATTTGCTGGAAGTTGGTCGACTTCTTGATTTTCTTTGCACCAATTACACCATCGGTTCCAACCGTTGAAGTATTTGGAATTCGTAGAAGATGCTAAGCCAGATTCAATTAATCTAGGCAATGAATTTGATAAAGAAATCAAATCTTGATTATGAAGATTCTATGTTTCAGTCCATATCCCTATGTTCCGACGCCCTGAAAAAGGAATACTTCCAGAATCGATTTTACAAAACTGTAATTAAATAAAAATTAATGAAATAATTAACTTTGATGCACTGCAACTCTTTGCTGTAAAGCCTCCTATTTAAAGAATACAAACCTGGGCTGTAAAGCCTCCCGTCTAGGGAATACAGATGACGGCTTTAAAGCCTCCCGTCTAGGGAATAACAATCTTGGCTGTAAAGCCTCCCGTCTAGGGAATACCAATCATGGTTGTAAAGCCTCCCGTCTAGGGAATACAATTCTGGTGGCTGTGAAGCCTCCTGTCTAGGAAATACAAACCTAGACTGTAACTCCTTCCGTCCAGGAATGGAATATCTGGTTCCAAAAGTCTGTCTTATCTAAGTAATTAATAGTAAACATAGTTAATCGTGAAAGGAGACAGATTAGTCAGAAATCGTATCTATTCAGAAAAAGATACAAATAATGCTATGGCGTTAAAATTGGTGTACCCAGAGAAAACAGTGTTTTCAAAAATTGCAATGCAAAAAGGACTAACAACAGTGAAATGCTTCACAAATGAAGCCAGATGAACGCCGTCTGGATAAATCAGTGGCCAAAAATAAGCGGATTTCCACAAAGGGACTAAAACTGTACCACTGCATCTACAAAAGCGCTTGTGCCTAAAGACAGAACCGATTAGGTTAACTGGAGGACAAATCCAATTGTTTTCATTACGCCAATCTAAAGTAAAAGCGTCAACTCCTGAAGTGCCAGAACAATAAAATTTTGAATTGAATACTTCTACTTTTCTATTCTTGTCGTCAGCAAACCTATCGACCGTGAAAGGGCGATATAATCTATCAAGCGTGTTAAAAGTCGTGTAATCAATTCGCCAATTGTCAGAATCAGTGCATTTACTTAAATTATCAGCAATTACGTTTTGTTATCTGGGAATCCACTTTGGGATTAATTTGATATCATGCTGTAAGCAAAATTTGAATATGTCGACAGCCACATCATGTAAATACTTTTTACAGCTACCAACAGAAAGAATACGTGTCGCGTTAAGACTATTTAATGAATATTAACAGACTCGGAGGTAAGTTGGTGACGAAAACTAGATAAGACATACTTAACAGCTAGAAGCTCCCTGAGTGTAGAACTTGTTGTTTGTTCGGTTAAAGAAAATTTTCCTGCACAAAGTTTTTGACTTAACCTTTCAAAAATAAAACCACCATAGACGGTACTACTAGCATCAGTGAAAACAATTTTTCCCGTCACAGGCCTGGGTTTGTATGTGTAGCCATTCTACGAATCAATGTTAATGTACCAGAAATTGAGCTCATCTTTGGAAGCAACGTCTAATATTAAAGGATGAAACCAACTCCTTCTTGATTTTAATGCTCGATACAAATTTCTTGTGAAAAGACTCACTAATGGTCCTATAGCACGATGCATAGACGCAAGTTGACCGGCGATCTTTGAAAGTTGTCTAGCAGTTGTAAAAGACTGACCCAAAATTGTGGAAATATTCTCTATTAATTTGGTGATTTTTCTTTTAGGAACGGTGAAAGTCATAGCAGATGTATCGACGATAACCCCTAGCCACTTTCCAACTTGCTTTGGTGTAAAATCCCTTTTAACAACGTTGATGACAAAGCCTGAACTACGCAAATCTTTAAAGACGATTTTCGATGAATTGAGACATTCTGTAAAAGTGCTATTAGCATTTATGCCGTCGTCAATATAAACGATACTACGGATGTCCAACGACCTCCATCGTCTGACAAGTGGACGTACTATTTTGGTAAATTCGTAACAGGCAGATGCAAGGCCAAACGGAAGCACCATAAAAATAAAATAACGAATTTTACCATTTGGAAACTCCCAAGAAAATGCTAAGTACTTCCAATGCTCTGGGTGGATATCAACATGATGATAACCGGAAGAAAGGTCAAACTTGGTAAAATAGTCGCCTTGATCAAACATTTCGGCTAATACTGATAAATCCTCGTAGCGAAACTTACTAATTTTTATGTACTTGTTTACGTGTCTTAAATCGATGACGAGCCTTAATTTAGGATGCTCTGCAACGGTCAAAGGATTACAGCAATAAGGTCTGGAATTTACTTCTTTGATACAACCTTTTGTGAGCAAAGTGTGGATAGCTTCTTCAACAAATTTAGTGTGCTTCAAACTGGATCGATTATTTTTAGCGTAAAACGGCGGAGGGGTTTTCAAAAAAGGTAAAAAATATCCAGACTTGATCACGTTCAAAACAAAGGACGAAGCATCAAGGGTGTTTTCCCAAAAGGATACGTGTTTTCTCAACCTTCCCACAACAGAATATACATTTTTTGAGGTTTCGTATTCATAATCTCTACTGTCCAGAATTCCGTGGTTTGTTTCTTGGGCAGGAGGCAACAAAATGTCCTCTCTCTCCACATAAGAAACAAGAGGATCTAAAATTTAAAAATTCACTTCTTGCTTTAAACCTTTGGACCGGAGTAACATCAAAAGATTCTCGTTTGGTATAAAAGTTTTCACTAGAACGAATATCCTTATTTAGACGTTTTCTTCTATTATCAGAATTTTTCTTCTTGTTAGCTGCTGCTTGACGCCTAGACCTATTAATGCGTTTCTCGTCCTCAGAGTTATCTGCTAGGGTATCAGAAGTATAGCATCTCACAACTTCCCAACCATCATCCTCCCTATCCGCTATCTTAATCAATTTTTGCCTTTTCGCAATTAAGGTCTTACCTTCCTCCAACTTTTCCTTCACTTTTTCTTCATCCCCATTCTCTAACGCAAGTTCAGCATCAAATAAAACCTGTTCAACTTTATTGTTATGCTCGTATTGCTGTTTATTGTAAGCACGTTTGAAAGAAGGGATTTCAGCAGCTTTCACCTTTTTTGCGATACTTTGGGATACTTCAGTCAATGATCTCTTCCCAGCGGCGGTTACTTCTCTAACGATATCTTCTTTAATAACAGAAATAGAATTTTCACAATCTGGTTAATTCTTACTGTTAACTCTTCTAACAATGCGGATGAATCAGTCATGTTGAAGAAAGATACAGTCAACAAAAAAAATTTTATGACACTGTGTATGTTGAGAGATCCGAGAGAATAACAGATATCCACAACGCCCATTTTATGGCCATGCGTCCGCGCATGCTCAACCTCGTTCCCAGAAACGTCGGGAAAATATTTACCAGCTATCGGGTTTGCTGGAAAAAACATAACCCACTGGCTAGAAATATCACTTCTGAATACCAAAAAATGACTTTGCTCTAAGATTTTGCGGCACAGGCAAATTAGAGTAAACAAGTCAGACACAACATGGAATTGGTCATTCAACACACCTGCCAAATCTTTGAAGGGTATCTTAGTTCTATTTGAAGAAGAAGAATCCTAAAAACGAGATACCGGTAAATTCTACAATCCAAAGATCAAAAAGGTATCTGTCATCGTTGAGGGTTGAGGGTATGGAAATCAACATGGCGGAGAGAACGGACGTGTCGCTGAAATTTTTGTTTGCTGTGATTTTTCTAAGTTTATGTATTAGAAAATCCTGTTTTGTATCTCCAGATGGTATTAGTATAACTCTTGGAAAAGTTGATTTAGGTGATGTTATGATGAATCATAACTTTACATCGTTTTATGTTAAGAAGAAAGATACAAATATTATAAACTCAAGAAGACACAAATCGTTTATCGTGTTGTTATTTTTGTGTGGAGATATCGAATACAATCCTGGACCAGCACACAGCATATTTTCACAGAAAGGGATAAAGATTGCCCACCAAAATATAAGGGGTTTGTTTAACAACTTAGCTAACCTTACTTGTTTTATTGACCAACACAAAAATGTTGATATCATAACTCTTTCTGAAACACACATTCGTAACAAAAGTCATCTCGATAAAAATGAGCTGTATCATATTGACGGATATAATTTTGTGAAAAGAAATCGCACAAAAGGAATCGGAGGAGGAGTAGGCTGTTATATTAAAGAAAGTATAAACTGGAAAAGAAGACACGATCTGGAGGCGGAAAATATTGAAAGTTTATGGATTGAAATTTTTGTCACAAAGTCAAAAAGTTTTCTTATAGCGACTTTTTACAGACCACCAATTAACTCAAAACATTTACCAACCAATTTCAATGAAACTTTCAATAATCTCCTGACGAAAGTATCAATGGAAAACAAAGAGACGATAATTTTGGGGGACTTTAATGTCGACTTTTTAAAAGAAGACAACAATAAAGTCGTTAAAGACAGTCTAAAATTGCATGGCTTTACTCAACTCATAAAACATGCAACACGTGTAACAAAGGATTCAGAGACCTTGATCGATTTAATTGCAACGAATAAACCATCATTAATACCGTATACCGAGGTCATACAAACTGCAATTAGTGATCATGATATGATATGCTGTCTCAGGAGAATCAATCACATGAAATTTCAACAAAGGACGATTCATTGCAGAAATTACGCACAATACGATCCCGAAAGTATGAACAATGAGTTCTGTAATATTGACTGGACACCACTCTATTTATTACGAGATGCTAACGTAGCTCTGAAACTTTTCAATGAAACTGTCAAATCAATTTTCGATAAACACGCACCGTTTATAACAAAAAGAGTCAGAGGAAAACCCTTTGATTGGATTACTCCTGAAGTACGAAAGATGATGACAGATCGTAATAGACTATTGAGAAAAGCTCGAAAAACAAAAAATACCCAAGACTGGAAATTATACCGATCACTCAGAAACAAATGCAACAATAAAATGAAATCTGCAAAAGCTTCGTTCCACAGAAACTTGTTAAATGAGAACGCTGGTAACCCTTCGAAGTTTTGGAGCTGTCTCAAGAAAATATTTCCGTATAAATCAAAAACAGTCGCTGATGAGAATACACAGAGGAACCTCGCAACCGTTTTTAGTGAATATTTTCAAAATGCTGTCATTTTACTCAAACAACAAACATTTCGTCTGACAAACTTTGCTTGGAGATTTAAATCAACAATTCCAATAAGAACATCAGCCGTTTTTCGAATTGATCACGTGACAGAAAATTTCGTCATCAATCAGCTGAAACAATTCAAAAGGAATAAGGCGTCCGGGGCTGATCAATTACCACCAGGCCTACTGAAAGACTGTCGTCATCACATCGCAAAACCGTTAACATTCATAATAAATCTGTCAATCGACACAAACACTATCCCACAAGGTTGGAAGATAGCGAAAGTGATTCCCATATACAAAAAGGGATCACTTCAGGAACCATCAAACTATCGACCAATTTCCGTGCTCCCTGTATTATCCAAAATTTTGGAACGAGCTATTCATATCCAGCTTTCAACGTACTTGGAGGACCATAACCTCATCACAAGTTACCAGTTTGGATACAGAAAGAACCGATCCACCAATGCAGCAGCCACTTTACTTGTTGATGATATCAGGGATTTGGTAGACAAGGGACACATGGTTGGTACGGTATTTATAGACCTCAGCAAAGCCTTTGACACGTTGAATCATGATGTGCTACTCAGGAAATTATCGTCTTATGGCATACGCAATAACGAGCTTAAATGGTTTACAGACTATTTGTTTAGTAGACAGCAGTATGTCTACGTAGATGGGAAAACTTCAGATCTAACTTACGTCCTGACGGGTGTCCCCCAAGGGTCGATCCTGGGACCACTCTTGTTCATTCTCTATTTCAACGATGTCGTCGATCAACTATGCCAATGTAAGATTTTAATGTATGCAGATGATACTGTATTATATTATGGAGATAGAGATATAACTGTTATAGAGAAAGTACTAACAAATGAACTGAAATACCTTAATGAGTACTTTATCCAAAACGAACTTATCACTAACTTGAGTAAAGGAAAAACGGAGGTGATGCTGTTTGGTACCGGTAAGAAACTAGCAGCACAAGAACGCGACCTAGCTGTTTATTTTGGAGACCACCTTATTGCAAATTCCACCTCGTATGTGTACTTGGGACACACTCTTGATAAAAATCTATATCTAAATGACAGTTTCCAGTCAGCATATCGCAAAGCATCCAGTCGAGTGAAGCTGATGATGTCATTGAAAAGTCATCTTACGTCAAAAATAGCCTTAAAGATATACATGACAACTATTGTACCCATCCTTGTATATATGGGTACATTGAAACTACAGTTCACAGTTACACAACAACAGAGGCTACGATCGCTGGAAAGAAGAGTCTCATCAATTACTGGAAAGGAAGTACCATCAATAGAAAATTTGATCAAACGAAATTGCTGTAAAACTGTTAAGAACTGTTTAGAAAACGACACTTGTCATAACTTTTCAAACTATTTTCAACTCAACCAACATGCGGTCAGCACTCGTAACAATGGCATCTCGGTGAAGTTACTTAAATATAAACTAGAGTTCGGCAAAAAATCTTTCAAATACGTCGGTGGTAAATGGTATAACGAACTTCCATTGAAAATACGAGAGGAAAAAGGTCAGAAATTTATGAATGAATTGGGAAGTTATTTTAACTAGTTTTTATTTGAAAGCTGTTATTTAGAAATTATACAAGTGGTTACTACCGTTCCTATTGTTTACTTTTCTCGTTTCTCAACCATTTAGTTAATTTCTGCATCGCAGCCTTTGTTTTTAGCTTTTTAATAATTGTTAAATATATTTGATAGTTTTCTTTACTAACGTTCACTCTTTCATGCACACACATATATGAGGACACATGTTGATAACAGTGTAATATATCACTGAAATGTTTATCCTCATTGTAAATATTCGTTAATAATAATAATAATAATAAGCCTAACCAACTTTTTGCTCAAGGGATGCAGCCGTTTGAACAATACAATGAAAAGTATTTTGCTGAAGAAAAACCAAAAGATAATAGCGCCGGCGAAAACCGAAAGCGCTTGGGATTACATGATGTAAAAGTCTCTGATTACTTGACAAACAAGTATGCTCTATGGTTAGATTTCAGAACAATTGATGAGAATGCCTTGCATGGGACCGGTCGAAGGATTCAAAATGCAAGTGAAGGCATCATTTTACAAATTGAAAAGACCGCTGAAACTGCAGGAAACTTAAACGCTTATATATATATAATCATGGACGCTCAATTAAACATACAAAACGGTGAATTTATGTCTACGTTATATTAGAAAAATGGACACACTTTACATGAAAGAGCCTCACAAAGCATTATTCGTTGGACCAACATCGTGAGGTAAAACTGCTCGTGTTGTAAAATTATTAGAAAATGAAAACTTTGATCACTTTGATTTCATCGTGATTATAAGTCCCACCTTTAGGTGGAATCAGACTTACAGAGATCGGAAATGGTTCTGGAATGGCAGCTATGTGATTTTAATTGAGCCGGAAGGATCTTTGTATGAATGGATTAAGAAAATGGACTTTTTCTGTGCTGGATACAAAACCTTATTCCTGGTTGACGACATCATTGCTGATGGGAGTTTAGACAAAAAGAGACAGTCTTTGCTTGAATTGGAAATTAGCGGTAGACATCGAAATCATTCGTTATGGTTACTCACACAATCATACACAGCTATACCTAAAAATTTACGACGGCAAGCTAAAATGTTATATGTGTGGTACCCAAAAGATAGAAAAGATCTAACCACCATTCATGAAGAGAATGATGTCATTGATTCGCAAGAAGAATTGAAAGATGCCAAGAAAAAACTGAAAGGAGAGAAACACCCCAGCTGGCAAAAAGACGTTTTAAAACCGTCTTAAAGACGTCTTGCAAGACTCTTTAATCCGTCTTAAACTGGTCGGATTTGTCCGTTTAGAAAACGTCTTTTCAAGACGTCTTTAAGACGTTTTTAAAACGCATTTCAGACGTTTAAAAGTTCTTTAAGACGTTTAGAAAACGTCTTTTCAAGACGTCTTTAAGACGTTGTAAAAAGACGTTTTCTAAACGGACAAATCCGACTAGTTTAAGACGGATTTAAGACGTCTTTTTGTAACGTTTCAAAGAGGTCTTCATTTTATCTGCTAAAAACGTTATTAAAACCACTTTAAGATGTGTTTTCAGGTGCGTTTCTCATAATTTAGTTTTTCAATGTCTCCATGTTTCAGTAATAATGAATGAATGAATAAGGAAATAAATAAGAAAACTGATGATAAAATCTTCTTATTCAAATTTTTACATGTAGTTTATAAATTAATTGGGAAACAAATAGCTCATAACACTGCCAAAGTTTTAAGCTGGTCATTATTAAAACATATTCCGTAAAACTTAAGTATAGTCTTTCATAAAAGGTATAAAAAAGACTCTTGAAAAGGGGTTAGCTAAATCGAAGTATGGTTCAAATTTTAGAAATTGTCATGGGTTGGAACTGTTTCTTGTTTCATTTAACTGCAACTAAAACTCAGAATTACAGAAACGTTTTGAAAACAAAGCAAAAAGATATGCAAATAAAAATGGCGATTTTTCAATTAGCAGGAGCAGCTGTTGTCATGTTTTTCTTCAGTGAAACAAGATCAGTTTTTAGTTTATCGCATGATTCTGTGAATTTCCTCCTCCTCAGCTTTTTTGTCAGTAATCTAAAATACAAAAACCCTATTTAATGAGAGGTGTTACAACAATCATAAAAATGAAAACATCTAGAGTAAACAGAACACATACCAGTAACTGCTTGATATAATCTTTTCTTCTCACTTTTTTTTGTTATCATGTTAAGAGAATAATAAGCAACTTGGGTGGAAAATAATCTAAACAAAGAATGACAAACACTTTTAGCAAAACAGAACAAACAAATGCAGAAAGGATACATACAATAAAGCAATGTGTGCAACAAGCATGGAAAAGCATGAAAATTAAATTAAAGAAGTTAATTACCATTTCAGTCTTAAATTAACAGAGTACTGGAAATCTGATCTATTTACTTGGATTAACTGAAACCTGAAAAACAGGCAAAACATTCATGTCTATCATTAAACTCCATAGACATTTCGAAACATCATCAAAGTGTATATGGCAGAACAACAAACTCATAACAAGCTCAAAAATTAAATATCAGTGCAAGAAACACAAGAATAACATAGATACTGATGTATTTATATCTTTATATCTTGAATCTATTTGAAAACAAATATGACAGACAAACTTTTCCAAATACTCGTTATTGTGCTCGTTATTGGGTAAAATAAAATATTCTAGAGTATCTTAATCAAAGTAAAATGTCTAAACTTTAAATGTCTAAACTAAACTTTACATCCATCATGGCAAAACAACCATCATTTTAAGAAATTCATCTTTTCGTAGAACTTCAAAATTCTGAATGGAAAAAAATATTCATGCCTTCGAAAATTTGTTCTAAAATTTTGGTAATAATAACTTATTGGTAGTGAGATATTTTAATAACTCACTATCAATAAGTAGAAACCATGCAGAATCAGAAATCAGAAAATGATTACGACAGATAAATTTGTGATGAATTATTTATTAATTTACTAGAAATTATAACTTTTTATGATTTTCCCCCTCAAAAAGGATTCTATAACTTCATGGTATTACATTATACTGCTAGGATCACTTTTAATCATGTCAATATTCTTAACTACAAGCAAAAACATCACAGTCATCATCCATCAGCCATCCACAAATCACTTCATTACATTACTTCTACTACTACATTAAACCAACAACAAAGCAAATTAAAACAGAAAAAATCTCTCACCGAATGAAACAGGAAAGTCAGTTAGTTTAAGATGCATATATACATATAAATAATAGCGACATTAGGTATGTACAACATTCTAGAGTAAATTAAAATCATGACAGCACGCTATCATGAACAATATCAAATTCCTTGACATTCTTGCCCGTATGTTTGGTAATGGAACGACTGCCTCTAACACACATAAGGGAGGAGCGCAGAATCAGGAACGAGAGCTTGCATTTGATGAAGGAGAGGACTTTTGCATAGCGGCATCCTGTTTTACTAGCAATTCTTTCTGCAAGGTGTTTGTGAAACATCGAACACTCTTTGGCCATACCCCCGTTAACCGAGTAAACTAATGGAGTAAAAGAGCCGTGCTCAATGTTCATGATCCTTCGATTGTATTGCCTCTTCTTCTCTGCTTCGTGTTTTCTGAATATCTTCTCTGTGGTCATATGTGCTTGACTGCTAGCGTTAGTGTTCGTAATTCTAACGTCAAAAAAGGCATTCTGACCATCCCGCCAGAATCCTCTTGCACGTACGTCTGGTTTCGCGTTATCTCCTGTCAGTCCTTCCACAGTTTCACCGTCAATGGGCTGGAGTTGAGGCTCGGTTTCTACGTCATTGCAAATGACTTTTAGCAATTGAGATTCAAAATATCGGACATTATTGTGTCGTATTGTGACAAATCCTCCAGTTTTGCAGTTCAAGGCATGCGTTACACTATATGGTTGATCACAGGGACATTTCGAAGGTAGGCCTTTCAGTTCTTGTCCATACCGTAAAGCAATGGCATCCCTGAACTCGGATTTGTTCAGGACAAAGCCATATTCTTCTAACGGAAGAGCCGAAAGCCAGTTTGACGCGCCTGGCTCTCTTGCATCGTTAACGGCTTTCAATGTCCGTTGATCAAGACTCTTTTCGATTTTTTTCTCTTTTTCATTGACATAATCAACTCGCTCTTTAGCTATTTCGGATTTCAGTGTTCTTACCACGCTATTGTCAGGTATGTCTTCGCCTTGCAGAATCATCACGGCTACGAGTGGTGCTGTGACTTTCAAAGAGCCGTGATACTGGTTTTCAGAAACATCGGATAGAATAGGTATCCCGAGTCCTCCTCGTTGGATGGGAAGTGAATATAGGTCACGTTCCTGTACTGTGACAAAATTCTGAAGAACGGCTGGAAGAAATTCAGATGTGATTTTTTCGTCTAGTGGTTGAAGAAATTCATTCATTTTCTTGATTGTTCGCATGAAGAATGTAAATTTGTGAAGCATGGCATGTACAAAAGCAGCATATGCAGCATGTGGCTGTGATCGTGCATATTCGGTGAGTCGATCAATCTCGTCACACCAAGCTCTTACTTTCTCATTTACGTATTTTGCTTTAAAGTTGTCACTGCCGAGAGCAGCACCAAGATGTCTTTTTCCCTCGCAGGTAAATTTTACACCTGTCCCGATGAAAATTCTCTCAGCTTGTTGAAACAGAGTTCTTTCTTTTAGTATTAGCCAGCTTTTAGAAGCATTTACATAATACCCAACTTTGCGCCCTTCTGCAACCATTTTATCCCACCATTTTCTAAGTTCAAGTAGCTTCCCAGCACCAGTAATATCATCTGCCAGACTCACTTGGTTCACTGAGGGTACATCGTTTTTAAGTGCTCTCAGCAGCGTGCTTGTTCCCAGAGCGTAGAATGGCATTGCAAGGTTATCGCCCTGGGTAGTTCCTTCAACAGATGAGATTTCTCCACCACCGAGTACAATCATTCTCACTGGCTTTCTGTAGGTGTTAATGAGTATGGTGGAAAAGGCTGGACATATGATGCGAATATTGTGCAATGCCACCATTCTATTTAATGAATTAAAGGTATTACTAGCGTCTACGAGAACTACAGCATCGGAGTTTTCGTCCTCGAATATCTTCCTCATAGAGTGGATTGCGGCTTCAGCCCCACCTTGTATACCAGTTGCAGTTTGCAATGGGCCTGCTGCTTGCTGTATTTCAGTTTTTAGAACCCAGTTGATGCATTTTCCGACTATTCTCCTCAGAACTTCTGCAATCCCAATCGGTCGAATACCGGGATTTTTATTCAATGGAATGAGTCGGCATGAAACAAACGCGTCAAGGGTGGCAGGATCAATAACTTGAGTAGCAATTTTTCTCGCTAAGGTGGCTATTTGCGTACGGAGTTCTTTATTCTCGCGTTTGTACTTCACTCCTGTTAAAATATGGCGATATTGTTCAGCATCTAACTGAGAAGGGCCACCAGCGCCTTTAGTGAGACTAGCCGCCTTGTGGATCATTGTTTCGTCGATATCATCATAAAAAGATGATAGTACGCTGTCTATTGGTCCAGATAGCAGAGTTTCGTCTTCAATATGGGCTGCTGCGGGATGTTTATTTTGAAGCTCTTTTAGGACATCTGCATCTACGGTAATTATACCAGCATCCTCATCAGAAAGCATTTTTAAAGCGGCTTTTATCTTTCCTTGAAAGATGAGTCTCGAAAACACTTTTGCACGATCGTCCTTGGTTCTCCGGGTGTTTGAAATCAGTCTGGCTTGGATGGTTCGGCATTCCCGGACCGTTTCAATGATCTGGCCTTCTTTCCAGATTTTCATTCTGTCTTCGACCTTCTTACAATGGTCCTTTGCCTTGCTTGTTTTGCTCGGTTTCTGGAGTATAAGGATAGGTAAGATCATGTATACTTTGAGTGCTATTCCTTGAAACTCGCTTCCCCGGTTGAAATGGTCTAACCATTTCGTCAGTTCATTAATAAATTCCTTGGATGCTTTTTCCGTGGGAAGTTTGAATAGGTTCTTTCTCCATCTTATAATTTCCTCGTATGTATCACAGATAATTTTCACGAATTCTCTCCCTTCGAGACCATAACATGATGATGTCGGGTAGCGTTGTACTTCTGTATACTCCGGAAGATTCGGTATTCGGAATTCGGTTTCTAGTTCTATGGATACCTCGTCAATGTCAACAATCGCGGTAGTTTCTATTTGTTCATTAAGTTTTGTCAAGTTTGTTGCTTCAAATGTCTCGTTAATAACTCTATCTATTGCAACATAGTTTTTGTGAACACGTGTTAGGTGAATCTTCAGTCCAGTGGGATTTTTAAATTCTCCATTACATAGATTACATATAGAAACCATGTCTCGTCGTAAAGTTGTGTGTGGAAGTTTTTTTTAAAAATAACATAAATGTGAAAAACGACTAAATTCAGCAGTCATCCAGATTTCCAAAGTGTTTTAGTTCTTTTCGCTTCAAACTGCTCGCACTGCAACACTTTGTAACCGGAATTCTAAAAGTCGATTATATCATGCTACACTAAAATTTGTGCAACAACAAAACTTCCTTCATAAAACACGTCTTGCTCACACGACTTCAATAGAACATCCAACCAAGTCAGTTAGTTGCTAATATAAAGTTAAACAACAAAACTCAAAACTTGAAATATTGCCAGAAATCTTTAGAAATCAAGCATAAATCTTCCACTACTGACTACTCACGTCCTCAAACTAACATAAACATTGATTTAATCTCAAGTAACAAAATTATATAGATTTATATATTTAAAAATTATATTTAAAAAGTAAAAAACACCTACCGATTTATCAGCGAAGTCTTGATTTATGCATTGAGAAATCATAACTTCCATAAATATTTTGTAAAATTGCCGAACGGGAGATCCGATAATTTTAGAAAATGTTTCAAAGCTTTTTACCAATGCAATGTAAATTTTTTAACAACTTAAGGAAAATAAGGAAAATATAATAGTTGTTTTTGTAAAATTAAAAAAATACTGACAAGTTTGAAACTTTTATAGTAATATTTACGTCATTTCTACCCGCCACGCGCGAAATCGAAATTCAAGGACGTCTTAAATACGCATTAAAAACGTCTTTCCGAGTCCTCGTTTAAAACATGAATTCGACGGCATTGCGAAAACGATAATAAGACGTCTTCAAAACGTCTGATTCTAAGACGTCTTCTGAAGACGCATTATGGGCGTTTTAAATACGCATTATCAAGATACGTCTTCTGAAGACCTGATTAAGACGAATTAAAGACGTCTTCAAAACGTCTTGTGCCGTCTGGGACGCATGCCTAGTAATGAGAATGGAACACACAAGAACGTATGTGCTTTGCTGAGCAGGTTGACGTTATTTGTTACATGACTCTTGTAACAAAAGTATAAGACTTTCAAGACTGTTATAAGAGTGCTATAGCAGTGCTGTACAACAAATTTCAACAAAATTATAAGAAAATAGCAAACTCTTGTACAACAAATTACAACAAAGCTATAAGAAGATAGCAAACTCTTGTACAGCAAATTACAGCAAAGCTATAAGAGAATATAAGAAAATTATAACAAACACAACAAAATGATAGAATATGTCAACTTCATGTTATTAAGCATACTGCTGGTCTCGCTATTTTGCTTTTATTCTGTATTAAAAAAATGACTCTCCCTAATAAAAATGGTGGAAACAGCGATCGATAATTTAATCGGCTACGATATTCCAGGTGAATTCCCACCACCACCTTCAGATGGTAAAAAGCAAAAATTGCCCGAGTATGTCTTAACTGGAAATAGCAAGCTATACTTAGGGAAAATGTACACGGAAGAGCAAATTAACAAACTCAAAGATGAAGAGGTAGAAAAACTTTTTAGTATCTACGAAGCTAAACTAGCCGGTCAAATGATAAAATCCTTGGGGAAATCACTCATACACATTTATTCCATGGGGGCTTGTGCAACGTTTGGAATAAACAATCAAGATGCATTGAGCAATGACCTGGAAACTGACCCCTTCTTAAACTCTGCCCTTCAAAGATTTACATGTGACTTATATTATGAATTCGGCACTTTTCTAGCACCACTCAGTGTTGGACTTATTACCTGGAGACATTACCTCAATGGAATAAATTTAAACACAAACAATATAAATATAGCAGATAATAAAAATGTCAGAAGAACAGACTCCCATTCAAGTGACAACGAAGAACCCTAAAAAGGTTGAAACAGGTAAGAAGTTGGCGGAATACAACCGTAAAAAACGAGAAGAATTGAAACAAGTTTCACCTCAAAAAGAAGTGGAGAAGCCCGAGGCCTCTCTCACCAAACCAAATGAACAACCTATGAACTACACCTATGGTGTAGGTGGAATAATAGCTCTCGGTTTAGTTGGTGGATTTGCTTATTTTGTGTATAAAAAGAAAGAGCAAATATTACCCCGTGGGTCACCACTAAAATCTAAAATAAACAAACTTGAAATGGAATAAAAAGATAATCTCGCAATATATAATCTCGCAATATATGTAACAAATATGGACAAGAAAAGTATCGTCAACGATTTATATCACGCATCAGTCGTCTGCGTTTTCGTTATCGGCTACTCTATGCTAGGAAAAGAGGTATTAAAAATGACACCTCCCTCAATTCAAAAGTTCGACTTGGTAGATACGGCAAAACTAGTTGCTATTATCAATATCTAAATATGGCTTCTATGGCAATGATGTTAGGCTTTCACAGGATCAAGCTATCTGTTTTCAAGTTTGTCCAAAGAAAGAATCGATAAAGAGAGAAAACGTCATGAATTAGCCATAGAAAAATTACAAAAAGCACAGATTGAATGGCAGCAAAAACGACAGGAAAGGATCGATTTCATCAATAAACAACTAGCGCTCGAAAAGAAGGCTGAGACTAAATTCGTAGAGCTAAATGATGCAATGAGAGAGTACAGTAGGGTGTTTAGTAAGGCTAAACCTCTTGAACCATTACCACGGGAGCGTGTATTGAGCGACTTTTATACACCGAGTCATGATCAACATGAAAGGGAATTGGCTTTTATAGCTCTGAGTATGATCGGTGTTGGTGGAATTGTGTGGTATTTTGAAAGATAAAGACCATCAACAAAAATTATTTTACACGATACATGTAACATATACACCTTCAGGTGGTTACCGTCCAGCCACAAGGTACGTATAGATCAACCCCCCCCCCCTCCCCCCCCCCCCCAACCCCTACAATCACAGCCCATAAGTTTTGACTTAACCAACCTACCGCTTCTTTTGCTCTGTTCAATATCCATGATACGATAGACCCAATTATTCCCGGTAAAGCCTCTGCCGCTTTAGATGCCAATCTACCTAGAAGTGATGCTTACGCTGTGAGTTTATTTTTTATCCATTCCTTTGCATCGTCCTTTTTATCACCACCAAACGCTGTCAGAACGCTAACGATTGTTATACCTTGTTCACGGAATAGTGTTCGTATCCTTTCACCCAATGTGGTATCTTTGTCGAGGACTTTCGCAATGTTTTCTTTGATGCTCGTAACTTGACTGTTTAGTTTGCCTTTGAGAATATTAATGTTCTCTTTCCTAGCTTCCAACTCTTCACATAATCCCTCCATTCTCTCTTCAACCTCTTTTCGTTGTTCATCTGTGTATGTTGCATCATTTTTCATTTCTTCCAACTTGTTTTTCTCCTTATCGATATGCTGTTCTGTTCGAACCTTTTTTGCAGCCTCTTCCTGAAGACCTCCTCGTATGTTTCTCAGCACTTTATCCAATCCTAACAGCTCACGCACAGGATATTCAAATAGATCGCCGGTCTGAGTTGTTTCATGATCGACTGATTGTTGTCTAAGCGCTGAAATTAAATCTTCCGTACTGTTCACCACATCACCGGACAGATCTTCCAACTCTACATCAGTTGCTGCTGTGATTTTAGATGTCGAAGGAAGCTCTTCTTATATTTTGTTAAGTACAGCTACCTGTCTGGCTGAAAATTTGCTCTTAGGTATATCATACCCTAAACTACGTAACCTGTTCTTGCCCAATATTTCAGCTATAGTACCAGTAGCCCTTAGTCTTCCATTGTTTGTCAATGGTTTGCTACTGTCTTTGTAGTATAATTCACTATCTCTAATTTCAAACTGATCGGTATATTACGTCTCAGGTTGTGACTGGAATTTTTCGGATAATCTATCATACAACCCTTCAACTAGTTCTTTCAAAACTCTAGTATTCAGACTGAGACCTCCAAATGATGTTTCTCGACCTTCGGCTGTATGTATCTGTCCACCCGTACGATCTCCAGTTGGTATGAGAGGAAACGTCTCATCGGTTGTTTCATCTGTCGTTATCCCATGTTCACCAAAGGGGTCAATGTCAATGTCTGTCATATTATTTATTTATTTAGTTAGAGGATAATTTATTATTTATTATGTTATAATAACCCTCTAAATATGAGTTTTAAAATTTATCCAAAACTACCCACTGCTCCTGAGGATTTGAGTGAGCAGGAAAAGATTAACGCAAGCTTAATAAATTCTGAGTTTGAAGAGTTGATAAGACTGAAGGACAAGTTTAGCATCAAGCTCAAGAGATACAACAAGGCGATAGAACGATCGATGCTACTAAATACTAGCTCAAGCGCTATAACCATTGGCTCTGGCATCGGTTCAATTGCAACAGGGGCTACTATTATCGGAATGCCTATTTCTGCAGGATTAGGTGGTGTAGCCTTAGCCGGCTCTATCTGTACCGGACTTAACACAGCTGTCATCAAAAGATATCAAAAGAAAGTAGAAAAGGTGATAAAATTATATGATATTGTCACATCCTCAATCGCTTTGTTCGTCAGTCAGGCGCTGAATGATGGGAGGATCAATTACAAAGAATTCCAGGTTTTGCAGGGAACATATTACAAAGCTTTAGAAAGACTCAGTTCTACAGATAGAAAGATGGAGACTGAAACCCAAAAGCAATTTCAAAAAAATTTGATGGTAGAATTTCAAAACCTGAAAAAATCCAGAACCGAAAATGGTTACTAGGATGTGCGGTTATGTGCTCCTCAATAAATGAAACTGATATAAAGAGATCTGATCACAAGTATATATAGATATAAAGAGACAATGGAATTTCCAACAGTTGCAACATTTGAACAAAACATGCAACAAATTGTTCCAATCTTAAAGTGGAGAGAGCTAACTGTAAACGTGATTTATCATGTTAAATCTGTAAGTGAGATAAATACACCTGCATCTGAATTTGGTTCTGGAACAGTTATGTATGCAGAGGTCCAAGATAGAACAGGAAATTTATATAAGACGTGGTTGCCTGCAAGACTTTGCGTTGAAATTAAAGGGTTATGGTTAGAATTCTAGAGAAGCCTTTATCAGACCGAAGGGGCTCTAACAATCTGAAAAGAATCATGAAAGGCAATTCTTTGATTATGACATTATGTGGCGCTAAACCTCGTCGCTAGACGACTCATCTTTACTTGTTTCTAGTAAAGATACTTTGTATGTACGGTTCACCAACCTTGCACATAATCAGGAGGTAGCTCTGTATCCTCAGGTATCAACATCAACTCTTCTTTCACAAAAGCTCGTTCAGGTCCATCTTGAAGGTAATATAGTACACGGTTACCTGGTTGATCTATTACCTCACTCAATCTATATGTCCTCTTTGACCATATCCTATCGGTTGCTCTTTTTCGATGGTCATCGCGCTCTTCACCCGGTTGCAATAGACATCTATACAAACCATCTTGAGGTAGCTCTACTTCAGGTGGATAGCTCTCTTGTTTGGCGAGAGGCACCTCTTTCAATTTGATGGCATCTTTCGGTTTCATACCGATCATCTGAGTCTTCGTATCGTTTAATCTACCCACAAGTTTATACAAATATTTGACCTATGTAGATGATACCTTTTCTGAATCATTCAGTTCTTGAGCATCTTGCATTTTGAATAAATTTTCAGCAAGTATCTTGTTCAATGCCTCAACAAAAGCTGTATGGGTATGCTTATATTTAGTAGGTGCTCTTTTAATTTCAACATTATTCTTCTCCAACAATTTTGATACATCCGCTTTGAATTCTGAACCGTTATCACATTGAAATACTTTTGGATAAGTTAACGGTCCAACCTTGTAGATGTCTTCAATCATAGCGGCAACTTCTTTCGCTCTCTTAGTCTTCAAAGGTCGGGCTACTTTATATCTGGAAGGAACATCGACACCAGCCAAAATGTACTTGTATTTATTACCATATAGCATATCACTAGGCATATACAATATATCAAATTGATGAATTTCATTCGGTTTAGTCACCGCATAGATGTACCTGCCACAAAGCTTGCTTTGATAGCCACTTCTTAATTTCCTTCGGTTTGAAACCAAATCCTCTTAGATTGCGAATAGCCTTTTGTCCTTTCCATAAGTTTTGAGGTTGATAGTAAATCTCTTGAAGTTTAGAGTCTGACATCTTTTATCTTATTATACTAATTCGCGATTGTGCATCCGGTTTTTATTTTAGAGAGTGACATATTTGTTTTTTTTTCACGGTCAAATCCTTCTTATTTTTTCCCTTTTTGTCGTAAAACCACGTCAAAGCGAGAACACTTTTTTTGATTTTCCGCGATTAGTATATGCTCCTCCGTTTTGTTATTTTTGGCTTGCGCAGTGGAAATCAGCCGAAGAACGTCTTTGGAGGAGTGCGAGCAATGCAATGTTAATCGTTCGAAATTTGTCAACGATCATTTCGTGAGCAAGAAACTTCGCGAAGAAGACGTGTTTCTTTTTGTATACGAATATTTTGATTTAAATTTGATTGTTTTAGGCAGCAAATCGACGAAAGAACTGAAAAAAATTTAAGTTTCGGGATCGTTTTCTTTTCGGGTTTATCAAGTAGAGTACATTATTGTTTACAGTGCAGAATGTACAAGAATCTTTTACTTATTTACTAACTTTACTTATTATAATACCTTTCCTTTTTTGTTTCTAGAACTTAAAAACGGATGCCTGTAGAAAGATCTTTACTCAGGTAAAATGCTTTTGTTTTTTTATCGTTTTCGTTGAGCTACCACTTCGTAGAGATTTAATTAAGAAGTGGACATAAATATACGAAAAACTGATTGTTTTCTTCGTTAGCATATCAGTACAGAAAGACGAAAAAGAAAGAAAAACTTTACGGGGCGAATAACTTGGATGTGGTGGAGCATCGTTGTTATTGTTAACAACAGCATGCTTAGCAAAGGTGATGTTACTTATTATTATTCTGTATTATTATATTGTTCTGTTATTTACAAAAACAAAAATGGTTCCAGAGTTGTGACCATGAGGCAAGCGTAAGCTGTTGCTGTTGAAAGGCTCTTTGGCTGTAGCTACATCATACATGATCTTTATAGATTTTATTCATTTAAGGGTATTTTTACTTTTTAAATGTGATTATAGTGTCTTCTTCTGCATGGTTTATTCATTTAGATTTGTTCCTTTTTCACAAGAAAGAAAGTAAAAACAAATAAACGTCATTTAGGAAAGTATCATCTTTATATTATGAGTTTGGGAATACTTGGGTATTTAGTTTGATCATGTTCTTCTTCGTCATCCAGCTAATAATTATTCACTGTTGTTTCATGTGTAATGTATCTCTGTCTGACTTTCCGACTATTATCAGCATCATAATTTGAATTTGTTTTTGATAATGCTCCCAGTGGATGTATATACCTGTATTTGTTTATGCGACATTCTAATTCATGGAATTTTTCTTATTTTTTTATTTTTTCATGTTAATGCATTATTTTGTGTTATGGTAATCGTTTACGTACTATGCCTGGGTAATTAACTTTGGCATTATGATTTTATTTATTTGTGACTTCTGGGTGTAAATTTTTGTTCTTAGTTATTGTTTTTAGGATAAATGCGTACTTGAATTTAATTTTTTTTTTCTTTTTTTTTGTTGTTGTTCATTTCAATATTCTTATAGCATGATTAGGTTTTCGGTATTACAATTGAAATATTATGCTTTTAGGTAATAATAAAAAAAGCATAAAGAAATGAAACTCATGGTTTTAATCATGACGTTGATGGTTTTGGGAAGAACAGACTAAATATCATTTCAAAAATTCATTAATGGTTGCAGTCCAGTAGTAACTTTGGAACAAAAGAAAAAGTTGGAAGGTATCAATTTGTTTTGAATTAACATTTTGTAATGTTTGGTTTCGTATGTATGGGTAAACAGTTCTGTGTTATATGTTGCCATTTTTTTTACATTAAAGTTACTTCTCTTCTGCGTATAAATATATTATTCTGAGCCATGTTGCTATTTGTTTCTGTTTTTAATCTTCTGAATGTAAGAAATGAATTAAAACATTAATGCCTGTAGAAACTTTTACACGAGTTAAATTTCGCAACACAACGCATACTGAACATGGGTGGCGAGCAACACCGCCTGGGATGTTTTTGAGTTGCGATTCTATGATTTATTTTTTCGTCACGGGGTACGTACACGGGAATGGTGGATTTGACCTAATGTTTTCGAAGTTAAGTTCGGTAAAAAGTTTTTACCCGGGATACTAGTCTTATTATACTAATTCGCGTGCGTGTGTAACACATTTAACTTAGAGAGTGATTGTTTTTTTGTTTTTTAACAGTCAAAATCTTCTTAATCGTGGTCATTTTTTCGTTAGACCATTGATAATTGACGATCAGTATAATAGCACGCGGCGTGACGTCAGTTATTTTTGTCGTATCACGGGGGAGCCATTGCATTGCATCCCCAATCGAACGCGGCGTTTTTGGGGAAATATCTCGAGAACCAATAGCGATAACTGACGTTTTTTAGGGTCGGCAACACGGGTGATGGGGTGACGCAACATTTGGGCCTAAATTTTATTTGGTACTGCGGCTATGACGTCATTAAAATCTTTGACCGACCATATCTCCGGAACGGTTGGTCGTAGTGAAACGATCCCATACATTTTTTTGATCAGTTTTTCAAGCTCTACAGCATGGGTGCACTTTTCATTTCCAATTCCGTAATTAAAATTTTCGTCACGGGGTACACACACGGGAACGCGTCGTATTTCTGCAGATTTTTTTCGAAATTAAAGTCGTAAAAAACGTTTACGCGAGATACTATCTACTTATACTAATTCGCAATCGTGCATACCACTTTTATTTTAGACAGTGTTTTGTTTTTGTTTTTTTCACGGTCAAAATCTTCTTAATCATGGTCATATAGCGGCAGTTCGACCATTGAGGCAACTCTTGCAATGCCTATTTTTTAACATTTGTTTTGACACGTGATCGCCGTTTCGCCGTTTTTATTGGTTGCCGAAATCGGAAAAACCAAAGCAACCAATTTGTTGAAAAAAGTAAACAAATTAAGTTTTTTATTCATTGCGGTTACGCTTCAGAAATAATATACAATACGTATAAACAATTGCAATTGTCTATAAATCAATATCTATAGTTATCAATCAAGTTTAGCAGTTAATCAAGTTTCATAAAGTTTATCAGTTTATCGAAAGCGAAAGAATTACGTAACGAGGTAATAATTGTGCTTATTATTTTATATTCTAAAGATGGCAAACTCCACGAAGGTTTTTCCAACCCAACCTAAGAGACTACTTATTGTCTATTATTATTAACTTTTCTTTACTTCACATCAGGTTAATGAGTTCATTGCTGTCCTGCTGTGTAGTAGAAAGAAAGATAGTTTTGTAAAGAAAGAAAGATAGATAGGTTTGTAACCTACGTTGTTTGTTTGTGTCAGTTTTCAGAGTGTCAGTTAATCAGTTTATCAAGTTCAGTTTATATTTTTGCTTTCCCCTAGGTTGTTTAGCTCTCTGTTTGCTGCTGTTGACCCTTTGTTAATTTGTAGAAAGAAAGGTTTGTTTTCGCTTCCACCAGGTTTTGTTGGTGCTGTTTTTCTTCACTGACTGGGGGTGGTTATATTTCTTTCTTCTATTATTGTTTGTGTTTCTGTATTGTGATGTTTAATATAAGAGGCACTAATATTATTCCTGGCTTCCAAGCAGTTTTTAGGAATGGTCAGTTTGTTTTGCAGCCACCTGATCAGCAGCAAATTCGCTCTGTTATTCAGCGTAGGCATGCAAATGAGGATGTAGCTGAAGCAAGGCGCCAACAGCTTCAGGCAAATAACATCCATCCATTATCTGAAAATGAGAGACTTAGAATCAACAATGCTCAAAGGCGTGTTGAATACCGTCAAGATGAAGAGCCAGTTGAAGGATTAGTCAGGCGAAATGAGAATGCACAACGTATGAGGGTTAGGCGGGCTGTTCGACGAAATGCAAATCGTGCTGCTCGACAAGACCAAATGCCTGAGCTACATTATCTTGGTGCCATGGACAAGGTCTGTCAGTTTTGTGGTGCTAAGATGTTTGGTGACGAGACCAATTTTAAGTGCTGTCACAATGGTAAAGTTCATTTAGATGGCATTTATTATCCTAATGATCTTAAAGAACTTTTAGTAGGTGATTCTAATCAAGCAAAGAACTTTCAAGAAAACATTCGAAAGTTCAATAGTTCGGTTGCTTTCGCTTCGATGGGTGCGAAATTGGTTGTGCCACAAGGTCGTGGTCCGCCAGTTTTTCGTATTAATGGCCAGGTATGTCACCGAACAGGTAATTTACACCCACCACCGGGTATTCCTCCATCCTTTGGTCAGTTATATATCTATGATGGTATGGATGCATTCAATGAGAGAATGGCAAGACCAGAAAATCGAGGTTGTTGTCCCGAAGTCATGCAAACTTTGCAAGACATTATTTTAAGGGAGAGTCCATTTGCAGCTGCTTACAAACACATGGGTGAGGTAGAGGCAGAGGAATTTCAAGTTGCAAATGAACAAAATCGTCGCCCATCTGAGGTATATAAATGGAATGTATGAAAATTAATAATTAAAAATCTTTGAACTAATATTTACAGATCTTTGCTATTGTTTTCCAGGTTAGAATGCATTTGAGAAGTGGTGGTGACCGGCGTCGATACAATCTACCTCACCATGATGAAGTAGCTGCTGTTTTTGTTGGTGAAGATGGTGCACCACCATTGGCTCGGGACATCGTTGTTTACCCTCGAGATAGACCATTGCAGGATTTGCCTGTGCATTCGCCTAATCTCGATCCAATGGTATATCCTGTATTTTTTCCAAGAGGCGAGTTCGGTTGGAGTTCCGAAATTCCTCATGTAGCAGAATATACAACAGGCCGGCATTGTCGTACTACTATGTTGCAGTATTATACTTATAGGTTTGCGTTTAGAGATGCTTTTAGTCCCATTTTAAAAGGTAAAAGATTACTTCAACAATATGCTGTAGATTGTTACTGCAAAGTTGAATCTGACCGTCTTAATTATATTCGTCAAAACCAGGCCAATTTCCGTGTTGAGCAATATCAAGGGCTCATCGATTATCTTGAAAATGTTGCAGAAAATCGTGGCCTTCATGCAGGCAGACCCGTTATTCTTCCCTCTTCCTTTCAGGGTGGTCCTAGGGCCATGCAACAGAATTATCAAGATGCTATGGCTATGGTAACTAAAATGGGCAAGCCGGATTTGTTTTGCACATTTACGTGCAATCCGAAATGGAAGGAGATCACGGAAAACTTAGATAATGAGCCTGCACATTATCGTCCGGACTTGATTACACGTGTTTTCAATTTGAAATTAAAAGCGCTTTTGGAGGATATAAATAAAAATGGAGTTTTGGGAAAAGCAATTTCTCATTTGTATGTTATTGAATTTCAGAAACGTTCTTTACCTCATGCTCATATTCTTATCCATTTAGCACAAGAGGACAAACTGCGTAATGCTGATGACATTGACAGCTTAATCTCTGCTGAAATACCAGATCCTGAACAGGAACCAGAACTTCATAATATCATCAAGTCATGTATGATTCATGGTCCCTGTGGGAATGCTAACCCTAATGCAGTTTGTATGGGAGATGATGGCAACTGCACCAAGGATTTTCCAAAGCGATTTTGTGAAACGACCCAAATGAATGCAAATGGGTATCCACTCTATCGCAGACGTAACAATGGCCGTACTGTGAGGGTAAGAAATGTGGACTTAGATAATCAATGGGTAGTTCCATACTGTCCGTGGTTGTCCAAGAAGTATAATGCTCACATAAATTTGGAAGCATGTACCACGATCAGGAGCGTGAAATATCTCTTTAAATATGTTTACAAGGGACATGATCGTGCTAATGTGGAGATTAATGAACGTTTGGAACATGACGAAATAAAAACATTTCTGGATGCTCGATATGTCAGTGCGCCTGAAGCATTATGGAGAATATTTGAGTTCTCTATGCATGAAAAATCGCATACTATTAAGCGATTAGCTGTTCATTTACCTGATCGCCATCAAGTTTATTTTAGAGCTGGTGAAGAGGAGGCAGCTGCTGAAGGGGCATTAAAGGATAGTCACTTGACAGCATGGTTTAATCTGAACGTACACGATCCTGATGCACGCCGGTATCTTTACTCAGATATTCCGTATCATTATGTTTTTCATGATAAGGAGAAAAAATGGAAAAAACGAAAAAAGACATTAAAACCAATAGTTGCTCGGTTATACAATGCTCGACCGTCAGAAGGAGAACGTTTTTTTCTACGAGTTTTGTTGTTGCATGTTGCAGGTGCTACGTCTTTTGAGGATTTGCGTACTTTCAATGGAGTGGTTTACGACACATTCCGAGAAGCATGTATTGCCAGACGTCTTCTGCAAGATGATGCAGAATGGCACAATACATTGGAAGAGGCTTCAACATTTCAAATGCCCCAACAGCTTAGACAACTGTTTGTTACTATTTTGACTCACTGTGAGCCCTCTAATCCTCTTGAGTTGTGGAATACATTCAAGGGGAATCTGTGTGAAGACTACCTTCGAACATTGGCTGTTGCTCAAGCTGAGCAAAGGGTTTTGGGTTATATTGATAACGTCCTGAGACAATTTGGTATGACTTTAACACAGTTTAATCTTCCTGAGGTGGTTCAGCAGGTTGCTCAGGAAGAAGATGATGTAAATATTTACGTTGACAGGGCGGACCAGGTAAGGCCTCTGCTTAACGAACAGCAGTTAGTTGTGGCAGATGCGATTTTGTCTGCAGTTTCGAATGTGCGTGATGGTTTAGCACAAGTTGAAACTTTGTTTTATTTGGACGGACCGGCAGGCACAGGTAAGACGTTTACATACAATTATGTTATTGCAGCATGCAGAGCCAGAGGTTGGAAAGTTGCTACTGCTGCATATACAGGTATTGCAGCCACCTTACTGTCTGGTGGTTGTACATTGCATTCATTATTTCGTTTGCCTGTTCCTGTTTTAGAAAATAGCGTATGTAATATAACACCGGCATCAAAACATGCAGAATACCTTCGAAGTGTCGACCTGTTTCTGATTGATGAAGCGACTATGGTTTCTACCCATGTTTTCCATGCTGTGGACAGATTACTCAAGGATATTTGTGGCAGTGATGCACTTTTTGGTGGCAAGGTTCTTTTGTGGGGTGGAGATTTTCGTCAGTGTTTGCCGGTTGTGAAAAAGGGAAAGCCAACCGATGTTATTGAAGTTTGCTTGACCAGTTCTGTGTTATGGGCATCAGTGGCGAAATACTCTCTCACTGAAAATATGAGAGCCAGACCGGAAGAGCAAGAATTCTGTACTTGGCTGTTGCAACTTGGAAATGGTGAACTTCCAACGAAACAAAGCGAACCTGCTAAAGGTTCCATCGAAATTCCTGATTGTTGTGTTGTTCCTAAAGATACTTCGATTATATCTGTTATGTACGACGGACTGGAGCCTCACGAATATGCCACCACAGCCATTCTGACCCCGACAAATGACCAATCACTGATCATTAATAATGAGGTGTTGGACAGACTACCTGGAGACGCAGTTTGCTATTACAGTGCTGATGAAGTGGCGTGTGACGATGAAGAAGAGCGGCAAAACTATCCGGTTGATTTTCTGAATAGTATTACACCATCCGGTATGCCTCCACATTGTTTGAAACTAAAAGCTGGGGCTATTATTATGCTTTTGAGGAATCTGAACATCAGGAAGGGTCTCTGCAATGGCACCCGCTTGATTGTTCGTGAATTGTCGCATAACTTTATTAAGGCTGAAGTTTTGACAGGGTCAGCAGTTGGGGAGCTGATTTTTATACCTAGAGTACAATTGTCACCATCCGACACAGGTATGCCTTTTGTATTGAAGCGCAGACAACTTCCTATTCGGTTGGCATACTCTTTTACTATTAACAAAAGCCAAGGTCAAACGTTTGATAAAATTGGTTTGTTTTTGCAGAAACCGTGTTTTTCCCATGGACAGTTGTATGTTGCCTGTTCAAGGGCAAAAGCATTTGGTAATGTTAAAATCAAAGTTGCCGGTACGGGTAAGCAAGGTTATATTAATGGAAAGATGTATACTCAAAATGTTGTCTTTCCACAGGTGTTGCTGTGAATGTTGTGATTGTCGTGGCCTATTCGGTTATATAACAAAATAGCATAAATACCTACAGTAGAGGCTACAGTTTATTCTTTTGTGGCTTCTTCTGTACGTCAGCCACTGTTTGATGTTGTGGCTTATTATAAGTGTGTAGTTTAAATACCTACAGTAGAGGCCACAGTTGATGTTTTTGTGGCTTCTTCTGTACGTCAGCCACTGTTTGATGTTGTGGCTTATATAAGTGTAGTTTAAATACCTACAGAGTGGCTGCTGTTGATAGTTGTTGTGGCTTTTTCTGTACGTCAGCCACTGATTGATGTTGTGGTTTATTATAAGTGTAGTTTAAATACCTACAGAGTGGCTGCTGTTGATAGTTGTTGTGGCTTTTTCTGTACATCAGCCACTGTTTGATGTTGTGGCTTATTATAAGTGTATCGTAAACATTTGGTGTGGCCACTGTTTAAATTGTTGTTGTTTGGCAACTTTGTACCTAATGAACAGTCTGTATGTTTTGTTGTTTTTTTAGGTGGAGTACAAGTCCCATTGACTTACGTTCTCGCCGTGTACTCCGTTACCATGAATTGTTCCTGAAGCAAACTTTGTGAACAATTCATGAACCAAAAGTCAGGGCATGCTCCATATTATCTCTCCATGATTGTAACTTTTGTTTTTTCTTCATTTAGAGCTATAAATATAATTATCATGGCAGATCAGTTTGGAGAGCCAATGGAATTGTCCCAGGGTAAAACTTTTTTTTTTTTAACTTTCTATTAAAATAAATAAATTTTTGAAGCCTATTCATTTCATTTCAGAAACGGAAGATAGATTATTAGATGGAGGTAAAATTGTTTGTTTGAGATAAAGGTTTCGAAAGAGCATTCATTCTCATACTCTTATGATGTCTTAAGCTTTTCTGTATACTACCATTATAACATCATCCTTTCCTTCAATAGATACTGATGACATAGAAAATCCAGAAACGAGTAAGGATTTTTATTGAAACTACTTTGGTTTTCAATGTTTGCAATTTTTGTTTTCTTCATTTTTTTCTTTTAAGTGTATGAAGTTTATGATGCCTACTTTTAAAACTTTTTTATTTAGATGCTTCTTCAACAGCTAATAGTAAGCGTCAATATACATTAATGTCTCTTTTCCATTATGATATCCTTATATATACTACTTTTTCAATGATGTATTTGCGCTTTATGCTGCCATTATAACATCATTCTTCTTTCATTAGATATTGGTAATGAAGAAAATGTTAAACAGGGTAAGGATTTCAATTGAAATTATTTCTTATATTATACTGAGCAGGTATACCATTCTACCTACATATTTTTTTTTGTCAAAATCTACTACTTCTCTTTTCCGAACACTAATTTGTCGACGATATATTGTGGATTTCTGTATGCTGTCATTATAACATCTTCTTTTACTCTATTTGATATAGATACCAGTGAGACACTTAAAAAGAGTAAGGATTATTATTTGAATTGCGTTTTTATGTTCCATCTATATAGTTGCTTTCAAGTGTATGGAATTTTTGTATGACAGTCACTTTTTAATTTTTTTTATTTAGATGAAGCTTTACCAACAGCTGATAGTAAGAGCTGATACACATTAATGTTCCATTGTTAGTGCCACATGTTTTAACTTTTACAATCACTTTATTGCATTTCATTTAGTTGCATTATCATCGTCGTCAATAGCTGGAAGTAAGCAATATTTTTGTTTCATTGAAAGATTTGAGAAGTAAATCATATTATTCTTATTCTTAATGTATTTCCATGTTTAACATTTTCATTTTCTTTGTCAGATTCTACACCTAATGATGGTGGTGAAAGTGGTAAGGATTTCAATCAGAATTCATTTCAATTTTTTTTTAAATGTAGTATTTGTAACCTGGGAATTGTGTATGAACATTACTAACATAATAACTTCTTCATATTTATTGATGTTACATCCGTATGTCACAATTTTCTCAATCCTCTTATGTCATTTCATTTGGCCATTACTACATCTTTGAAGAATGGTTATATCTTCCTTTAATAATATTTTCCTTATAACATTTATAACATTATAACATTTTACTTTCCTTTGTCAGATTCTGTAACAACCACTGGTGGTAAAAGTGGTAAGGATTTCAATTGGAATTCCTTTCAGTCTATTTTATAATGCAGCATTGTATTCTTGGGTATCACATTGCTTAAAATCAAATTGCTTGAGTTTCGCTGTATGAAGATTTAAAATATTTAGTATAGCGACTACTTCTTTAACTTCAACATTATTAATTAACAATCACCTTATTTCATTTTCATTTAGCTTCATCATCATCATCATCATCTGTGGCACAAAAGAATGGTGGTGTCTTGGCTGTTACAAAGGAATGTAAGTTTCTCTTATGAATTTTACCAATTTGAATATCAGCCTTTTGCTTCTTTACTAATAAAAGTTATTTCAACAATATATTGCAGATTCGTACCAAGACTTCCTCTTATACCGAAGGAGTCATCCTGGCCCCCGGTCTCAGTCAGCATTCCGGGTATGGCGAAGACTTGGGGGGCGGGACCATCCACATTTCAGATGGAACAAAAATAAAAAAAATAAAAAAAATAATCCGCAGCAAGTTCTCCAGCAACCACCAGTGTCTGGCAGTGTAGTGCCTGAAAATAGGCGCTACACTATATATAATAATTTTGCCCCATCAGTTTTCAATTCATTTAAGTGAGTACACAGTTCTTTGTGGTAATCATTTGGTTGAGCCTTAGGTGAATGAACATCTGACCCACATTAACCTTGAACGCCTAAGGTCTTCATGACAACATAAATAGACTCATTTTAAATGAATTGAAAATTGATGGTGGTATGAAACTACCATACATTGAGATAAGTTCTTCTGAAAAGTTTCTTTGTTTTTCAATACGCAATAACACTATGATACAAGCAATTGTATGGTAGTTTCATAATGTTTATTATACTAATGTTAATGTTTATAGAAATGTTATAGTTTATCTTATTAGAATAAAGTTATTTGCACCAATTTCTTTTGCTTACCTCTTTCATTACAGTACTCTGACATTCTAGCTTTCACACTGTCAATTTACTAACCTAAGATTTGTGTTTAGTTATGTCTGCCACTTTATCAGTTAGTGTTGCATTAGTGTTGAACAAAAATTTTACAATTTTACAGTCAGCACATTTATTAAAAAATATCTGCGAAGGAAGGCATTTCTAAAGAAATCTACTCATTTTCACTGAGGATGCTCTCCATCACAGTGATTTTTTGATGATTTTCACACTGGGTTACAGATCTGATTAATGGAGTGCCATCTCATATGGATTTCTTCTTTCTTTTAAATAGTGCGGCTTTTGTCATCGTAAATAAAGATTAACAGCTTAGTTTCCAATCAGTTTTTAAGGCTGCTTTGACATGATTATTTGTTCTCTGCATGCAGTAGATGATTATAGGTTTAGACACATATAAAGATATTCAGATGTTTACAGTTAGTTTAGATGTGAAGGGAAACAATGGTGAGTCAAATTCAAACTCATCATTCAAGCTAATTTTGTTGCTACTCACAACTTATTTTTTGATTACATTTACAGATTGGCGGCAAAGAATTACTGCAATCAACGTCCTTATCCATTGCTCATGGTATTTATTTCATCAAACATTTTGTCTATGCGAAGTTCGAAATAATATCGTTATCGTTACCTCACCAACTTATTTTGAAGTTCCATGATGTATGAAATTGCTGTTTAAATGTCGTAGAAAATGGTTAATGCTTAATCAAAACGTTATTTAATACACCTTTCTGATGAACATATTTTATTGTACATTTGTATTACAATAAGTAATAATTTATAAAATATATGCCTTTGCTGACTGCAACAGACACGTATTCTGTATTAGCACCTGTAAAAACCTTTTACACTGGATGCAGGTCTTTTTGAACAGGGTTTTTGGAAAAGTTTTGGTGGGATTTGTGATACTAAGATATTATTTATGTTATCTTATGGTTATTAAATCTGAATTATTCAAAGGAATTTCTGTTACTGTTCTACGAAACCTGAACCTTTTGTATTATTGTATCACTCTTTTTACCTCAGACACTGCCAGAACCTTATTTTCATGGTCTTTTAATATGATTCTTTCCAGAAAACAATCTTATTATACTACTTTTAGTGAACTGGACGCATACTGAACATGGGTGGCGAGCGACGCCGCCTGGGCGGCTAGTCTACTTATACTAATTCGCAATGTGTGTAACACATTTAACTTAGAGAGTGTTTTGTTTTTGTTTTTCTAATGGTCAAAATCTTCTTAATCGTGGTCATATAGCGGCAGTCCGACCACGCAAGACACATTCACGATTAGTATAATAGCGCGTGGCATTTGACGTCAGATGTTTTTATGATCACGGGGAACCATTGCATTGCATCCCCAATCGAACGCGACGTTTTTTGGGAAATATCTCGAGAACCAATAGGGATAACTGACGTTTTTTAGGGTCAGCGATACGGGTGATGGGGTGACGCAACATTTGGGTCAAAATTTTATTTGGTACTGCGGATATGACGTCATTAAAATCATGATCGACGATATCTCTGCAACGGTTGATCGTAGCGAAACAATCCCATACATTTTTTTGCTCAGTTTTTCGAGCTCTTCAACATCGTTACACTTTCCAGTCCCGATTCCGTAATTGAAATTTTCGTCACGGGGTTTTTGCACATCCGTTTCGAAATTAAAGCCGTAAAAAATTTTTACGCGAGATGCTAGTCTATATACTAATACGCGCTGTGCATACCACTTTTTTCACGCTTTCACTCTCTAAAATTTCGGGTCGTTTTTGCGGTCACTTATTCATAATGGAGTGTCAGACCACGGCGGTTAATATTTTTCTACGATTAGTATAGGGGAAAACATTGCATTGCATTTAATCGTTTCAAATGTTTTGATTATTCGTGAGATCAAACAAGACAACAACGAAAGTATTGCGCAAAGATTTATTAATGTTTTTAGGGTAAGTACGCTTTAGAACTTTTTTGTTTGTTTGTTTTGTTTTTTCTTATAGTATTAATAGGGTTTCTGCGTCATTACTTTTCAAATAATACGGGATTGAAGAAATGAATATCATGGTTTTTAATCATGACGGTCTGGGTTCGTAAAGAAAATCGCAATTGTTTTTAATTCACATTTCGACACTTTTACGACTTTCGCGTTTGGCTTTTATTTACATTGGGGTGTGGATTCCATGAACAGTTACAGCGATTTTAATCTTTTTGTTGTTTACCTGTCACGGTAATTCAAATCTCCCGCGATACGGAATTTTATTGTGAGCATGCGCAATACTTACCGATTAAAATCACATCTCACAGCGAGGTGAGCCTATCAAGACCCTGGTCACCCTCATCAATAAATACTGCTCAAATTTTGATGTATGAAGTGCAAAGCTCTAACTGTAAATTTTAATCGTTTACTGGATGACCAGGGTACCACAAAGATATGTTTCGAAGGTCCTTTTGACGCTTGAGAAGATCATTGGCGCGAAAAAAGTTCGAATTTCAAAATTTTAAAAAACATTATTTTGAGCGACCTTAATATATTACCATTTGAATTTTTACGAAGAAAATAAGCTTCAAGCAACCAAGAAACATCTTATTACTTGTCAAAAAAACCTATCCTATAACTCTATCATTTTTTTAAAATTCTTTTTAAGACCTCACTTTTACCTGCCTTTTTACCCCATCCACCTCAACAACCTACATGCCATTATGGCTGATATTCACCAAATCAACCTTCAAAAATTATGTAGGATATGTGGACAAGCACTAGGAAAATCTAGTATTTGCAAGAAAAAGCAATCAAAAAGAATTGGTGAGGTATTTTGTGTTGATATTGCACAAGACAATGAGTCAGTTCACCCACCAATGCTATGCCTAAAGTGCTATGCAACTGTTATCAATGTGGAAAAAAGAGGATCAACATCACAGATAAAAGCTAAAACTTGGGTTGCACATTCAGAGAATTGTGTTGTTTGTGCATCTAAGCCAAGGGGCAGAAAAACCAAAAAGAAATCTACTGGTCGACCATCAACCAGCTCGACATTATGGACAAAAAAAATCCTAAAAGAAATACTCGAGACACTTCCAAAAAATTACACTGATGTCGCAAAACACAACTTTGCTGAAATTTCAAATCCCCATTTGAAACTTTGCATATGTCCAATATGTAATGAACTCATGTCCATGCCAGTTGTAGCCGAAAACCGTCAACATTCATTTTGTTACAAATGCATTTCATGTATTATTGAAGGAAAAGACCAAAAGGATGCCTTGTGTCCAATTTGTAAAAAATGCATTAATTTTGGAACATTAAAATCATCTTCATATGTGTTATCCATGTTAAAGTGTCTGAAATGTTACTGTACTAAAAGCTGTGGTTTGGCGTTCACAATATCGGAAATGAAGAACAAATTCCAACATGAAGAAACTTGCGTAGGATTGCAACCTGAACCATCAACATCTCACCAATCGTCATCAACATTTTCAGAAATTTTCTCCATTCAAAACTCTGAAGAATTTACTAGGAATATGGAGGATGCTGCTTTACATATCATCAAGAAAAAGCTTGAACAGTCGCAAAACCATGTTGCAGAATTTTGTTCTGGAGGTCCTCGGGTATAGAATGTTTTTATGTTACCTAAAGAAACAAATTTTTTTATGTAACAATTACTTCATTTAATAATAATCTGTTTCGTTATTTATACTCAAGTGGATATAATACTTATCTTTGTTACTTTAAGCCATTTGTTGTTACATCAATTTCCAAACAACAGAAAAATAGCTCAGATGTATGTGATCGAACACTGAGAACAAGGAATCGTATGTTGAACGAACATCTGAAGCTTACAGCAGGAAACTCTTCAGCAGCATTAACGCACCAAACTTCATCATTCATAAGAAGCTTGGACACTAAAACACAAGAGCATGTTTTGTCGAAAGCCAACATTGGTTGTGTACAAATTACAGCACCTGAAATGGTATCTCTGAAAGCTGATTTGAGAATTCCATGGAACAAACTTAAAGCAATGTCAAGGTTGTAGTTTACATAAAATCTACTATAATATCATTTCTGTTATGATACATTGCAAAATTACAATTTTTTCATAGATGGTTAAAGGCATTCAACATCGACACACCATCAATTAACAAACAACGAAACGTTGCAACAGAATGGTCTGGAGCAGACTTTTTAGTTGAGGAAGCACCCTTTTTATTTGAATCAAAAGAGAGCAAAGGGTCTTATGAAATTCAAACAGCACCTTGGGGTTATGTGTCAAATATTTATACACATCTTCTAGAGTTACTACAATCTTTAAAAAGGTACTCTTTGGCCTGTATTTACAAAAATCAAATAATAGACCAAAACATTTAAAAATCATTAACGTAAGACTTAAAATTTCAGGCACAATATGCTCAATTTCAACAAAATTTCGAATGAAGTTCACATCAAAATTGGTGGTGACCATGGAGGAGGGTCTTTTAAAATGTGTTATCAAATTGCAAACACTGACAAGCCAAATAGCAAAAATAATACAACCGTATTCAGCTTGTTTGAAGCGAAGGATTATCGCACAAATTTGAAGATAGCATTAAGTCGATTCAAAAGCCAAGTTGATGCCCTGCAAAATAATTATTGGGAGTAAGTTAACTATAATGAAATCATGTACAAAACAAAAACGGTAAAAAACAAACAAACAAACAAACAGTAATTTTATTCTTTTTTCTTCATCATTTTAGGGAAAAGAAGTTGAGAGTATTTATGTTTGGAGACTATGAATTCTTATGCAATGTATATGGACTGACAGGTGCAAATGGTAAAACAAAAAATCTAATTTCTCCTTGACAAGGTCAAAAGACATCTACAGTTATTATCAATATTATCATTCATCAATGAAAACAAATAATATGTGTTGTACTGTTTACCGACCATTTTTCATAGGACGTCACTGCTGTTTGTTTTGCACCACTACACGAGAAGCAATGCAGACTCCACATAAAAAATTTCCAAAAAGATCTCTTGAATCTCTAAAAGTGGATTTCGAAAACTTCAATTCTGCTGGTGGTGATCTTAAGAAAGCAAAATTATTTAATAATGTGATAGATGAACCCATTTTTAATATACCACTAGATCAAGTAATGTTTCTTACTTTATCATTACTTTTTGCAGAGAATAAAATAAAATACTCCATTATATACATTGTTTATATTGTAGGTTGCATTACCAGCCTTGCATATCTCACTAGGAACATATAAGAAATTCTTTGAATTGATGGAAGTGGAATGCAGCATGCTTGATCTTGAAATGTCTCATCAACAAGATGTAAATGGTGCTAGAATAATGGTACAATATAGTGACTTGGTTGACCAACAGAAGAAAATACGTTCATTGTATTACACAATAAATGACCTCAAAGAAAAAATTTCATTGGTAATTCTAAGATTTTGTAATCATTCAAACAATGAAAATATCCATACAAATATTTATTTACAAGTGAAAAGTTACATGCATGTTAGTTGTTAAGTACGGCTGAAATTTTTTTTTTGTGATGTTAGTCTAAGTTCACCCAATTACAACAATTATGAGAAGAATTAACTATCTTCAGGTACATGATGCTATCACATCCAACATTTTAAAAAACCCAGAGAATGAAGATGAAATACGTTCAATATTTACCTTACGGATCATCCATTTACAAGAGAAAATGGATGCAAAGGTAAATGTTTCTTTTTCATTAATAACACTCTTTGTAACTGTCAAAAATCATTTTTGTATAATTACACTTCAGAAAAAGGAACTACAAGCAATTTTATCAAAAACTAGTTCTAGTCCTGGTCCGTTAGTTAAAGTCCTTGAGAAAACCCTACAGTCCTTGAATGTTTGCCGTCAAGTATACCACGGTAAAAGTTTTATTGGCAATCATGTCCACAAAATGCTGAAGGTGCGTATTTCATATATAAATAGCATTAATGTATTGAAATAATTCATTAATATCTGGTATTTCATTCTTAATCTTAGTTACCAAGCATCATACAACTATGCAACAGCATTCCCATAAAAGTTGTATCACTTGGACTGTCTGGTTCAACTATTCATTATAAAGCAATAGATATAAGTACCAAATTTAAAGAATTATTCACTAAGTATTCTATTTGTCATCAGTTGATGAATTCATCCGATGTTTTTTCAGATGAGATGGTTTCTGAACTAGGTAAGATAATATTTCCTTAGCTAATTTATAAAAGTTCAATTCACTGACAAAATAAATCTAAATTATATAATTGTTTATATTTTTGCAGAGGAAAAAATTCAAGAACTAATGTCTTTTTATCGCCAAACATGGCCAGGTGAAAGTATCACCCCAAAACTCCACATGCTTGAAGATCATGTAAAAGACTTCATCAACAACTGGCGAGTTGGATTAGGCATTTACGGTGAACAAGGAGGTGAGAGTATCCACCCAGAGTTTAACAACCTGAAGAGACTTTTTTGGCACATTCCAGATGGGAAAAACAGAGTTAAGAGCATGCTGAAGGAGCACTATCTCCGTGTACACCCTATGGCAAAGACAATTAGCAACAAAACACTGAAAAGAAAAAGAGAAGAATGAAAAGATGTGCCTATTTCATCTATATGACAACGTGATTAGTTTATTCAGTGAGCTAAGTGGAATATTTTAGGGAGGTCTAAAGCGTACCTCAAATCAAAAATTAAAAAAATGATAGGGAAACCAGACCAACTCCAACAAACACACAAATCTACCTTCTTTCGAAATATATAATAGTTATTGATGTAAAAATTCAGTAAATGGACAAAATTACCATTTTTCTTAAGCTTCTGAAAGTACCGTGAAACGTTGGTACTAATATCAACGCTGCAAAAATGAGGTGATTGCTACAAATCTATACATGAATCACATAAATCTGATTTATTGAAAGGTTATACTCAAACGTTTCGTGTAATTTTTATCTTTAAAAAGAATATTATTCCTGATTTCAAGAAAAGAATAACGTTATAATTCTGCTAAACTGAGTCTTCCCTCCGCGCCATATTGAATTCAACCACGTTTTGCTGAAAATTGCGCGCATGCTCACAATTAACTTCCTTCGAGAAAACACCGTGCTGTACGCACAATTTATTTTTACTACTGCATACATCGTATCGTGAAAGATTTATTACGAATATTTTGATGTGTTTCAGATCTTCTGATTAAAAAGCTTTTCTGTTCATACTAAATATGCTTTAACCGAATACCTAAAGATTTTTAATTAAAAGAGTGAAGAGTGTTTTTTTCTGTATTGACGTTAGATATTTTTAATCATGGGGAACCATTGAATTGCATCTTCAATTTATACATATGTAAAAAGTGAAAAAAGTGGACGCACAGCGCGTATTTTTTTTTTTTTTTTTGATGAATTAAAACCCGTGTTCTACACGCTGTTCTACACGGGATACTACATTCTAAACAACATTCTACATTCCAAACATTTGAGGAACTTTATCATACTAAAATTCATTATAATAAGCCTTTCTCTCTGTTCAGCTCACATCGATTAAAACCTGTAAAAATTTTTTACACGGGTTACTAGTCTTATTATACTAATCCGCGTGTGTGCATCCCACTTTTAATTTAGAGAGTGTTTGTTTTTTTGTTTTTTCATGGTCAAAATCTTCTTAATCGTGGTCATATAGCGGCAGTTCGCCCACGCAAGACACATTCACGATTAGTATAATAGCACGTGGCATCATTTGACGTCAGTTTTTTATGATCACGGGGAAACATTGGATTGCATCCCCAATCGAACGCGACGTTTTTGGGGAAATATCTTGAGAACCAATAGGGATAACTGACGTTTTTTAGGGTCCGCGATACGGGTAATGGAGTGACGCAACATTTGGTCCTAAATTTTATTTGGTACTGCGGATATGACGTCATCACAATCTTTGACCGATGATATCTCTGCAACGGTTGGTTGTAGCGAAACAATCCCATACATTTTTTTGCTCAGTTTTTCAAGCTCTACAACATGGGTACACTTTTGAGTTGCGATTCCATTATTTATTTTTTCGTCACGGGGTACATACACGGGAATGGTGGATTTGACCTAATATTTTCGAAGTTAAGATCGGTAAAAAGTTTTTACCCGGGATACTATCTTATTATAATAATCCGCGTTGTGCATCCCACTTTTATTTTAGAGAGTGATATATTTGTTAAATTTTTACGGTCATCGTCCTCTTATGTGCGCGTAAAACCACGTAGATGCGAGAGACACTTTTTTCACGATCATTCCAAAAGCACGTGGCATCATTTGACGTCAGTTTTTTTATGATCACGGGGAATCATTGCATTGCATCCCCAATCGAACGCGACGTTTTTGGGAAAATATCTTGAGAACCAATAGGGATAACTGACGTTTTTTGGGGTCAGCGATACGGGTGATGGGGTGACGCATCATTTGGGCCTAAATTTTATTTGGTACTGCGGATGTGACGTCATCGAAATGTTTGATCAGCGATATCTCCGCCACGGCTGTTTCGGAAGCGAAACTCAGTTTACGCATGCGCCAAGTCCGACGGCTTTTTTTAAAGATGGTAGAAACACGCGTGGTTTTATACATTCCTAAGTACTAAGTTTGTATTTCCAATTTTGGAAAATCTCTCATTTCACTGGTTGCAAAATATATCAGAACGATTCACCACATGTTCACATTTCTTCGCTTACAGGAATCTAAGGTTCAGGGAGCGAGCGTAAGGCTTTGGCATGGCTATGACTTTTATCGTTTGTTTCTGACTTGAAATTTATGTCAAGGTAAACGAGGGTCATTTTTTCAACTTTCAAAGTTTTCTCATGGATTTGACTGATGTTGTATGGTAGTTAGATGGCTAATAAAAGATATTTCCAAAAGGTATAGTGCAAACATTTTTTTTAAACTTTTTACAATATCTCAAACTTTCCTGATTTTCATATACACAATTCTATGAAATTCCGTGACAAACTAAAGTTTTGTTGTTGCTAAAAGTCAAAACTGAATAAATAATACCTCTAATATTTACTTCTGATTTAAGTGATTAGCTATAATATCAAAAAACATCCTCACTTAGTGTTATTCGCTGATTTTTATACGATTACTCACTCTGACGTTCTACTCCAACAAAATTTTCGTCCCCTAAGGAAACTATTCTAAACTATTCTTCTCGTTTCCTTTTCTTCACTTTTGGTTTGATTACTTGTGCATCAGGACATGAAGCTAGCAAATGCTGTTTCATTGTATATTCTAGACGTTTTACTGGATCTTTCACTCCTACGTACCTAAGGTTAAATATGCATTTGAAACTTTGATAAAATTCATAGTGTTCCGTGTATATAAGTAATGAGTTGAAATATTCACCTGGCTTTCATCTGCTTAAATTGATGGTGAAGACTTTCCCCACCTTGCTCACCGTAAACTCCGCAAGCTGATTTCCATTGTCTAAGAAATGGCACGACGTGGTCTTCTAAAATATGTAACTTTGGACTGATATTGATTTTAGGCCAGTTCAGTCGCAAAAAGTTTAAAAATGAATTGATCGCAATTTCTAAAAAGGAAAATAAAAAATATATTACAACAGTGGTAATATTTTGTGAATTTTCTTAAAAAATTATTCTTACCAAGGGAGTCAATTTCACTTGCACTTAACTCCCTGGAGCTATTGAAAATGTTGTCACAAACAGAATACTTCTCGATTAACTTTGTAAATTTATCGCACATTGCCTGTGCTTTTTCAAGAATGTGTTCATCGTCTGTATGATTCTGAACAGCTTTGATGATCCCACTACATATATGTATGGTATTTTCTTTCTAAAATAAAAAATTTCTTATAAACTTTTAGTTTACCTCAAGCTTCTCTATGAAATGAGTCCTATCATTAACAATTTATCATATCTTACTTTTAGCAACTTATGGACATGATTCCCAATGAAGCTTTTGCCATGGTATGCTTGTCTTTCGATATTTATTTTCTGCAAACTGGCATCAAGAGACAAAGCACACGGACCAGAACCAGTTGGTAAATTTTTGATAAGGTCATTGATTGAATTTTCGATTTTGTTCTTTTCAGATTCAAGCTCATTCACTCTGGGAATATAATATGTGGAAACAACATCTTGACTTCCACCAGCTATCAGATGATATCCCAGTTCCTCTTTTATCAAATCGATCTCATCTACTATTGCCTCCTTTGCTTTCTCCAGATCTGCTCTTTTTTCAATGTAAAGTTGATATTCTATGTCTTTTGTTCCCTGCACATTTGTTGATTTTAGTGTGGCCATTTCAATGTCAAGCAAATGACATTCCATTTCCAACATGTTGAAAATTTTTCCATAAATCCCCAACGAAAGATGCAATCCCGGAATGGCAACCTTTAAAGAATAATGTGAGTCTCATCTTAATTTTTTCTTCATTTAAAATGCTTCTTAATTATATATTAAACAAAACTTTACCTGATTAAGTGGTATATTAAAGAATTGCTCTTCAATTACATTAAAATGATTTTTAGCATTCTTAACGTTTTTTCCTGCATAAACATAGGCCTCATGGTGATTTTTCAAGTTTTCGAGGGTCCGAGGCTCAAAACTTCCTCTTGCAAAAGCCGGAGACTGCATGTCCTCCCGTGTCGCTAAACACCACAAGCATGGATGACGACCTGAAATTGTTATAATGCAGTAGAGGGATATTTATAGATGTTATTTAGTACAGATTTGGGATATTTATGCTTTTTATTGTAGATTGGACACTTACCATTCGCACCAGACAATCCGTACATAGCACAAAGAAACGCATAATCGCCATACATGAACACACGGAAGTTTTGGTTCTGAAACTTTGCTTTCTGTAACATTGCAACTTGTGTTTTAAACCGTTTTAAGCATATTCGCAGGTTGCTGGTGGTGTCTTTGGCTTCAAATATTGAAAATATGACTGTATTATCTGGCCTGTTGGGATTTCTCACATTTACGATTTGATAACCCATCTTGAAGCTGTTATCGCCATGGTCTCCACCTATTTTGATGTGGATTTCACTTAGATTAATGAAACTGTGCTGCACTAGAAGATGACGTTTTTCTAACAGCGACACACGTTTGAGGCAATGACCAACCAAGTTGTAAAGATAAGCCCATGGAATAAGGATGACTTCCAATTTTGTGCCATTAGTTTTAGTTAATGGCGCTAATTCAGCATTCAACCCAGCCCCTACCCATTCTGTTGCAATTTTTCTAGTCTCCTTTTCAGATGATATTTTGACGTTGAAAGTATTCAACCAACGAGAAATTTGTCGAAACTGATTCCAGGGAATATTGAGGGACGACTTCATTGCAGCGACATGCTGTGGAGGGATGGTAGCTTGTACTTTCAGTTTTTTCACAATATTTTCACGTTCATTTTTGTCTAGACTTTGAATAATTGCAGTAGTTTGGGTTGAAATTGCACCATTACTGGGGCCAGCTATCATAGACATCACTTCTTTAGCTGTTTTTGTCCTACATTCCACGCTTCTTCTGCTCGATACATCTGAATGCTTCGTAGGGATACGAATCTGTGTCATCGTCAGTGGCTTTAAGAATTACATAAGTGTTTAAATCTGTGCAGATTAAATATAATAGTAAATATTGTGTTCATGGACTGCCTTCCCAGCGGGCATATTTTTTGAAAATCAAAGTGGTGGAGTCTATCTTGCACAAGTTTATACAGTATTTCAAAGCAAATGCACTTCTCTGCAGTGACTTTTTGCCCACTGGGATAGTTTACAGACATGAAAATCAATTATTTTTTTATGGTATTGTTGTACGTCATTTTCTTATTTGTATAGATGTGTTTTTTTATTTTAAAAAAACATGCATATACACACTCACATTCACAACAAAACTGATTTGTTTTAGATTTTTTGGTCTAAGTATGGTAGAGTATTTTACCTTAGAGCCTTTTGTAGGAAGCTGTATGCTATTGTTAGGTAACTGCGACTTCTCCATTTGAATTTCAACAACATGAGTAATACACTCCATCACCTCTTTAGGAACTTCTTGATGGGGATTAATGTTAAGAATGTCACTAGTGGTCAGGACTGGTTTTCTGCAAATGTGACCTTTGAAACCATTTATTGAAAAATTAATTTTGCAAGTGGAACACATTATATTCTGCATCAATAGGGTGTTAATAAGAACTTGTCCTGATTTTATCGAGTTGATATTGGGTGAAATATAATTGTGGCAAGAAGGGCAATTGCTATCTGTTTTTAAATGTGATGTTAGGCAAACTCCACAGAAAGTATGGTTGCAGTTAACAATATACAAAGGCCTTTTGATCAAGTCTTGGCAAATTTCGCAGATGTAAGGTCTGATATGATTGTTGATTGAGATTGAAAAATCTGTCAGGTTTAAATCAATAAGTTGCTGTGGCGACATGACATGTAGTTCGTTGATTAACGATGGTGACCAGTTGTGTTCTACTTTCAAGGGTTTGATAGGGCGACCTTTTTTTTGACTTTTGCTGGGTCTTCCACCTTTTCCTTTGCTCTTAAATAAGTCGCACGTGCCACAGTTGTCTGTGATGTGCTCTTTCCATTCTACAGGAATTAACTGGTGAATGGAGCCACGTTTCAATAAGTTATTCATTTTTGCTAGACAGTTATTGCAAAAATATTTGGGGTGAATGTTAACTGTATCTCTTGCGAAATCTGTATTGAAAGCTGAGCAAAGGTTGTTAATGTGCTCTGATGTAGCATACTTTACTCTGTAGGAAAGCATATTTCCACAAACACGACAAAGTTTTTCTAAAGCAATTTCGTGAAGTGTGGTGTTGTCCGCCATGACAGGTGAAAATAGCTGTACTTTGAAGCTTCGTAACTTTTTTTAAAAAAATGTTTGCAATGTGTAATAAAATTTAAAGGAAAGATAATTATTATGTTGTAATCTGTATTGTTATTCCTCTTGTGGCAAAACTTCAGATGTCTGCGAAAAACTACAAAGAAGTGGAATAGTTATTCACCCAGATTTTCAGGAGCTTTTCTAAATTGTAAAATTCGCGGGCTTGTCATTAAAATTTGACTACTATGATATTTTTTATGGAAAGTGTACACAATAAACTCCATCGTGGGTGGTTTATTTTGTCTCTCATATTAAGTTATGGGTAAGTTTTTGGCCCTTAAAATCCCCACAGATGGTGGAGCAGAAACGCCAAAGGAGACAATCTCATATTTTGAAACGGAAAATTGCGCATGCTCAGTCTGAGTTTCGCGAAACTAAGTGTTCGAAACAGCCGTGCCGCAACGGTTGGTCGTAGCGAAACGATCCCATACATTCTTTTGATCAGTTTTTCGAGCTCTACAACATGGGTATACTTTTGAGTTGCGATTCTATGATTAATTTTTTCGTCACGGGGTACGTACACGGGAATGGCGGATTTGACGTTGTGCATACCACTTTTATTTTAGAGAGTGATATATTTGTTTAATTTTTACGGTCATCGTCCTCTTATGTGCGCGTAAAACCACGTAGAGGCGAGAGACACTTTTTCACGATCATTCCAAAAGCACGTGGCATCTTGACGTCAGTTTTTTATGATCACGGGGAATCATTGCATTGCATCCCCAATCGAACGCGACGTTTTGGGGGAAATATCTCAAGAACCAATAGGGATAACTGACGTTTTTTGGGGTCAGCGATACGGGTGATGGGGTGACGCATCATTTGGGCCTAAATTTTATTTGGTACTGCGGATATGACGTCATCGAAATCTTTGATCAGCGATATCTCTCTAACGGTTGGTCGTAGCGAAACAATCCCATACATTTTTTTGATCAGTTTTTCGAGATCTACAACATGGTTACATTTTCCGTTTCCAATTCCTAAATTGAAATTTTCATCACGGGGACTGTTCACGGGAAAGGCGATTTTGACCCATCCTTTTCGAAGTTAAGTTCGGTAAAAGTTTTTACCCGGGATACTAGTCTATATCCTAATACGCGCTGTGCATCCAGTTTTTAACTTGGTAAGTGTGAAAAAAGACTGGGGACGAAATGTTTCTATGGAAAATTCAATACGGCATCTTTAGAAAGTGAGTAACTGAGTGTACTGTGTGCACATCCACGATTAGTATATGCTCCTCCGTTTGGTTCTTAATTGGTTTCGCACTGAAAATCTGCCGAAAAACGTCAATGGAGAAGCGCGAGCAATGCAATGTTTTTCGTTCGAAATTGGTTAACGATCATTTTGTAGCAGTAAAAACAAAAACAAAAAACTTCACGAACACGAAGATAGTTTTTTTTAAAACGAAGATCTTTAATTTTATTGTTTTAGTCGTTTTCGGAGAAAGATCGTATCGTAAAGATTGAATTAACAAGTGTAAGTTTTGAGACTTTTTTCGTCTTTTTCCATTTAATTCATTTTTGACTGTTTGGAAGGCTGGAACTATACTCATGATAATTTAATAACTTTTTCTATGTTTGCTTTCCGATTTGGATAAGAAATCAAGTTTGTGTTTTGTTTTATTTTGCTTTCCTTTTTTGTTTGTGTGTATGTGTAGCATTTTGTTTACTATGATATGGTTTTCATTGCTCATGGAAATCTTCTTTTTTTAGTTAAAAATAATTACGAAAGAATTTAACAAGTCTAAATGCTTGAGTGTTTTGGTAAAGAACAGACTATTAAAATAACGAATGGTATCGAATCTTAGTGGATAAAAAAAGCAACATTATCAGGTATAATTCCGCATATCATTTACATGGCGTTTTTATTCTTCTTCATAACATATCTTTTATTTCTTTTTTGACTGTTTGGTAGGCTGAAGCTAAACTCATGATCTTTTAATAAATATTCCCTGTTCCTGCCCATATGTTTGCTTCAAGTTTGCGTTCTTTCTTTTAGTTTGCTTTTGTTTGTGCGTATATGTAGCTAAATATGTTTTTATGATTAATAGAAATCTTCTTTTTTAGGTAAAATTAATTATGAAAGAATAAATAAATTCGACATTGTAATATGAAGGGTGTTTGGTAAAGAACTGACTAACGAAATAACGAATGCTATCGAATCTTATTGGAGTAAAGAAGCAACGTTAGCAGGTATAATTCCGTTTATCATTCATATTTCCTTTGGCGTTTTTATTTTTCACTACACGCCAAGGCAGCTTTGTTTACCACCCATTATCATTAAAGACTGAAAGAACAAAATTCCCACCTATTGCCCTTTGCTATGCGCCATCTTAACCAACAAATACAGCAGCCACTTCATCCATCGTGACATGAGGTTTTTTTTGTGTCTGTGTCAAAATCTACATTTTATGTTTCGTAATCACCTCTTTCTCTTTTCACGATGAACTGAAATCTTACGACATTTTAATAATGACGTTAGATTAAAAAATAGTGCCGCATCTGCGTAGCCTTACGTCAAATATATGTAGGAAAAACCGTTTAAAAAAAGTTAAATATTTCACTCCCTAAATTAGAAGTGGTATGCACAGCGCCGATTATGATAACTTTTTATTTCTATAAATGTTCGACACGGGTGTGAGCGATGCGTCGTTTTGAGAAATGCAACAGTAAAAAGTTTTTACACGGGATACTAGTTTATACATATAGCGTTATATATCTCATTTTATTACGATATAACATGTGATGTGACACAAAAAAAAGAAGTGGCTTATATGTTTATCTCTTTTATATAAAGAATAAACATGACTGACAAAACATACACAGATTACCGATCAATGGGTATTAATGCGTTACGAGCATTATGTGCATCACGAAAAATAAAATATGTTAACCAAATGAACAAAGCTAAATTGCTCGAGGTACTTGAGAAAAATAATAAGGATCCATTGTTTCTTTGTGATCCTGAAATGAAACAAGCATTTTACACACGCTATTCAAACTGGATAAGAAACAACGAAGAAAAATATCAAAGGTATCGAGAGACATATAACGAGAAGAGAAGGATGGCTCGCAAACAAAATAAATTGGCTCGTTCATCCTTGTAGAGGCTGTTTTTTTTTTGTTACTTAAATCGAGTAGTAAAAGTTACCTACAGGGTTTGAGTCGTTTCATGATAGACAAAATGATATTTCAAAATAGTTTAAAGCGATCATGATCCCTTAAATATCACACAAATAATAATTATACAACATGACTTCACGAAATACCGTTGTTGAATTAAAAATCTCGCAAGAGAACGCGGCCTACGTGGCTACTCAAAACTCAGAAAGGCGCAGTTACTTGAATAATTAGCGGGCCCACCAGCTCGTTTGTCTACAGCAACACCTGTTCCACCACCAAGGTCTGGTCGCAGATTTAACCCTGTGTCTTCTGTGAAGGTGTTGGATCAGGGCAAAGAGATCGTGTCAAAATTTAGAGAGAGTGGTAAAGATCTGGTTCAAAATATACCCGCAAAGATCAAAGGGACTTTTAACCAAATCAAACAAACAACCTCGAGCCTGATTGCTAAAACCAAAAATGTAGAGAAAGCTCTCGCCGACCTAATTAGCAAAAACCTTTCAGCTCTGACAGGTAACAAGAAACCAGAACCAAGAAAAAGAGAAGATGTGAATATCGCTGATGATGTAAAAAGGGAACTGAAAGAAAGAAGAGACATAGGTAATCCAAAAGCATTTACTCCTATTGAAACGGCTTTTAATGGTTCTTACAAAAGGTTCAAGATAAACTCAGATGGAAAAAAGGACGTTGATTCGTTTCTCGAAAAGATTCGACCGATTTTAAGTGATCTGATTATGAGGGAACTCAAAAATAAAAAATCAATAAAAATTCAAGCAACTGTAAGGATCAAATGGAGAAAGGAGGATTTATCCAATCCTGAAGCAACAATATATGTCGATAAGGCGTTCAATAGCAATATGGAAACAATTCACAATGAAAGCGATATATCTGATGATATTAACAAGATATTCAATAAGATAATCGAACAGGTTGAAAACCCTGCGTTACCTCAATCCGGCTTTGTTATCGATAAAATTTTAAATATTGATGTAGACTTTCACAAGCTAAAATTAACGAGAGGTAGCTCTTACTTGCCTTTACCTGAGAATTTCAGTGGTAAGAAATCAGTTATCAATCCACATAACGAAGATGATGAAGAGTGCTTCAAATGGGCTGTTACTGCTGCTTTGAACCACAATGAGATTAAGAAAAATCCACAAAGGATAAATCTCAAGAAACACGTTGATAAATATAATTGGGACGGTTTATCGTTTCCAATGGCGCTAAATAAAATAGATTTGTTTGAGAGGAGGAACCCTGATATCGCTGTGCATATTTTGACAAAAGACGTGAAAGAAAGGTGTCTATATGTGCCGTAAGTCGAAGCATCTTAATCGCAAAGAAACGGTTGTTTTGTTTTTACTATGTGAAGAGGAAAAGAGACATTATATAGCTGTAAAGAACTTGAGCGGTGTCTTAAGCAAGGCCAACTCGAATCACGAACATAAGGAGCATTATGGCATAAACTGCCTCCATGGATTTACCTCCATCAAAACTAGAGATGAACACTTTCAATATTGTAAAAATAATGATGTCGCGAAGATCGAAATGCCAAAGGAGGGTAGCACCGTTAAATTTTATGATGGTCAGTACCAGCTCAAAGCTCCTTTCATAATGTATGCTGATTTCGAAGCTTTGTCAAAAGAGGTTTGTGAAGAACCAGAGGCGTAGTTAGGGTCAGTCAAAGCAAGTGGAGGAGTTCAACATTATGATATTTCTTTTCAGTCTTGGCGATTAGGTTACTTGCACGCTTTCCTTTTCTACCCTAAATGACTTAGCTCTCCTCCACAAATTTTGACTGACCTCTGGCTACGCCTCTGAGAACCGCGTAGCGGTAGTGGATCATCCACTGAAAAGGTTGGTATACATATCCCCACAGGCTTCTGTTGTTATAGCACATTTGCTCATGGTGAAGTTTCAGACCCTCTAACGCTTTATCGTGGTGAAGACTGTGTTTTACGTTTTGCGGATCATGTAGTAGGTGAAGTGAAAAGGCTATACAATATGTTTCCTAGACAGAGAATGAGAGACCTCACATATGAAGAGGAACAGGGATTTACCGATTCTGATAAATGCCACATATGTATGAAAGAATTTGAAAAAGATAACATTAAGGTTAGGGATCACTGTCATTTTACTGGTAAATTTCGTGGAGCTGCACATCAGTCTTGTAATCTCCGTTATAAAGTACCTAAATACATCCCGATCGTCTTTCACAATCTGAGCGGATATGATGCTCATCTGTTTATCAAAGAACTAGCCAAACAGTATGGAGATGAAAAGATTACCGTCATCACTGAAAACAAGAAAAATACATCTCTTTCTCATTGGATGTTAAGGTTGGTGAATACACTGACAAAAATGGGGAGACTAATGTTCAAAAGATACAGTTGAGATTCATCGATAGTGTGCGTTTCATGGTTAGTAGTCGGGATAACTTGGTAAACAATCTATCTGACGATCAGTTTAAAAACCTTCGAAAATTCTTCAAGAGTGATGAGCAATTCAAACTATTGAGAAGAAAAGGAGTTTATCCTTATGAATACATTGATTCTTTTGATAAGTTTAATGAAACTAAGCTCCCACCGAAAGATGCTTTTTACAGCAAGTTGAACATGAAAGGTATCAGTGATGCTGATTATACGCATGCACAGATGGTGTGGAAACACACGAAAAATAAAAATATGGGTGTGTATCATGATCTCTACCTCAAGACAGACGTTCTATTGCTTGCTGATGTTTTTGAGACTTTTAGGGAAACATGCATAACAAACTATAAACTGGATCCTGCACATTTTTACACTGCTCCAGGACTAGCTTGGCAAACCTGTTTGAAAAAGACAGAGGTTGAGCTGGATTTGTTGTCAGATATGGATATGTTTCTCTTCGTAGAGCAAGGTATTAGAGGAGGTCTCTGTCAGGCTGTTCATAGACATGCTAAAGCTAATAACAAGTATATGGATGCTATATATAAGAAGACTGAAGAAAGTAGCTATCTCCAATATCTTGATGCAAGCAATCTATATGGATGGGCTATGATTCAGAAGCTACCAACAGGGAATTTCAAGTGGGTAGATGCTAATAAATTTACCGCTAAATTCATTTCAAAGTTGGTTGAGAAAGACGGTAAATATGGTTATCTTCTTGAAGTTGATGTGAACTATTCTCAGGAGCTTCATGATTCACATAACGATCTTCCATTTATGCCTGAGCAAAAGAAGATCAATGGTGTAGAAAAGCTAACTCCATGTCTTTCAGACAAGAAGAACTATATTATTCATATCCGTGCACTTGATCAAGCGCTGAAGTATGGTCTTAATCTTGAGAAGGTTCATAGAGTACTGAGATTTAAGCAAAGCGCATGGTTGAAGCCGTACATCGATTTCAACACCAATTTGCGTACCAAATCAAAGAATGACTTTGAAAAGGACTTTTTCAAGCTCATGAACAATTCAGTCTTTGGTAAAACTATGGAGAATCAACGTAAGCATAAAGACATACGCTTGGAAACCAAGAAAGAACAATATGAGAAGCTGGTGATGAAACCTAACTTCAAGGGTAGTATCTGTTTCAGTGAACATTTGATGGCTGCTGAAATACAAAAGAACAAACTCGTATTGAAGAAGCCGATCTATCTGGGACCTGCAGTACTTGATTTGTCAAAGATGATTATGTATGAGTTCCACTATGATTACATGAGACCAAAATATGGTGACAATCTAAAGCTCTGCTATATGGATACAGACAGCTTTGTCTACCACATCAAAACCGACGACTTTTACAAGGATATCGCCGATGATGTAGCTTTGAGATTCGACACTTCAGCGTACAATGAGAAAGATAACAGACCTTTAACCATAGGTTTGAATAAGAAAGTCATTGGTCTAATGAAAGATGAGTTGGGCGGTAAGATAATGACAGAGTTTGTTGCTGTAAGAGCAAAGACCTATGCATATAAACAGTAAGACGGAAAAGAAGATAAGAAGTGCAAGGGAGTCAAGAAGTGCGTAGTAAAGAAGACCATGGGGTTTGATGATTATAAGAGATATTTATTAGATGGTAAGAACGTTTACAGGGAACAGATGACCTTCCAATCGATTAAGCATGATGTCCACACTATAAAAACAAACAAACTCGCTCTCAATGCGGATGATGACAAATGAATTATCGTCGATGGTATTGCTACATATGCAAGGGGTCATTACAAGCATGCATAAGATAACAAAAAGGTAAGAGGTAAGATAACAAAAAAGGTAAGAGGTAAGAAAACAAAGAGGTAAGGGGTAAAAACAAAAAAAATAAAAGTTCACAAAAGGAAGTTCAAACAAAAAAATAAAAAAAAGTTTCGAATTACCCTTCGTTTGACGAAAAAGGGGATATCCATTCGCGAATTCGATACTGATGATATTCATTTCTCTCTAGTAGTAAACGCACCAAGAAATAAATAAAACAGGATAAACGCATTATACACAGTAACATGACTATCATCAGAGAATACATGATACCTATGGATATTGACTTTGAAGATCTTTTGGACTGCATCGATGATCCTTGACGTATCGCAGAAGCGTTCCAATATGCTTTTTTCAACAAAGCTGATGTCGAAGAACAGGAAGAGTGTTCGCATGATAAAATTAATTGTTGGGCTGACGGGCGTGGATACTGTATATTCTGTGGTGAGACCTTTACCGACGCTTCTAATGTAAATTCTGTCATAACAAACTGTAAACATGAACATATTCACAAGGATGACTCAGGTCTTGTTGTCTGTGCTCAATGTGGACTTGAGCTCAAAACCCTCGATTTTCAACAGGAATGGCGGTGGTATGGTACATCAGACAACAGGGCATCTCGTGACCCTAGTCGGTGTCATCATTCTCAAACCACACCGAAAGGTATTCGGTCGGTGTTCCATAAACACAACATCGAGATATCTTCGGCAATGATGGATATGGTGGAGGCTCGATATAATCGAGTTACAAAGGTTGAAGGTAACAAAGTTCTTCGCGGTCAAGGGCGCGAGTCAATCGTCGCTGCTTGTTTATTTCACGTTTATAAAGAGATGGGAGAGTTCCGCACCTCGATTTACATCCGTGAGCTTTTCCATGTCAAACAGAAAAACATGTCTATTGGGATGACTAAATATTACAAGGCTTTCCCAGATGCTCGCACTCAACACAACACTCCAGAGAAGCTCATCCCATGGATTATGAGGCTTACTGGGGTAGATCGTAAACACTACCGCCGTATACTCACCATCACTCGATACATACAGACTGCCAGTGAATTACTCGAGCGTAGCAATCCTCAGTCGGTAGCAGCGGCGATCGTTTTCTTTTACTTGTGTCTCAACTGGGAGTATAAGTCGAAAATCGGTATTACTAAGTCTTTGTTTGCTAAAAAGGTTCACCTCTCAGAAATCACTGTGACCCCTAATATTTAAAACTGCTTACGTTTTGTTATTTGAAAATTTTGTTATGCAATAAAAATTCTCAAATAACAACACGATGAAACAAAAGTCTGATAATATTATTAAATAGCTATAGTACATTATGATGCTTAAACTTTATGTAGGGAAATCCCCGAATTTCCCATGTTAATAATTTATATTTAGTATTAAATAATTGATAGGGATTCTCGTTGATAATTAAGGGATACATTTCTGGGCCAACATCGGCACTTTCCTATCTCTTCTATAACTTAAAGTTTCATGTTAACTACATCCATTCGATGTACATACAAGAAAAGATTCTTTTATGCTATGGTATTGAAGCGGTAGGGATATGATATTGAAGAAAAACTCAACGATTCGATTCATTAATTTTTTAAAAGTCAATCAACTCAATATACAATGAAGTCCATTTATTAATACAATGAAAAAATTAAAAATCATCACACAGTAACAGAAATTTATACAGTGTGTATCAAAATGTCTTATCCACCAACTTTCAAGGCGTATATCTCATTACTTGTCTGATAAAATATTGTGAATTTTATATCGCAAGAAAGAGCTTTTCATGCTCTATCCGCTAATACAAAATGTTTGCCAAAATATTTGTTCTTCGAAAAGATATTGAAGAAAAACTCACCGATTTGGCTCATTAAATTCTGAAAAGGCAATTAACTGACATGCTAATGAATTTTTAATGCTGTACTTTTCTTTTGTTGTGCTGATGAAACCTTTAGAAAATTTTATGTTCAGTGTATCCCAAAGAATTTCGGTCTGAGATTTTATCAAGCTATAACTTTTCACACACATATCAGATTTTAGAGATTTTTACATCATTCGATAGCATTTCTTTCAAGTATTTTAAAAACCTATATTTTAAATAATTTAGTCCAACACCTTCGTAGCAAAAAAGATTTCTTTAAACTGCCACGGTCATTAACTCCTTAATGGTTAATAAAAGTAAGTTTACACGTGCGATTATTCTTTTGCTTATTAAGAACATGTCGTGGTGTTATTGAACACACTTAAATTATAATCTCATCACAAAGTTAAAAATTTTGAGATGGGGGCGTCTACAAAATATTTTTGACATCATGTGAGCAATCTTTAGTTGCAACAAAAACTTTTCTCCACTGAGATCTGGAGTCTATCAGATTTGAGAAGTAAAATTGTTGACGCAGTAAATAATCTTGGACAAAATCAAAATTCTATTCGCTACTCTTTATGACAGCAAGAGCAAATCGCTGTGTCCAGAGAAACGGGGAACCTGTTGAGACAGCTCAAAGTTTTGTTTTTAATGACTCTTGTGTTTTACAGCCACTTGACTTGTTATTGTTTCTGATAATGACCTTTGACGGCTGTTTATTAAAAAGATGTGTTAATTAACCATTAAGAACATAATTGGATTTCTTCATGGCAAAATCCTTAATTGTTTCCAAACTAAAAGGTTTTGGAGAACAAAATGTATATTTTTAAAATCTATAAATAAAATCCTATCGAATGGTGTAAAAATTGCGGAAATTTGACATACACGCTTTTTTATAAGAACAATTTTATAAGAACATGAGCCACAGACTTGGCCAAAAAATAAGAACAAAATAAGAACAACCTAAGGCTCAAATCAATGTTTCAAAAATTAAGAACAGAATAAGCTTGAACTTTCTTATAAAATAAGAACAATTCATGATAAGAACAACCTATGATGTGAATTCTGTCACTGGTAAATGGTTTAGTAGTTTGTTTTTTCACCTTGCATGCTCATATCAGGTCATTACCGAACAGCAACCATACTTTTAACCAGCTGTTTTTAAAAGGATTTATTTTGATTTTACTCGAAGCCTGACAACAAGGGTATCAACAGCCTATCGAAATATTGCTGGAAATTTAAAAGGAATATAGTATATTTCCGTAAAATGATGTATCTAAATTTACAATTATAAAATTACTCTTCGAAGATGACTCTGAAACAATACTAGAAGTTTCCATAAATAAGAACAAAATGAGGCTGTAATCTGAAATTGTGCCCATAAAGCTAAGAACAAAATAAGAACAATTCAGGCTGGAAAAAGCTCAAAAAATAAGAACAGCCAGCCTCAGCCTTTTTCTTATAAAAAAAAGCGTGTATGTGTGAAAAGTTATGGGCTGTTAAAATCTCAGACCGAAATTCTCTGGGACACACTGTATAGCTTTGCGTATCAATTTCCCATAACAGCTAATCATAAAAATTTCAAATAAAATTTTTTTACTTTGTGATGATTTAAATTTTTTTTGTAAAGTTTACAAATGACCTTCATTGTAAAATAAGTTAATTGACTTTTAAGAATTTAATGAACTAAATCGGTGGGTTTTTTTTCAATAATTGTTTATGAATTGTTATGGGAAATTGATACGCAAAGTTATACTTAAAACTTCCTGAGAGTTTCATCAGCAGAACAAAAGATAATTACATCATTTAAAAGTCATGAGCATTAAGGCCCCTTTCCACTTAAAAAAAACTTCAGCGTAATACGTAAATTTTCGATCAAAAAATTTTGCTCATTAAAAAAACCTTTTCCACTTAAATTAAAAAAACATAACACTTTTTGAGATTTTTTATTTGTGAGGAAGGGCGGGAAAAATAAACAACAAAGCTGCAATCTGATTGGTCAGAAGTTTATTCGAAATACTTCGATATAAAAAAAATTGAACTTTTTTCAAATTTTGTTGAAGAGAAATATTTCGCAAGAAAAACCAATTTGTACCTACTGCGCATGCTCACTTCACATATCGATCGAAATATTTTGCATTTCGCTCATTTTTTAAGTGGAAACCGGCCTTTATTTACCTTTTTGATCGATCATAATAGCATTAATCTTGTGTAACACAGGCCTCATAATTACAAGTAATTAACAGGATGTCACGACAAAATTTTATTTAAAAAAACAACAACAAACGACTTATGAATGTTTCTGCTTTAATGTTCTGTTGAGAGAGAACAGGCGTTCACTGGTATAACATGTTGACGACAAACAACACTTCAAACCCTACACCAAATCCCGTTTGGTGCTTAGCAGACGTCATCGTACAAAAAGATGAGCGACATTCGTTATTTATTGTCAATTCTATCATAATGGTAATGATCGTGATCGTGAATTCAGTAATGGTTTGTGGTCAATTTAAAATACGAGCTTACGAGAAGAGGATTGGACAGTTATTCATGTGCTTGGGTTTTAGTGATTTATTTTTGGGTATAATTGCCATACCACATAAACTTTTCGTTTTGTCAAAAAGCATTCCATCGTGCGATAACGCAGTTATTGATCGGGTACTTTTTATGTCGGTTAAGTTTACGTCAGCAACAATCGTGCTTCTGATTGCTGCCGATCGGTTCGTTCATATCGTATTTGGTGCCTTTTACACACGACACATCACAAAAAAAGTGTTCGTTTCAATTGTTGTTTTTAGCGTCATGTCTGCTATAACAATTGGGATAGCTCTCGGTATCTTAAAGCTATATATCCAAGACGATCATTCATCGACAAAGGCCCTATTACGATTTATTGGCTCTCTGTTTATTTCCATAGCGATTGGTGGACTGGTCATGAATATGCTACTGACGTTTTATGTTGTAAGGAATGCGAGAAAAATACAGAAAACCAGTGACTCCCAAACGTCTATCAGCGTACATCAAAAGGCTACTATCACAGTTTGTATTATCTCACTTCTGCTTGTGGTGACATACATAATTCCCGGTACTTATTTCCTATATATTACGCACACAACAGAGAATAGTACAGTGATTCAGAAAACCGATTGGATGATTGTTCCTGTATTTGTGAATTCATTTTCAAATTCCTTAGTTTACATATCCCGGAACGATAAGATCAAGAATTACTATCGACAGTTATTTTGTGGTAAAACATCAGAGGCGAGGGATTTAACAAGTGTATCTTAGTTGTAATAAAGTATTCCCTATCTCAGCAACAATGTGGCTTCTAGCCAATAACTGTAAACTGTTTCCGACAGCGTGTGGCCATGCACTTTTTATGTGATCATGTTACCCGAGAGATTGACAAACAAACAAGTTGGTGATTGCGAATCTTTGACCAATTACATATTATTACAAGACAAATTCCTCCGACCTAAAGCCTATTTGTAGAAGTTCATTGACTTCAATTTCAATAAGTGATTTGATCTACTTGATTTCGAGGTTTTTTTCGGCAAAATTGCATTTCGTGGCATTTTAATTTTGCTGCTCGAGCTAAAAGTTGCGAAATATTTTCTCCGACGAAAAATTAAACTGTGTTTGCCTAGTGTAGTTTTTCTGTCTTAAATTCTCCAACGTATAAATTTTTCTTTCTCTAGTATGAATGACACTGACAAAAATGAATAGTAACGGAGGAGAGCGAATCTGAGAGATATGAAAATTACAATAGAACCCAAATTCGAATGTCAGGAATGTCAGTGAGTTTGTTTACTAACTGTAGTAACTATCAAAAGAACAACTCGAAAATGGCGTTAATCTAGTCTTTTAATGCAATCATTGCCTCTCGATGCTTTCATGTCTATAAAGAAACCACTTCCCCGAAGAAATTTTCCCCTCTAGGGTACTTTCGTTTGACAAGCGCAAAATTTTTTTCTCGCAAAAAAATAAATGTAAACCATGGAACCGCAAAAGTTCATTCCCGCAAAAAGGATTCATTTCCACGGACGACAAAAGATTTTTCCCGCAAAAAGCAAAAATTTTGCGGTTCGGCCGAACTGCAAAACTTTCTTTCGCAAACACTTTCTTCCTTTAAAGTATCAACTATTTGTTTCCAAATTGCATTGATCAGGTAAAATATATGACAAATGTGACGACAGAGATTAAACAATAGAAATACACTTATAGTCCTGTAACATTTCAAGTACGTGTCTCTGCACCTGTTTAATGTACACATCCGTCCAACGTATGCATTTGTACAATGCATGTATTTGTGCAATGTAATTTTTAATTTTTTAGATTAATTATTATTGGAAATTAATACACAAAGCTATACTTAAAACTTTCTAAAGGCTGAAATACAGTGTGCCTCAGAATGTTTTATCCGCACACTTTCAATGCGTTTTTTTCAATAACTATTCGTCAAAATACTACGAAATTCATAAGTCCTTTTCCAGCATTTTTGATTGACACCAAATGTTCAAGAGAATGATTATTCTTCGGAAAGTTATTGAAGAAAAACAGACAGATTTGGATCATTAATTTCTTAAAGATCAATTAACAGTTCCTTAATGACATTTTAGCAAAGTAATTTTCCTTTGTTCTGATCATAAAATCTTTTAAACTTGTTAAGCAAAAGTACGAGCATTTAATTCGCAAAACTTTTATCTCATCAACTTGCTCGGTTATAAAACTTGAAGCTTAAGAATTTCTAATGACAGAAATTATGTTTATACTCATCTGATTGCGTTTGTAAAGATGTAACATTGTCACAAGGGCTAATTGATCTTAAACAAATTAATGATTTAATGATCTGAAACCATGATATTTTCCTCAATAATCTTCGGAAGAATTATCATTTCCCAGCAGGCACCCAACGTTATACTAACGTTAGTGTTACGTTACTTTTTACGTTGTGGTAACGTTAGTGGTTGGTTAGAATGGAAGTCTTTTTTTAATTAGTATAACGTTAGATACTTACGTTAGTATAACGTTAGATACTTACGTTAGTATAACGTTAAATACTTACGTTAGTATAACGTTAAATACTTACGTTAGCATAACGTTAGAAAGTTACATCAGGACAACGTTAAATTTCGTTAACAACATCAAAATGTTATAACATTGTAATGACTTCTGAAGTCATTATAAACAAATCCCGGTGTCCATCCCAACAAAGTAAGACAAATGACGAAAACAGCGAATAGTCATAGAAGTTGATATTTACCTTTAATTGACAAGAAAAGTATATTTTTATGTCAATATTTACGCATGCCTAATAGAAGAAAAAGAAACAAATATAAGTGAAGGTGTTAAACGAATGCTTGTGGTTACGGCAAATTGCAATAAATGAAAATCAATGGAAATTTATGCTAGAACAGATATCTATTTTCCAGCTGACTAATGTCCATAGAACAGACATTTTGTGCTTTCATATGTTAACAAAGCGAAACACTCTGGGGATACAACAAAATTAATCAGAAACCTTGAGTAAAAGATTTCTATTAAAAATAATCAAGTAGCAGGCCCTAATACTCTAGCTATCATCTATAAGTCATGTAGTACAGATCTTGCCAGCAAAACCAAGATTAAATAATCCAACTGATTTCTCGTTTTACGGCTACACTAGCGCGAAGTATATAATAGATATTATAATAGACATATTACCATGCGTAAAATAGAGAGGAAATACTAGGTTAGCACGGTAAAAGCGAGTTCTTTTCAAGAGATACACTTCTTAATTGACAAGGCGAAAATGTGTATCAAGTGCGAATCAAAATTCATATCATCCTCAAGGACTTACCTATGATAGCCCAACCTCGAACCCAGGGTCTCTTGCGTTTTCGATATACAGATAGCGGCAAAGAAGACCCTGGCGAACGCTGGTCACGTGACATGAAAATTACACAAAATCTGTGTAATTTTTATAAGAGGTGGCCCGAAGAAATTTTGTCTCGTGCATTCAGTTTTTTATATAGTCACATTACAACCAATACAGAGACCAAATATAATTCGTCGAGTTCACTCGAGCTCATTTCTGCAAAACTTAGTTGTTTACAAGACTTCAACAGCATTCTGGAAAGACGGTGTTTCTGATTTGATAAAGATTTTATTCGTTATCAAGGTTATTACATTCGAAAACCTTGAATGATAAAAGGGAGATTGCAAAATTCGTGTGGTGTTTTGTGGATTTTATCTTTGTAACGAGCTGTGGTTTATTTTGGAGACACATCCAGAAACAGAAGCAGAAAATTAAAACTTGAGTGTATTGAGGTTCAATCTTCCACAAAAGAAAATATAAATAGCCAATAAAGGCACACAAAAAGTAAAAACAAAGATATATGAAGATAATACATAAACAATAATACAACAGTGCAGTGGTGGTGAGAGAAGATTCTCATGAAATAATGTTTGGGATGAAGAACTTATTCAAATATATTAAATGATTCAACATTGTTATTTATATCAAAATTTGCAAAGTTCACTGGTCAGTAGATGTATGTCTATTTCGAAAAAGCTCTATAACTTCTTCTTGTAAGTGACCTAAGTATTATCAAGTATACGTTTGTCACAAATGATAGCAGAACAACAAAAATTTTCACACTTCTTTAACCTATGAAGTCTTTCTCAAGTTCCAAGTGTCAAGATATACTTATTAGTATACTTAAAAATTATGTTTGTTGTCAACCTCGAACCCAGGGTTTCTTGCCTTTTCGATATACGGATGGCGGCGAAGAAGACCCTGGTCCCGGCTGCTCAAAATCAACAGTATAAGTGTGGATTTTAATTTATGCAATATTTGCCTCAGTAAGCCCCACATTTTCATAGTTGCTTCTTCGAGTAAGCAAGTTCTGCATAAATTATGTAAAAAATAATAAGTAGACGGCGAACCTTCTGTTAGTTTCAAACAGAAAGATCAGAAGAGAGGGTTCACGATTAATAAACATGGAAATGTTGTGAAGCTTTTTGAAAGGCTGCAACTTGCTTTGTTATCGTGCAACCTTGATAATATTTGCTTCAAACCTAAACAAATTGTTTGTTTTGAACATTTGTTATTTGAAAGAGATGTTATTTATTGCTGTTTTACCAACTGGTTATGGAAAATCTTGATTTATCAGTTGCTTCTTAGCTTTTTACGAAGTAGAAAAATTTCAAACATAGTTATCGTTATTAGTCCCCTAAATTCGACCATTGAAAACCAGATGAATTTTTTAAACAAGATTGGTATTCCTAAGATTGGTATTCCTAAGAGTAATGCAGGAAGAGAATTTGTTACAGATAATATTTTTTTCAGAAGTTAACTGTAGTAATTTTATGAGGAAGAAAATGATATAACATTTTTCCCCGTTGATTCTGGGAGGGAAAGCTTAAATTGTTTTCTGTCATCCTGAGGGGGCTCTTAATGAAAAAACTTTAAAACTATTTTGGAGCCAAAGTATATCAAGATATAATGTTGTGGCTGTGGTCATTGGTGAAGCACACATTGCATCAAGTCGTGGTAAGAAATATATTGTTATTTGAAAATTTCTACTGCATTTTGGTTTTTTATCATAAAAAACATGGTCTTCGACTTCGCTTTGTGGATATCATTAAACATTAAACATAACATAATTCATATATAAATAAGATATCTAGCTCTTTATATAATATTTATAATAAAGTAGTACTGTCAATGTTCCTAATTCAGAATAACAAACAATATGGAATGATGTAAGTCAAAGCAAGTTCAAAATATTTTTAAACTAGTAACCCGGGTAAAAATTTTTACCAAACTTAACTTCGAAAACAATAGGTCAAATCCACCATTCCCGTGTACATACCCCGTGACGAAAAAATAAATCATAGAATCGCAGCTCAAAAGTGTATCTATGTTGTAGAGCTCGAAGAACTGATCAAAAAAGTGTATGGGATCGTTTCGCTACGACCAACCGTTACAGAGATATCGTCGGTTAAAGATTTTGATGACGTCATAGCCGCAATACCAAATTAAATTTAGGCCCAAATTTTGTGTCACCCCATCACCCGTGTCGCGGACCCTAAAAAACGTCAGTTTTCCCTATTGGTTCTCGAGATATTTCCCCAAAAACGTCGCGTTCGATTAGGGATGCAATGCAATGATTCCCCGTGATAGATTAAAAAACTGACGTCACGGCACTTGCTACTATATAATAATCGTAAAAAAACGCATGGCCTAACGAAAAATATGACCACGATTAAGAAGGTTTTGACCTTAAAATTCAACAAAATTTATCACTCTCTAAAATAAAAGTGTGACGCACACTCGCTATTATATATAAGACTAGTATCTCGCGTAAAAGTTTTTTACGGCTTTAATTTCGAAAAGGATGTGTCGTAAATAGGCGACCAAAAATTAAATCACAAAATCGTGACTGGAAAGTGTTCCCATGTTGTAGAGCTCGAAAAGCTGATCAAAAAAGTGTATGGGATCGTTTCGCTACGATCAACCGTTGCAGAGATATCGTCGATCAAAGATTTTAATGACGTCATATCCGCAGTACCAAATAAAATTTAGGTCCAAATGTTGCGTCACCCCGTCACCCGTGTTGCCGACCCTAAAAAACGTCAGTTATCGCTATTGGTTCTCGAGATATTTCCCCAAAAACGTCGCGTTCGATTGGGGATGCAATGCAATAGCTCCCCCGTGATACGACAAAAATAACTGACGTCACGCCGCGTGCTAATATACTAATCGTCAATTGTCAATGGTCTAACGAAAAAATGACCACGATTAAGAAGATTTTGACCGTAAATTTAGAAAAAACAAAACACTCTCTAAAATAAAAGTGGTATGCACAACGCGGATTAGTATATATAGACTAGTATCTCGCGTAAAAGTTTTTTACGACTTTAATTTCGAAAAGAATCTGCAGAAATACGACGCGTTCCCGTGTGTGTACCCCGTGACGAAAATTTCAATCAAGGAATTGGAAATGGAAAGTGTACCCATGTTGTAGAGCTCGAAAAACTGAGCAAAAAAATGTACGGGATTGTTTCGCTACGACCAACCGTTGCAGAGATATCAGCGATCAAAGATTTTGATGACGTCATAGCCGCAGTACCAAATAAAATTTAGGTCCAAATGTTGCGTCACCCCGTCACCCGTGTTGCCGACCCTAAAAAACGTCAGTTATCGCTATTGGTTCTCGAGATATTTCCCCAAAAACGTCGCGTTCGATTGGGGATGCAATGCAATGGTTCCCCCGTGATAAGATAAAAATAACTGACGTCACGCCGCGTGCTATTATACTAATCGTCAATTATCAATGGTCTAACGAAAAAATGACCACGATTAAGAAGATTTTGACTGTTAAAAAACAAAAAAACAATCACTCTCTAAGTTAAATGTGTTACACACGCACGCGAATTAGTATAATAAGATTAAAAACACTGCACACCACTGTGGATCAAACTAAAACAAAAAATTCTGCACTGTTATAATCATGATCTTTATTTATTTTCACCTTTGGAATTAGGAAGTCAGAATTAAGGTCAATGACAATTACAAACTAAACTATAAAAATATAAATGTAGCTATTTATTTTACATAATATTTGTTTTTTAATTGGGTTTTATATACCAGTAACAGCAAACCTTACATTTTTGCTGCAAAACTGTATTAGACGTTGTACTAAAATCGAATTGTGTTAACCCTTCATATGCAGTTGTTTCAAGACTGATGGTGAACCTTTTCTGACACAAACTTTTTAAATTGATGTTTTCTTTGAAAATATTTTGACTTTTTTATTGGTGTTTAAATTTGTAAAGGAAGATTGTGTTGTGTCAAAATTAAGATGCTTTTTCGATTCTATTGTAGTAACCATTGATTTTGCAGGTGGTTACGTGCTGGTTTCAGGTGAACCAGCAGACATTCGTTTAATGGAAAATTTTTGTCTTTATTCAATTTGACTTCTCTTCTCTGATTTAAGATTTTCTCCAAGAAATATAGTTTCTGAAGGCCGTCACCAACATGTATGTTTACACCACATACCGTTGAGATTTTCCTGCTTAAGTTTTTTCTTTTCACCAGACACAGATTGTACTTTCAACAAAAAGCTGTTGTCAGAACAGTAAGACTGCACAATCTCCAACTCTAGGTATTCGAGAATAGACTTCTTTTAGGAGTAATTTTCAATAACTCTTCGTACATTTAACTAAAAAATTATATTCATCAGTCAACTGATATGCCACTTGAAAATTATGGGGAAGGAACGGCACAAATTAGTCAGAGAACTAAAAGTCACACTGGCAGCCTTTTTTAACTAAAAAATACTTTATTAAAATCATTATTATCCTATCAAGTTTGGCCAAAAACACATGTAGATGAAGGGTTGATAAGTTGGAATGTATGCCAATTAAGGAAAAACAAAAATATAATGAATTATTTTGTTGATTTCATCCCAAGCAAAACGACTGATTTTTATTCTTCCTAGCTTCATTTTGTCATTTTATTTTATTTGCTTATAAGTATACAATATATTATTCTCATCATTAATATTTTCGTCGACCTTATGTCAACTCGTCAGCGATGATTTCTGGAATACGTTAACGGTTAACGGTGATGACATTACATTGCGCACTGCATGACGTCAGTTTTTCGCCGTCGTGGGACGTTGTTGTTGCCCCATTCTTCTTTCGCGTTTATTGATGGTTGTCTTTCATTGATGTAGATGGATTCGGTTACTTGCCGTAACATAGCATCTCCGTGACACGCTGTTAAGACCTTTAATTCGAACTTGTTGTTTGTCATATGTTTGTGCTTTTCTTGTGTATGTCTATATAAAACAGAGTTCTTGTCTTTCTTTTCGTATGTTTTTATATGTTCAGTATATCTTTCTGAAATGCTTCGTGCAGTTTCGCCAATATAGGTATCGCCACATTGGCAACTTATTTCATACACTACTTCTCGGCTTTTGCAGTTGATATTGTTGATATTGATGTTGATGTTGATATTGATATTGATATTGTTGATATTGTCAATAAACGCGAAAGAAGAATGGGGCAACAACAACGTCCCACGACGGCGAAAAACTGACGTCATGCAGTGCGCAATGTAATGTCATCACCGTTAACCGTTAACGTATTCCAGAAATCATCGCTGACGAGTTGACATAAGGTCGACGAAAATATTAATGATGAGAATAATATATTGTATACTTATAAGCAAATAAAATAAAATGACAAAATGAAGCTAGGAAGAATAAAAAAATATAATGGTTTTCCAAAAACAATGAATTTATAAAATTTTCTCTTCCAAACCACGTGCTCGGACTTTCATTCTCGCTTCTGCGTTTACCATTTTGATAAACAACGCGCTGCTTAAATTATTCGAGAATCCTGCTGAACCAATGAAATCAGAGAACGCAGCAGCCGGGACCAGGGTCTTCTTCGCCGCCATCCGTATATCGAAAAGGCAAGAAACCCTGGGTTCGAGGTTGGTTTGTTGTATGTGTTAACTACCATTATTATGTATGCTGAAAAAGAAGTATTTTTATTATGAATTCTTGTAGGATCTTGTGTAGGATCCTGTCAGGATCTGAACCAGATTTTAACATTATGTTGAGTGAAATTTGTTGTTAGTTTCAAGGTTAATATGTGATCGAAAACAGGATGGTATTCTGTATGAATACTGATATTTCAAATTGCAGGGAAATTGCTTTTTAGATTGTTATCTTCCCTTAAATCGTCTCAGTCGTTTTTGTCAGTCCATTTTTCTCTCTCTGACAATTTGCAGGATTTTTATAACCAAGCTATGTGACGTATAATAGTTTTAAATCATTACATGGGATCTTGAATCCATTATGGCAGATGGTTTAGTTTTGAGTAAACACTGTATTGTTGTTAAGTGTAAAGTTTACCTTTGTCCTTTTATGTATTTTGCTAAACGAAATATATACAGCTTAAGATTTAGAATTCTTAAGTCAATGTATACCTTTTTATGAAAATCCTACAAATTGTGATATACCGTAAAGTAAAAATTAGATTACATTTTCATTCTTTGTATGTGCACATGCTTGTTTTAGTTTTTGATCCCATTTCTGGATTGCAACGTTTTGTTTAGACCCACATATTGAACAATTTTGCTTCAGAAACGTTGTGATTTATATTCATCAACTGAAGCCACTAAATTCTAATAAGGAATCTGAGTGTGAATGGAAATTAGCTATATAAATTTAATAATTCTATGATATTTAAATATGGAAATATAGGTCAATCTGTGATTAACAAATAATGTTTCAACTATGTATTTATATGTATTTGTGATTTCTGTAGTTTTATTGTTGATAATATTCAAAAGTCGTGTCATAAAAAAAATCATGTTTTCCTCCCAGAAATGATTGAAGATGGTCATCCTCATATTTTTAAGTTATGCTCTTAAATTTTATCACATGTGTGTGAGCCCACAATTAAAGTTCTTAGAAACTATGTTCTTCTGAAAAAGACTGCCATAATTCTTCACTATTCTGTTTTATAAGTCAAAAGAGCATGAAAATTTATCTTGTTCACTTGTTGATTATTTTAAGAACTTTTTGTTGTTAGCCTTTCTAATTGTAAATACATAATGTCACCATACCAGTTCTTTTTGAATTGAAATGATAGCTAAAATAATGTTATTTTGAATAATTAAATTTTTAGACTCCAATTCTTATCTTCTTCAGCAGTAACTCGGATGATTTCTTCTTTTTGCTCGAAAATCCTGCGGTCGTTGTAATATTTTCAGCCAATAGAATTCGTTAATTCGGTAGCGTTCGCCAGGGTCTTCTTTGCCGCTATCCGTATATCGAAAAGGCAAGAGACCCTGGGTTCGAGGTTGATGATAGCCCTTACTAACGTAAGTATTTAACGTTATACTAATTAAAAAAAGACTTCTATTCTAACCAACCACCAACGTTACCACAACGTAAAATTAACGAAATTTAAAGTTATACTTACGTAAGTATTTAACGTTATACTAACGTAAGTATTTAACGTTATACTAACGTAAGTATTTAACGTTATACTAATTAAAAAAAGACTTCCATTCTAACCAACCACTAACGTTACCACAACGTAAAAAATAATGTAACACTAACGTTAGTATAACGTAAATTAACGAAATTTAACGTTATACTAACGTAAGTATCTAACGTTATACTAACGTAAGTATCTAACGTTATACTAACGTAAGTATTTAACGTTATACTAATTAAAAAAAGACTTCCATTCTAACCAACCACTAACGTTACCACAGCGTAAAAAATAACGTAACACTAACGTTAGTATAACGTGAATTAACGAAATTTAACGTTATACTAACGTAAGTTTCTAACGTTATACTAACGTAAGTATCTAACGTTATACTAACGTAAGTATCTAACGTTATACTAACGTAAGTATTTAACGTTATACTAATTAAAAAAAGACTTCCATTCTAACCAACCACTAACGTTACCACAACGTAAAAACTAACGTAACACTAACGTTAATACAATGTAAATTAACGATGTAACTTTCTAACATTGTACTAACGTAAGTAGTTAACGTTGGAATAACGTTGGTTTTACGTTGGTAACGTTAAACCTAGAACCAACGTTAGACTAACGTTAGATAAACGTTGGGTGCCTGCTGGGTTTGCTTCAAATTTTTTTTCATGTGATAGAGTATGAAAAGACCTTTCTCATGGTACCAAATCGTTGAGTTTTTCTTCAATATTTTTTCGAAGATAAATGGCAAATATTTTATATTAAAAGGGAACTAAACTAAAAGAATCACAAGTTCATTTTTTCCCTATTTGAAACAACTTTTAAAATGATGAAAGTCAGTTTTTGAATTTTCAAAAAATCATCTTTAGTTCTTGAGATATTATCGTTTAAAGTTTTTTGCCGAAACATGCCATTTAAAGTATTTCCTCAAAACTTGATCTCCATGGCAACGTGACATCACAACGTTCAAGAAGATGTTGCTGACATAGGTATTTCTTTTTCCCGAACTTTTATTCCCTTCTATTTTATTCTATTCCCTTTTTGCGAACTTCTATTGACTTTTTGCGGAGTGGAGCTTTGGAACTTCCAACTGGAAAACCAATACCTTCAGAAATTAACGTAAGTTGTGGATGGGAATGTGTTGTTTGTTGTTTGTATACGATACCGTATGAAAATTAACCATCATATCGAAGAAAAGAAAAAACAAACAAAATATTTTAATTGTTTTGAAGTTTCTCTTTAAAACCGATAAAGAAATGACAGAAAGACCAACTTCGAACTTCGTGATCACAATTTTGTAGAGCAACCAACCGACAAGATAGCAAAAAAGTTTTAAAATAAAGAATTTCTACAAATCACTTGGTGGGAAATGGATGAAAAATGTGATATCTTGCTCTTCTTTTTTCACATCAATCAGTACCCAGGTTTTTTTTCTCTCCAATGCCTGCAAAAAATGAATGAATTATAAATTCAATGTACTTCAATGAACTACGAAAAATAACTGCAAGAAGAATATGCAAGACAATTGGAAGTTCACAAGTAACATATTAACATACAAAATGTTGGCAAATTACTTTAACATCAACCCTAAAATTCAAATTACAAGCATACTAACAAGCTTTCAATAGAAATGCTTAAATTATCTTTATTCATCATGTTTTTGAAGTAGTCCTAAGGGACTTTCAAAGTATCTGTAACATTAATTTCCCTTTTAAATGTTAATTCTCATCAGAGTCGTAGCTTTGATAACATATACAAACGTTTGTTACCTGACTTACACTACATTAATACCATCACTCCATACAAAAGACACCCAGTTAATATATATATAAGATATATATCTAAGATTGGTATAGTTATAGTTCTACATTCTTTACACCACATACCAAAAATGGCTTTTGTAAACAATTTATTTAATGTTATACTAGAAGATATAATAATAATTACAATATCTTCATATCTCCAACAGATGTAATTGCCCCCGCAGCGAGCGTAAACGAGCGAGGAGGCATAGTAGTTTCACGAGATAGGCGAATGTCAGTTTCCGATTTTGTTCATCATCATCATCATCGACGTTACGTGGTGGAATACAATTATAAGCTGACTTTGCGTTTTTCCCGTTTCAAAACATGGTACTGTAAGTGGGAGACGGTAGAATGTTTTTTCGTATCTCTCTCCCCAATTTATTATTATAATATATTATTCAGTGGCGGATCTAGAGGTATGTCGAAATTTGTGTAGGAGAGCATTGACATAATTTGTGAATTCAATTTATATTACCAATGGGATTATTTGAACACTTTTCTTTTATGGTTAGATTGCTAACACTCTTCTACACAAATTTCGACATACCTCTAGATCCGCCACTGATATGTTATTTAAAAAGTTAAAAAATTAATTGAACATTTTTTATATTACTTTTGCGTTTTTTTAGTGAAGTGAACAACAAGGATTTTGAAGCACAGCTTGAAATCTGAAATTTTGCCAAGCATACATTTTATGTTTGTATATGTTTTAGCTCTAAATCTTTCGTTCAATAAATTTTATTAAATGCACTGATTTTTGGTGGATCTTGCCATTTTAATTGGATTTCTGTGTATGCAAGAAAACCATATAACAAATTCTTGTTTTTCTTCTTTAACTGTCCTCCACTCATGATCAATAAAACCTTTTTATATTTTTTTCTTGCTATTTTATGTAAACGTTGGCTATTTTTTGTTTTGAACTAAAGTTTAAAACGCAAATTTCTAATGGATTTTTCGCTTTAATATTTTTTTTTTGAAAAAGTGTTTCTTTTTTCTTTTGGCTCTTACATAATTTCTTTAACAAATTTTACTTAGATTATAAAATACGTATTCATGTTTCAGTTCACACATGTCTTTTGTTTGTAGGAAGTACTTTCTGATATTACTTGTTAAGCCTTATTTACACTTTTTGAAAGGTATATTACTATCAGTGTGACATAGGCCTAAGTGATAACAAAAAGTAACAAAGTTTTGTTTGTTTTTGTTTCCGTTGTATAGGCTTGCAATGTATAGCTTGCTGTATGTACAAAGTGGAATGCTTGAGCGCGGGGGCTTTTTTAGCTAAAGTTACATGCTAGTATAAATAATTATAATAACATTAATAACAACATCGCTTTTACTTTTTCAAATGAACATGACAAAATCATCTTGTATAGTTCAACAGTTGTTAAAGTTCATACCTTCTTTTTCTAGTTGTACTGCTTAGAAACAAGCCAGTGATTTCATCAAGTTTTAGTCAATTCATCTAATTTTGCTTTAAATTTGATTTTTTCCAGAATTTAATAACACTAGACGCCAAGGCAGCGTCGCTCGCCGCCCATGTGCACCTGCTCTGTGTCATCCCGTAGACCCCAATAAACCTCATATTTCCATAAAAACGGCTCGTACAACTTGTGTTCAGCCAGAGGCAGATTCGAAATCAAATATCAGTTTAAAAATAGTTCAAAAAAAACTCAAATTTCATGATGTGTTACTTATTTATTGTTTAAAACAATCGTTGATCAGTACAACAATACACTCAAAACGTAGGGAGAAAAAACTTCAACATTTTATTAGCTTTTGTTTTAAAAAAGTTACGCGCTCTAACATGGGTGCTATCAAACAGGGGGGGAATGGTTTCTCTTATTAAAAAGTTCACACGGGAGGAGAGAAAAAAGGCACGTGCTAAATGAATAAAGAGAACAAAAAAAACGTTCGATCAGAACTTTAAAAAAAGAAATTAAATTATTAAAAGAAAAGCAAAAAAAGATTTTGTTTCTTGATACTCTTTTTTTACCTATCGGTTTTTAAACATTTCGATTGCTCGAAAAAAAAGTTCACCCGTCTCAAACAGTCAGACAAGGATACGTTACGATACACTGGCAAACCGAACTTGCTACCACGTTCTGCCACGGCTGCTTTTTGTCCAAAATGTTTAATCAGTTAGTTTCTTTGTATTTAGTTGATGTATTGTTTTCAAAGCCAAGTCAACGTGGAATATAAAACTAACACAATAATAATAAAAACAAAACGTTATTCCTATTAGTTCATCAGCCAAAAAAAGTCACGTTTGATTGGGGTTGCAATGTATTTGCTTCGAACTCACGTTGCACACAAAAAAAGAAATAACTTCGCTCACAACTCAATCTACCATTTTGCGTGACTTACAAACAAACAAACAAACAGACAGACGGAGAATCGGCTATTAATATATAGACTACCCGCCAAGTCGGCATCGCTCGCTGCCCATGTTCAGCATGCGTTGACTTCACGAAAAATAAAATTAAAGAATTGGCAACCGAAAGTGTAACCATGTTGTAGAGCTCGAAAAACTGATCAAAAAAATGTATGGGGTCGTTCCGCTACGATCAACCGTTACAGAGATATCATTCTTCAAAGATTTTGATGACGTCACAGACCCCCCCCCAAAAAAAAAAATTAGACCCAAACTTTTCGTCACCCCATCGCCTGTATCACGGACCCCAAAAAACGTCAGTTATCCCTAGAGGCAGATTCGAAATCAAATATCAAATATCAGTTTAAACAATGGTTCCAAAAAAACCCAAATTACATAACTCAATCTACTCAATCTACCATTTTGCGTGACTTACAAACAAACAAACAAACAAAAAAACAAACAGACAGACAGAGAATCGGCTATTAATGTATAGACTTCTTCAAAATTTTCCATACTAGCATGTAGCTTTAGCTAAAATGCCCCCACGCTCAAGCATTCCATTTTGTACAGACAGCAAGCTATACATTAACAACGGAAACGAAAGCAAGTTTTTGGCCGAAAAAAAATGTTTTGGTTGATTTGGGACCTGATACGAGACAAAGTTATATGGTTAAATATTTCGACAAAATCAGTTTTTTAGGAAGCCTGGCGGCATTACAAAACCAACGTGCAATATGCAAACCAAATAGATCTACACTTAAACAGATGAAAATCTGCACAAAACTTTGTTACTTTATGTTATCTATTAGGCCTAATTCACACTTATCCTAATATACCTTTCAAAAAGTGTGATATCAGAAAGTAATTGCTACAAACAAGAGAAATGTGTGAACTGAAACCATGGATACGTATTTTATAATCAAAATAATATTAAGATTTGTTAAAAACATTTTGTAAGAGCCAAAAGAAAAAAAAAACTTTTTCAAGCGAAAAATCCATTAGAAATCTGCGTTTCAAACTTTGACTTAAAACAAAAAATAGCCAACGTTTACATAAAAAAACAAGAAAAAAATATAAGAAGGTTTTATTGATCATGATCACACTAGGTTTGGAAGACATTCAAAGAAGAAAAACACAAAGAACGACAATTTGTAATATGGCTTTCTTGTATACACAGAAATCCAATTAAAATCTTTTTAAGGCAAGATCCGCCAAAAATCAGTGCATTAAATAAAATCAGATTTAGAAAAAAGATTTAGAGCTAAAACATATATACAAAAATAAAACGTATGGTTGGCAAAATTTCGGATTTCAAGCTGTGCTTCAAATTCCTTGTCGTTCACTTCACTAAAACAACACAAAAGTAACATGAAAAATGTCTAAGCAATTTTAGCATACGAACTTCCTATATAACATAGTATAATCTATATATTAATAGCCGATTCTCCGTCTGTTTGTTTGTTTGTTTGTTTGTAAGTCACGCAAAATGGTAGATTGAGTTGTGAGAGTGATTATTTTATTTTATTTTGTGCGACGTCAGTGTGAAACCATTGTATTGAGACCCTAATCGAATGCGACGTTAAGGGAAAATTATCTCGGTAACCAATAGGGATAACTGACGTTTTTTGGGGTCCGCGATGCAGGCGATAGAGTGACGAAAAATTTGGGTCTAATTTTTTTTGGGGACGGGTCTATGACGTCATCAAAATTTTGATCAAAAATATCTCCGTAACGGTTGGTCGTAGCAAAACGATCCCATACATTTTTTTGATCAGTTTTTCGAGCTCTACAACATGGGCACTCTTATTACTGCTAAATTCTTAATTTTATTTTTCGTGAACTCAACGCAGGCTGAACATGGGCGGCGAGCGACGCCGCCTTGGCGTCTATCTATATATTAATAGCCCATTCTTCATCCGTCGTCTGTCTGTTTGTTTGTTTGTCATAGACATATGATCCTATACATTTTCTTGCTCAGAATTTTGAGCTCTACAAGATAGGCACACTTACACTGCCAATTCCTTCGTTTGATTTTTCGTGAACTCAACGCAGGCTGAACATGGGCGGTGAGCGACGGCGACTTGGCGGCTAGTATAATAATAAATTAGGAAAGAAATACGAGAAAACACTCTGTCTGCCACTTACAGTACCATGCTTTGAAACGGGAAAAAAGCAAAGTCAGGTAGTAATTGTATACCAACGTGTAACATCAGCACGAAATGTTGGAGGATGATGAAGATGATGATGATGATGATGATGATGATGATGATGATGATGATGATGAACATATCTTGTGAAACTACTATGCCTCCTCACTCGTTAACGCTCGCTGCGGGGCAATAAAGTCGAGAGCTAGAGCAGTATTATTTCGAACAAATGCAAACCAGAGAAAAAACGCGTTATAGAAAAAGTAATTAAAGAAGGTTCATCTTCTTTGTGAAGTCTGTGACTATCAAGATTATGTCCTTCCAAAAACTAATATTTTTACTGCCACACTACCCATTCGACTACTTCACTTGGTTCACTTCACTTTAGCATCAGGGCGGTCGCAGACTCTTCGCCATTTCAGTTGGTTAATACTGGTGTACAAAAGGCGTACCTCAGATAGGCAAACCAGACAGAATCATAAGGGAAATTAAATGTATTGTAAATATATCTACTATATTTAAATTCGGTAGGCTTTACTCGAAGAAGAAAGCCTACTTTGCTCGAAATAAGCTTACCTCCGCGAAACGAAGTATATTTTTTTGACATGGTTGTCCTGTGTAAATGATATCAACTTTGTTACAGAAAATAGGCTTTCGGTCAGCAGAAAATCGATGCTGGTGACTAATGGCACATTTGATAGCGCCTTGTTGTTCTTTGGCGCTATATCTTCCGAGACATGAAATTATATCATCAAGGAAAAGCTGAGCATGGCACTTAAAAAAACGAAAAACAAAGACCGAATAATTATCGGCGATCTTATCATTAGAAAATGATTTGAGGCATATAAGGAATAAAATTTTTGACAATTCTCAAGTAGGCCTACCTTGCCTACTTCTAGATCCGACCCTGGACTACACCAGAACACACACAACATGCAATCTTCAATGCAACTGTCATCCGTAGTTTAGTCATTCACAGATATGGAAATGTGACCAGATTAAGGTTGTAAATATTAAATAGAGAGGGTGCAGAGTTAGAAAGAACATGATAGATTAAAGTAATGTTAAGTAGTTTAACTAGATCAGGAAGTTTCAGAATTTGGAGATTAAGAATAATACCATTGGTTTTCTCAGTTTTATAGAGAGACTATCAAGGTGACTTTTGAAAGAAAAGTGTTTCCTAAATAATTAACTGAATCACTTAGTTATAAAGACTTGCCATTTGATTCAAGCCTGGTATTTTGGCCGATCAATTTATTAGGACTATGGAATAACAAAACTATGGTTTTAATATTTAGCAATTTTGTTCGCACACAACCATTTAAATAACCTTTAAATCAGTATTTACAACTTTATCCACACTTTTTAGAGTGTCATCCGCAAAAATAGAGGCGTCACTATGAATTAAGCAATTAAAAATGTCGTTTATGCATATCAAGAAAAGAAGGAGCCCTAGAACTGATCCCTGTGAGACACCAAACAGAACTTGTTTTAGACTTGATTTTTTCCCATCAATACTTACATACTGTTTTCGATTAGTTAAATACAATCTAAATCATTTTTTACTTGCCCTCTTACTGCATAACGTTCCATTTTTAGAAGGAGAAAATTATGTCAACAGTATCAAATGCTTTCTGTAGATCAATAAACACCCCACAAGAAAACTGTCCATTATCAATAGCATTTTTAATGGTTTCAGTTAAAGATATTAGATTGTGAATTGTAGAATAAGATTTTCTGAATCCAAATTGTTTTTTATAAAAGAGATTGTGTTTAAGAAGAGGTTCAGAATTCCCTAGTTACAACGTTTCAGTCTTCTGTTCATAAACAAGTCTTTTGCTTATGTCGTGCAGTCATTCCAGTGTTATAACACTATCAGTTCGAAATTAAAAACCTGTTGAAATACAAATAGATCAGTGAGAACACGTTGTTATGGAGTGTGCTTTTGAAATGATTGTGTACACAGAGAAACCATGTATGCGAAAAGCAAGTTTTCAAGATCATATTAACATTGTTCTTCTTGCTTTATTTTACCCCAACTATTAGATTAGATCTATATGCACTAATAACTCTTAATACGTTAGTGTATGCATCGTTTAGTGAACTTGTAATGTTATCTACTGTGGTTTAAGTTCCAGTGCTAAAATACTTTTTATTTGATTTTTTTCACCTTCAATTCGGTGATGACATATCACTTCAATTATACTACCCAGCGGGCACAAAGACGTCGTAAAGACGTCGTAAGGACGTCTTTTCAAGACGTCCCTAAGACGTCGCAAAATGGTCGCGAAGTGGGAATCTCAAAAGACGTCCCAATTACATCTTCATTGAGACGTCTCGATGACATCCCAACGACATCGTAACGACGTCACAGGATTATGAAATTTACTCTTTCAAAAACTGTAATAAGCCACAGGCGGACCCGAACATGGAACCTCTGGTGTGCCAGCCGAACTCGTAACCGTTATGCCTCCGCTGCTTGTTATCAAGACGTTTAAAAACATTTACAATAAATTATTCTATACAGACTGATTGCTTTTGAAAATTTATAATTGTTTCGAAGATCGTTATTGAATCTGCACAGAGACGTCCCAAAAACGTCGTAAAAGGATCCCAATTGCGACGTCCCGTTTCAGACGTCCCTACGACGTCCCAAAATGATCTTAAGTTTATAATTGTTTCGAAGGTCGTTATTCAATCCGTATAAAGACGTCCGAAAAACGTCGTAAAAGGATCCCAATTGTGACGTCCCGTTTCAGACGTCCCTACGACGTCGCAAAATGATCTGGAAAGCAAACGACCATTTTACGATTAAAATGAGACGTCTCAAAGACGTCTTGTGCCCGCTGGGTACGCATAGTCAAGTCAATACAAGCGAGAAGTTGAAGTTGAAGCACTACCTTGAAAACTTAGTGCACCTTAGGCCCAAATTTTCCTTTCTTGAACTGTGAAAAATGAATGGCAAATTCGTAATCACCATAGTCACTTTAGGCCCATAATGCCCATTCGGGAATTCTGAACCTCGTTTAAGACAAAATGATATTAATCTTTTATGTACCAGTTTTTTAATAATTTTATCAATGTCACTTAATAAAGAAATAGGGTGGAAATTTTTGACATCTACTTCTGAACCTATTTTTATAGACTGGAATTACTTTCATAATCTTAAGAGAATTAGGAAAAAGCCAGTTTCAAAAGATATATTTGCAATAGATGTTACTATAGTAGCTAATTCATTAGGAACACAATCAAAAATTTTTTTGTGAATACTATAGCCGCCAGTACTTTTATAATGATTTAGAAGATTCATAGTTTCAAGCATTTGAGTAACTGCTTTAAAGAAGAACGAGTTTGGTGATGGGTTTCCTGTGACATAGTCTTCAAAATTACCAAATTTAGGGATTTTTTCGTAGTTTTTCTGCTATAGAACTAAAGAAATTGTTAAAAGTTTTGGCGACTAAAGATTGATCACTAATAATTGTTTCATTATCACTTTTTAAAGAAATGTTAATTTTGTTGTTAGTTTGTGAATTATGTCATTTATACCTTTCCAAAGTTTTTATAGTTATTCAAATTACTTTGAAAGTATTTTTTATAGTAGTTATTTTTGCTGTCCTTGTAATCGAACAATTGTATTACGGTAAAGTTTATATTGGTTAGGGATGTTAATTTTATTTACTGGAGTTTTACTGTTATAATATATTTTTCAAAGGAATGTCACCTTTTATGGTCGCTTTTCTAATACCTTTAGTTATTCAAGGCTTGTTTTTATTGCTAGTTTGATTTCTGGATAGCTTTCTCATGGGTGTACATTGATCCGCAAGGGAGTTGAGTTTATCGATAAAAAGGTCAAAAGTGAAGTTTGGATCTTTATTATCAAATTTCAAAAGAGTATCCCAATTTATAGAACTAAAATCACCGGGCATTTTAGCAATAGATTCTGTTCTTACAGTAGTCTCATCCTTGTTTGACAATCATGCCCTCTGACAGAAAGTTGCACTGCTCAAATCTCATCGAGATGAACATAAAGAGAAATTGTTGACGCCGTACAACATCGCCGATCTTTTTACGACCACAACGACAACCGAATTCTTCGTCTACGACCAATAAGCGATATATTTTGTGGCAATCAAGATTTTAACGAACAGTAGAAGCGACTTTGTAGATCATAAAACGAATTTACAGAGTATAGACCAAGACAGTGAACTCAACACAGTGGAACTTAAAGACTCCAAGCCACGAGCTAAAAGTCACTCGGGTGTCTACTACAATAAACAGAGACAGGAAAAGCTGGCCGCCAATGGGCATTCAAGTCCTACTCACGTGTTATCTAGTCGACCAGTCGTCACTCTTAGTATCGGTGACAACTTATGAAAAGAGAAAATACAATATCACGAATCTTGATTTGTTCGGTAACGCTTGAATTTGTAAAGTTCAACATTTAACATCAGTGGAGGAAACACATCAAAACGTAGTCCAACAAATGATCTACATACATGTGATATTATCTACTTCAAAGGTTGTGTATGGAAAAAGAAATTCTTAACTTTTCCTCCTTTCCAGTCAGGAATTATTCGAAAAATCTAACTAATTTTTCGGAGACAATGGATTTCTTGTATTTGGAACGCAAGGTTCGTAAAATAAGTTATATAAGTACAATTGGTATAATAATAATTGATCTATGTCTAGATATCGGTTTATAAGTTTAAAATAATGCGTTTCTTGTAATGCTGAGTGTAAGCCATTTAGTCTATAACTAGCGTAATTATAAGGTTTATAAATACAAAATATGACCTATCCGGATTAAGTGATCATCGCTTCCTGGTGCAACCCTTTTTCGTAGATTGTACCGCCGCGGGACGAAAACCTGCCTCTCCAATTGAAACAGGAGTCTGGACTTTGCCCAGTATTTTGGCAGGACAAAAACCTCTGGCCGCTACACTATAATCCAGAATACATTTACGTTGAAAAACGATCTGAAAAATTATATTGATAAGCTGTGCTATTGAGCGTCTCGACGACTTCGGTTGTATGGAATCTTTTATATTGTCGTTCCATTATTGTACTTTGTCGTTCTTCGTTGGAGAGTGGTTGCTTGTCGTTTGGTCGGCTCGAAGATATTTAGCATGAAAATAAATGAATATAAATTAGTAAAATGATAATTTGAGAAGTATTTTTGTGTAAGTTTGACGAACCTTACGTTACAATACAATGCGAGAGAAAATTCTCAATGTTGAAACGCCTTAAATATGTGTAGTTACTGCGCATGCACTTCTGCGCATGGATGACTTTCGTCCGGAATCGTTAAGAAATTTGATTTCCGACTATTTGCAAACGTCGGAAATCCCACCTATTACAATAACATAGATGCACGTTCAAAGTTTAAAAGTGTATCTTGTCTTATCACACGAGAACATGGTGGAAGTTCCTAAAATATCGTTTATTTCGAGTCCTTGTTAGGAGATCAAATTGTTTTAGAGGCTTTGATCAGAAAATTTTATATTTAACAATGTGATGCAAAGACTCTATTTTTCGTAAACGTACCTAACGCAAAAAAAAAATCACAGTGTCTAACACTTAAGAACTGACAGAACTAGTAACAAGGGTTAGGGTTAGTGTATAATGGTTTGGGTAGAAAAGTTAGGGCTTTCAGTTGTAGTTTTGAAGAATAATCATCTGTAACAAGTTATCAACCAAACCATATGAATACAATTTTTCCAGGCGTCACTTGGAAAAGGTATATCCAGAAAAGTTGTTAATTGAAATTGTATAAAAGCGTTGATCATTTCTATTCTTGTAATAAAACAATGTTACTGGTAAAATGAGTTACACGGTGAAATGCATTTTGGGAAGACTAATGCAACTTGTATGCCTGATGTACACGGTTGGTTGGTTGGAACAAACATATTGGTAAGCGCTGCAGCCTGCCCTATGTTGGTGTTTAAACTTTTTTAATTATTCAAATATAACCTGTTTGCGCTTTGTCAAATGCGATAATTTTGAAGACTTTTCACTGCAGCATTGTTTACATTTCCAAGTTTTGAATTGGAGCTCATCAATAGTATTATGTTCATGGTTGGTACATGCACGACCAGACCATGAAATGAATGAATCAGACAGTGACAGACACAAGCGAATACACAATAATAAGAAATAGACCTTTTCGCAAATTACGTCGTAAGAAACAACGTCTCTTTTTTAAGCTGAATATTAATGACGTTTGCGCTGTTTACAAAAAGAAACCTCAATTTTCACGAAATTTTTTTATTAAAGTTAAGCACTTAGTAATCCAAACACTTAAAAAGAAGGCGATGTGTGCAGTGATGAAATTTATGAAAAGGTCTACTGTCTTGTTTGAAAAAGATATTTCGGGCCTGCAGAAAAACAACTGCTTATATGTTAACAACCTACAAACATGTTTCTATTTTTGAACAGAAAGTCATTAAAATGACATTCCGTCTTGTGAATGACAGTGTTTATACAATATATCATGACAATACATTCCTTAGAAATAGTCAGTGAAGAACAATCAAATAAAATACATTTTTTACAGAAGCTAAATATCAAGGAGAAACAGTAATGGTGTCTGCTTTTCAATTCATCATTAATTGACTTTAGGACACCCATGGTGGAGTTAAGTCTTTAAAATACCCGTGTTTCTCCTACTACTACTACTACTACTACTACTACTACTCCTCCAAGTTATGAACCATTTCGTGTGGTGTTTACATGAATTACATGAATTCTGCGATAAGTTTACAGTCAAGTGCTATTATAGGTCACGTGTATGTTTTGTTTCACCAATCTTTCTGATTACCCTGAGCAGTAGTACCACGTGGTAATTTGTCATCTTTGAATAAATCATCTTGAAAAAAACAATATTTTGAAAGAAACCTGAAGAAGCTGAACGCGTGTTGAAGAAAGTATTCTTCTTGTCTGATTTCGTGATTGAAAATTCATATACGCATCGTTTATCTTATTTTTGTGCTGGTAATCAGTACCATATTGTTTTGTGCTGTTAATCAGTACCATATTGTTTTGTGCTTTTCCCAAAAGAAGCACCTTTTATTTTGTGCTTTGTTATAGGCACCTTTAGTTTTGTGCTTTTGCCCAAGCACCATTCGCTCTGTGCTTTTGCCCAAGCACCATTCGTTCTGTGCTTTCCCCAAGCATCTATTTGATTACATTTGTTTCACATCAATTATTTTTTGCAGTCATTTATATTAGTCTACTTTCTATATATAACACCTTAATCGGTTTGCTAGTGCAATTAATAAGTTTTATCAGTCACATCGCCTTGCCGTGTTATCACTGAATTAACAATGTCACCATTGACTAAGGGAAATATAAGAATTGAGACTTCAGTCCAAGGCAGGTGTAATGTTTGGTAGCACAGCTGGCAGGCAGTGTTCATGTTGTGCTTTGATTTCAATCTGTGTTTCAGCAATAAAACATATTGGACGATGGAATGCTGATGATTTGGATTTCATTGTCATGCAAGGGGATGACCTATATAAATCCTTGAATAGTGAAGACTACTTAATGGCTACAGAACTTCCACAACAAATAACTTTGCTGGGAAGCCATATATTTTTAAGATTTTTAAAAAACAGAAGTGGTCTGTTAAGTTATGGAGACCTGTCTGGGTTTTTGGTTTCAGAGGATTTTGATGGAGATTCTCTCATTTTTTTTATAAAAGGTTATTGCATTTCTGTAATTTGGACAAAAAAATTTTACTTTTTATTTGATTCACATAGCAAAGATATATTTGGTCAGTCAACTCCTAATGGTTTCTCAACATTATTGAAATTTAAAACAAAAACTGACCATGAAAATTATTCGATTTCCACATATGTTAATGAAACTGATTTGTCTGTACCTTTTGAAACACAAAGTATTTGTGTAAACATTTTGGAAGATGGTACTATAGAAAATCTTCAAAATGAATATTCTAAGGCAAAAGATCGGAAAAGAAAAAGAACTGCTAATGAAAAGGCAAAATGCAGAGAACGAAAGGCATCAGATACTGCTAAAGCTAAATGTAGAGAAAGAAATGCATCAGATTCTGCTAAAGCGAAGTGTAGGAAAAGAAATGCATCAGATTCTGCCAAAGCTAAATGTAGAGAAAGAAATGCATCAGATTCTGCTAAAGCAAAGTGTAGGAAAAGAAATGCATCAGATTCTGCCAAAGCTAAATGTAGGGAAAGAAATGCATCAGATTCTGCCAAAGCTAAGTGTAGGGAGCGAAATGCATCAGATTCAGCTAAAGCTCAGTGCAGGAAAAGAAAAGCCACTGAAGTTTCAAAAGTTAAAAATAAAAATTCCAAGCGAATTGCCTACACATTGAACATAGGATCTCAAAAACATGCTGAAAAAAAGAAAAAAGCTTTGCAGGTTTGTAGGAAAAGTAAAGATTGTGTTTCAAGTTTTAAATCTAAAATATGTCAGGGACCTTACCATGTATGTGTGGTTTGCAACCATTGTCTTTATCGTAGAACAGTAAAGGTGTTTAAAAAGGAATGCTACAAATATGAATTAACTCCAGTATTTACTGATGAAGCAAGTTATGATGGCAAAAAGTATGTTTGTGTCACTTGTGACCACCATTTGCTGAAAGGAGCTGTGCCCTGCCAAGCAGTACGGAACAAATTAGAAGTCTTGCCCCTACCTAAAGAAATTCAGTGTCTCAATCGCTTGGAAAAGACTTTGATTGCAAAACGCATATTGTTCAAAAAAATAAGTATTATGCCTAAAGGTCAAATGCCTAAAATTAAAGGTGCTGTTTGTAATGTGCCAGTGAATGTTAATGCAGTTAGTAATTGCTTACCACAAGGAATGGACAGCAATGGATTAATTTTTGTTAAATTAAAGAGAAAACTTCATTTTCGTGGCCATGTTTTATTTGAAAATGTCCGTCCTGATTGTGTAAAAGGTGCATTGGAGTATTTAAAGGCAAACAACCCTTTTTATGCTGATATTCTCATCAACATGGATAATATCACTAAAGAGTTACTTTCTCTAGTTGATGCTGATGCAATTATTGATCAAGATGAATTTACAATCAGTACTGAAGAAAATGCAAATACCAACAACCATGATGAACTGGAAGACGAAAATCCAATGAATCTTAAGCAAACAGGTTCAGATGAGATTTGTTTAATACCTTATATTTATAATGCAATAGAAGGAATTTTGGATGTAGCTCCAGGTGAATGTAAGCAGCCTATGTCTTTCTTTGTTGATGATTTTTGTGAAGAGCTTGCTTTTCCATATTTGCTTCCATCAGGAAAATTTGGTTACAAAGTGACCCGAGAAGTTGCATTGTCTGCCACAAAATACTTTAACCAGCGACTGCTAAATTTTAGTCAGAGATTTGCATCTAACACTGACTATATTTTCTTTGCACATTATGTTATGCAGCAAATGAATTTGCTCAACCAAATAAATGTAGCAACACGCAAAGTTCATGGAGAGATAACTGCAGGACAACTGAAAAATAATTTTAAGGAAACTGTTAAGTCCTTCATGTCAGAAGATCAAGGCTTTTTATTTATGAAATCTGTAAAAGGAACACCTGCATATTGGAAAGGCTTCTTAAATGATGTTCTTGCCATGGTTAAACAATTAGGTTTACCAACATTCTTTCTGACCTTGTCGTGCGCAGACCTACGATGGGATGAGCTGTTAGTTATTCTTGCCCGGCTGAATAATATTAATCTTACAGAAGAACATTTTGATTACGCAAACAGGTGTGAAATGTTGAATCAAAACCCTGTATTCACTGCACGGCACTTTCAGTTTAGGGTTGAAACATTTTTGAAAGAAATTCTTTTGCGGAAATATGGACCTTTAGGTAAAATTGAATATTATGCTATAAAAGTTGAATTTCAGTTTCGTGGTAGTCCACATATCCACTCCTTTATATGGGTTCCTCATGCACCTGTTTTAAGCAAAGAAACTAAGAATGATTATTTAGGATTTGTTGATAAATTGATACGTGCAGACTTACCTGATCCAGAAGAGGAGCCAGAACTGCATAAATTAGTGTCTCAGTATCAAACTCATCGGCATTCAAACTCCTGCAGAAAGTACAAAAATATTCCTTGCCGGTTTCATTATGGACGTTACTTCACAGAGCACACCATTATTGCAGAGCCTTTAGATGAAGGTATGCCAGAAAATGAGCGAACAGTGTTGTTAAAATCAAGAAAAAATGTTTTGGAATCTGTAAAAGGCTATATAGATTCTTATCTTGACCCAAATAAACCCAGTTATGTGGAACAAACTAGTATTCCTGAAATTTTAGAGTCTCTTGGGCCGACAACTGATCAGTACTATGAAGCATTGTCAATTTCACCTGACCAAGACTTTCAGATTCATTTTCGTAGGCCTCCTAACTCTTGTTTTGTGAATAATTATTTTGATATTGGTTTGCAAGCTTGGGAAGCAAATTTGGACATACAACCTGTTTTTAATTACTACAAAGCAGTGGCATACATGTGTTCATATTTCTCCAAGTCTGAATCAGACTCTTCATTAGTAATGAAAAATGCACTAGAAGAATCACGGAATAATAACAACATTGACTTCAAAAATCACATGAAAATATTAGCGGCTGCATTTCTTACTAGTCGGCAATGTTCAGTGCAAGAGGTCGTCTATCAGTTGATGCCAGAGTTGTGGCTTAAAAAATGTTTTCCAGCTGTTGTTTTTGCTAATTCAAATCTCCCAGAAAAACGATACAGAGTTTGCAAGAATGAGGAGGAATTAAAAGAACTACCAGAAGACAGTATCAATGTGTTTAAAAAAATAACCTTGATAGGTATATGGACAGGCCCGACTTGAAATTTCAAGGAGGAAAATACAGTGTGCTAGACAGCTTTGTTATGCCGAATTTATGGCATATTATGTTCTTGATACTAAACCTAAGGCAGACGCAGAAAATGACACTCAACCAGAAGTACTTTTAGATGATGATGATAATGTTTCTTTATTATATCCATCATCAATTCCTCTCATGTCATCAAGAGAAAAAATGAAGTGTCGTCGAATCAAATTAGTTGTACGTTACCACGCCCCAAATCCAGTTTCTCATCCAGAAGCTTACGCCCATTACTTATTAATGATGTTTTATCCCTTTAGAAAGGAATCAGAATTAAAAGCTCAACTAACTGGCTCTTATGTTAAAAAGTTAGAAGAACCTGGTGTGTTAAATTTGTGTTAAACACTAATAAAACACGCTTTGAACCTTGGGCAGACTTAGTAGATACAGCTTTCATTAATTTCAGATATGCTCCATTGACTGATGAACACGCACAGCAAGAAAATGATGATGTGGAGGAGGAAGCCACCCAATTCAATAACACAGACGATGAGTGTGAACAGGAAAGTCAAGAAAATCCTGTGTACTTTGAAAATGAGAGAGCTGTTGAAACCATCCCCTTACCGCATATTAATCTGCTTCCTGACAGCGAAATAAATGATTTAATTCGATCCTTAAATGCAAAGCAGAGGGGTGTGTTTGAAGTAGTTAATTCATGGGCTAGATGTTATGTGAAAAATTTATCTTGTGAACAACCGACAATCATTGAACCGTTGCATATATTTATAACTGGAGGAGCTGGTGTTGGAAAATCATATGTCGTGAAAACCATACATGCTTCTGTTTCAAAAACATTAAGTTATCGATCTGCTTCACCTGACAAGCCCAAGGTTCTTTTACTGGCTCCAACTGGTGTGGCTGCAATTAATATTGCTGGAACAACAATACACTCTGGATTAGGAATTCCTGTAGAATGTCATGGATTGGTTGTACCAAAACTTCCTGATAAGCGAAAATGTACACTGCGAATGCAATTGTCTGAAGTTAAGGTTTTAATAATAGATGAATGTTCTATAATGTCTAATGAGTTACTATTGCACGTACACCAAAGGCTCAATGAAATTTACGGATGTGAAACATTCAGGTTATTTGCTGGATTAAATGTTATCCTTGTTGGTGATTTTTATCAACTACCGCCGGTATTGAAAAGAGTTATATTTGCAGAGTATTATGACATATCTTATAATATATTTCCTCTGTGGAGAAATTTTGAAATGGTTGAGCTCACAGAAGTAATGAGGCAGAGAGGTGATAGTATGCTTATAGACCTTCTGAATAATATAAGGATTGGTCAACTTACTCAAGAGGATGAAAAACTTTTAAAATCACGCTTCATAAGTAACACTGATGAGAACTTTCCACATGGTGCACTTCATATTTTTGCAGAAAATTCTCTAGCTAGTCAACACAACCATCTTATGCTCAATCAAATTGATAGTTTTGAATATAGTTTGAATGCAACCGATCAAATCCCCAAAGGTGTTCCTTGTCATTTGTATAAGAATTTGTTAAATTGCCCAGCAGGTAGAACCGGAGGTCTGGTATTTAACTTGACACTAAAAGTTGGTGCAAGGGTTATGCTAACATCCAATGTTGACATTACTGATAGGTTGATTAATGGTCAATTGGGTACAGTGTTTAAATTATGTGAGATAAATGGCATTGTGGAAAAAATATATGTGCGATTTGATGACGGAAAAGCTGGCTATAATAAGATGTTATCTGATAGGTTTGCGAGGGAAAATCGTGTTGTTCCAGTAGAACGTGTTACTATTGAAATTCGAACAAATGTAAAAAAAAGTTCATCAGCCATTATTAAGCGAACACAATTTCCCTTGATCTTAGCATGGGCATGCACATGCCACAAAGTTCAGAGCTTGAGTTTGGATAAAATAATTGTTAGCTTTGACTTGCTCAGACAAAGAATGTTTAATAATGGGCAAATGTATGTAGCACTTAGCCGTGTTAAGTCAATAAATGGTCTCTTTTTAATTGGACAGTTAAACAAGAATGCTATACGAGCAGATGAGAAGGTAACAAGGGAATATGAGTATCTCAGAGAATATCAGACTTTGCAGATTAAAGATGTTATGCCAGTTCAATCCAATAAATTTCATAATGACTATCTGCAATGTGAGATCTTTACGAAAGCATTTAGAAGACATAAAAGTGGACCGTATATTATTAGGCAGTGATATGATTCTTTGCACCGAAACACAAATCAAATACTCTGATGAAGATTTAACAGGAGAGCTTTCCATGGCTGGTTTCAGAGTTATGTTCAACAACAGTCACCATAAGTTTGAGAGTCAAGCAATATATTGTAGTACCAATTTACATGTTAATGATTCTTTTTTAACAGATGGCTTTTTTTTTGTGCAGGTGAAGAAGACGAGTTTTTCACCAATTTGTTTTAATATTCTGCTTGTGTATCGGCAGAAGGACCAGAAAATGCCTCAATTCTTAACGACATTACAATACTTCTGTCTTAGATAGGTTTGTGCAGAAGGTATCAGAACCTACACATATCAGTGGCTCATTGATTGATCATGCCTATATTCACCAGGATTTGCTTGAAATGTTTTTGACTGAGTGTGATGTTAAGTGTTTGTTTTTCACAGATCATGATGCAGTAAGGATATCTTTCCAGGAATTCTAAGTATTCTGATGAATTTGCCTCAATTGTTTAGACGTACACCTTTTCCATAGCCTAAAATGTGACCCTTGACTTTTTTATGATTTCTTTTTTACAAAATAAAACTTTAACTTTTGAATAAAATATCTTTTTTTAATTGTATGCAAAGGTCTTGCATACCTTGTTTGTGCAGCACAATTGCACAGCTGCACCTGGGCAGTGGTGGGGAGATAATTTTTGGAAGTCATCTCATTATAAGATGTTGCAATCAACCAGTTTATGAAATTTCTCTTTCCTTGAGTGATACGATTTAATCTAGTAATTTTTAGAAACAAGAATTTCATTTTTCAAAAGGAAAAGACTTCAAGTTGTTAAAATACTTATTCTGAGAATACAGCATCTGTTATGATGATGACTTCCAGGTTGAGAAAACAGATTGTAATATTTTTCTTGTTGTTTTTATTCTAGTCAGGGTACTCAGATTCATGTTAACGCTCTGTAATGTTCATGTTTTTGAAAAGCTTTTTAAATCAGTGAATGATGGTACCCAAGCATATATATATATAGATATTTATTATTTTATCGTTTTCATTGTGTTTTTCTAGTTCAATATTACTATAATTGTCAGTGTAATGTGAATTCAGGTTATTTTCATACTGTGGTCAAAAAAATAAAACCGTAATCAGAAAATCTTAAATGACAATGGCGACATTACTTTTCATTATGGCTGTGCATAATTTGGTGTGGCTGAACTGTAGCAAGTAGAACATGCAAGTTGTAAAATTGAATTTGGTTGATTGATCTGGATTCAAATTTCAAGTTATATGTACCAAAAGAAGGTAAATACTGTTTCTATTACAATTATCTATTTCAGGTCTTCCTGAGGGGAAAAAGTTAACACAAAGCCTTCTGTTCATATACAGTTTTTTGTAAAAACATTAAGAAAAGTTTTAACAGGGCTAGATGTACTAAACAAATAGAATATAAATACATATCATTGTTTATTTTCAGTGTCACTTAACTTAACTCGACTGATCAGAGTTCATGATGACAGCAAGTGTTAAGCATTGACAAGGTAAGATTTTGATTCATGAATTAGGAAACTAATTTTCGTGGGAACTAATTTTCGCGAGAACGAATTTTCGCAAAGAAGTCAAATTGATATATTTCGCGGGTTTCGCTAGTTTGCCATAAAACACAGTCTTAAATTGAGAAAAAATGCAATTTTTGACTCGGAGAAACTTCATTTTCGCCAGAATACACGGGTTTCAAAATTAAGCGTTCTGTAAATTATATATAGAATTTACCGAATGATTTTTTTCGAGTTAACATCGAAAGTGAAATCAGTGCTAGTTTATTTCGCGAGTTTTGCAAACGCCCTCATTTTTAAAATTTCGCAGGAATTTTATTTTGCGGTTTTTTCGAAAATTCACGAAACTCGCGAAATTTAATTCCACGAAAATTAATTCCCTTAAGGTATATCAAATTAATAGATGTGGAGAATTATTGAAAATTGTTATTTTCTTTTCTCTTTTCAGAAGTTGAAATTTGCTGGTGCGATAAATCTTACCAAACCAAATTTTTTCATTCAGGTTGACCATTTCCTAAAAAACTCAAGAAATTATGTTAAATTCCTGTTGCTGTTATATGACTGGATGTGGTCAATTTGCTACTTAACCTCGATTAAACGTCGCAAGACACTAACTTACATTTACAACGCTTTGAAATCACTGGATGTCTTCGAATTTTTGCTTAATCTCAAACTTGACGTATATCGAACGCTTGAACTCTAACAAGCATCTGTAATTATTTCATGAAGTAAATCAAATCAAACTGGTTGTTACCCGCGTACGAATTTATTTCGGTGGATGATAGACTAAAAGACCTTATGTTGTTACCTAGAACTACCTATAACTTTAGTTTTACAAAAACAAACAAACAAAAACAAAAGCCTTTTAATATGAACAAGAGCCAGATGGCGCAAAGCGGTAGCAGCAAGTTTACTTTTCACGCAAACGCTTTTGAGATTTTACTTTAAGTGCTAAAAACTTCTTTACTGGGTGTTTTCTAAGATATCTCCCCGGTGGAAAACAGGCATTAACAATAAATTCAATGAAAATGATTAATTAGTGTAAATAGGGTCTAACCATAAAACAGCAGCAATAATTTATTTAAAGACAAAAGAATTATACATGCGTGAGCTGTGTCACATATGTTTTTTTATAAGAAATTTTTTCGTAAGAGCTTATGTAGAAAAAAAAAGTTTGTTTATAAAAATAATTTCTGACGAAACCAAAACTGAATTCCAACAAATAAACTGCCTTTTTGAACTAGACCTTTGAAAACTTTAATGAACAAACATAGTGTAATAGCTACAAAACCTAACGAGGTAATAAGAAATTTTGAACTGATAAGCTTTACTAAAGAAAAGCAACATATCAAGTATATATTTTCAGTTAGCGTAATGAACTAAAAGTCCCATTTTTATGTACGCCTATTTGATTAGAATTCGAATGAATTCTAATTTCGTGGATTAAGTTATGAAATATCAGGTTATGTACATTTAAAATAAAAGGTAATCTACTTTAAAATGTTCGATATGAAAAAGCTTCCAAATTACGAAGGCTGCGTTCCTTCATTAGAATTAACATTGCGTTTTTGATAGAGTCCCGCAGACTCTAAATCGCAGACTAATTGCCATTTCGGCCGGAGGAGGAGTAGTAGTAGTAGTAGTAGTAGTAGTAGTAGTCCACGGGTGTTTCAATACGGTATTCGCTTTCGCTGCTACCGTAAAAATTAAGTGTTGTAATCAGTTCATATTTTGTATTGAAGATTATGATTGCGCTTGAGATACAGTATAAATGTGAACTAAGTTTTCGTCCTTCGTTTTTCATAGATACATACCCTTTCATTTTCGTTTTCACGGTACGATAAGGTGCATTAGATAAGCGTGCCTAATATGCTGCTTAGCTGCTTCAGTATTAACGCATTTTTAATTCTCTTTTCTTTTGAGAATAACATTTCCAAGACTAATACATCTTTCCCGTAATTGATTATGCAGTATTAGGGACCTTACGAAACTACGACGGCAACGTGGACGACGACGTGAGGCAAACAAAAGATTCACTTTACTCCATAGATTTGCTTTAGAATGGAAGTCATTTCACACTATACTATTGGGAAATGTTTTTAATCATACTAATATCATTATCAGATTTGCACGTTCTACACACAACGTGAAAAGTAATATTTTGAAGTCGTACTGAAAACGAAGACGTGAGAATAGCAGTACTTCCGATAAATTTTCCTCGGTTCCTTCATGATTCTGTGTCTCAAAGTTCAAAAAACAAACTTCAAAGGCATTATAAATAAACTTCTTAACCCAAGTGTATAGTTTCTGCTCCTTTGTGATTCATTGAAGATGAATATCTTGTACGTCGTCGTCCACGTTGCCGTCGTAGTTTCGTAAGGTCCCTATTATTTCTATCAAACTCCACCTCGTTTTCAATATGCCATAATTATGACAACCGAATCTCCCGGGCTCGATCATTACATCTATCACAATAGACCTTTCCCGAGTTTATTTTTTATCACACTGCGCCTCGTTTTCAATTGCGTTACTATGGCAATCGAATCTCTTGTGCTCAATCATTAACACTATCACAATTATTACACTTATTGCACATTACTGAAATGAGTCCCGTGACATTTCGTTACCATATTAACCATTGCGAAAACGAGGCGGAGCTTGATAAAAAATAAACTCGGGAAATGTCTATTGTTAGAAAGACTGTATGCTATGGATAATATACCACGCGCCCACAAAAGCTCGTTCAATCATGTGAAAGGTTAGAAGAATGATAAGGGGTCTCGGTTCCAGTCTGATGAGTCGGTTGGGTTTGGGAGTATTCATTCAGCAGAAACTGTCGTTTCTCCTACTTCGCAATATGGGCACACGAGATTGATCTGCACTATTATATCTATTAAGGTGTGGTGGTGGTGCTCTGCACTTTTATGAAATAAGAACATACAGTCTCATTCGTTTTCAGGGTACTATATCGTGCTTCTTTTTTCAACATAATTCGAATCCTTAAGTTGTTTTGGGACGTCAAACATCACTCAGACTTATTTCACAATTATGACATGTCCTGAAGTCTTCAAGCCATGCGGCTTCTTGTTTTGGTTTGTTTGCTTTATATTTCAAATCCGTCTTAAAGATAAGAAACGACTTTACGGTAAATATTGAGGTTTTAACTAACTAACTATATTATTGATTTAAGAAAACTTGTGGAATAGTGATAGTGTGTTTTCTATTTTTTTTGGCAACCAAAAAAAAATTAATCTCTCCATTTTAGAAAGAGATAGGCATACTAGAAGTTGTCGCGATGTTGAATATTTTCCAGGAAATTTGATAGAACTAAAAGAGTTTATTCAATAAAAATAAAGGAATGACTGCAACGGAATAACTGCAGAGAAGTTAGCTGCTTGGCAAAAAGCATTTTGACGAAAACTAATCCAACTTGATCGATGTTCGATGTACATGGTAGGTTTTAGATAATGTCACCACATTTCAACAATACTGTGCAAGAGACGAAGGAAACAAAGTCATGTGTGTAATTACCAATTCCAAAAAAATCAATTACTCTGAAATAACAAAACCTCCAACACGATCATAAATGTCTAAAACTAAGTCTCGATCACCTGCTGCATCAAAACTTTCAATACCTAACATTTGATTTCTTAATGAGTTTGATCTTTGGGCAATAGGAATCAACCTGGAAATCATCTGAAAATTATTAAAATTTATTTATATACATAAAAAGGCACCCTACATATAATTTTTAAATTTTTTTTTAGGCGCAAGAAGTTACGAATGTTGAAATTTGTGGAAAAAAGGAAACAGGAAATTGAAAGACATTTGGTGAAACATTTTGGATTCATTGATACTATATCAAAACTGCGTTCTTCTGGAAAACTAAGTTATAAAGTGCTATGCCCAATGGATCAGTGTGGTTTCAAAGGGAAAGGAATAGACATTCACTTAGCCAAAAAGCATTTGGTTAATATTAAAATAGCCAGATTTTGGAAATCGTATTGCATAAGAATGCACGGCTATCTTACAAAGGTTATCCATAATGGTGTAGGAAAACCTCAGCCGTGTGCCAAGTGTTTTCGTTATTACGATAGACTTGATATTCATTTGAAAAAGGGGCATCAAGACTGTTCATTCGAAGCAGAAATGAAAGAATGCAGAAAACTGGGCCGATATATTACAAACAGCTCCATTGTATTGACGCTTGATCCTGATGCTGAAAAAATGTATTGAGGGACCATATGTTTACAATTTTTTCCTGTAAAAAACTTTTCTTTGAAAGTAAACACCAAATCTATCTACATCTATTTCAGTTACCCATTTGCCTTAAGTGTCAATGTAACTCTCGACTTCCTTTATTATACATTAACATTAACAATGTAATTTTTCTGATAAAATTTCGTCCGAAGCTTTCACTTTTGTACGAAAGTTTTTTCATCCGAAGATTTTGGAATTTAAGGACTCTCAAAGTATAACAATAACACTACAGAACAAGTTTTTCTGTAAAAAGGCTATTCTGTATTTGTAATCTCAAGTGAACTCCATCGTAGAACACTTCATTTTAGCAAAACAGTTATTTTGTGGAATACCCCCAACAGAGCGGAAGATTATGAAGATAAAAAGATGCATGACTGACTTATGGTTAATTCTTTGTTTTCTAAAATAGAATCGTCGTTTATTCACTCTTTCTTAAGATGTCTTTCAAACAAAGGTGATTGTATCAGAAAACTATCACGTCATCATCCTAATTTCACAACCACCACATTTAAGGGATAGATAAAAAATTTAGTGAGAATTACTCAAGTTACATGGTCTTATTCCTATTTCAATTGTATTTAATATCATAAAAAGTCTTTCGTAAGTTCCCAAAACACGCAAAAAGACAGAAATAATATTATAACTTTTCCCATTACTCTCCTTTTTTTTGTGTAACCTCAGCCGTTGTTGTTTCTATTCGTATTCCGGACTTCTTGCAAAATTTAGCTCATGCTATAGATTTTAGATATGGAATGGAATGTTGTCCGACAGAGTTTTAACGTAGTAACAGTTGATTGCAATTGTCTAATTTTCATTTTCAATAGTATCTAGCGCATTTTTAATGGAATGTAGCGCTTTTGTAAGTGTTCATCCTCGCACTCTGGTTTGATATTTAATGGAATCTAGCCCATTTTTAATGGAATGTAGCGAATCGGTATGCATTTTTATAGATTTGTTTATGAAAATTCGAAATAAATAAAATAAAATAAAGTCTATGTCAAGAAGTTTATGAGATTCTTCAATGGTAAAGCGACTTTTTATAAACATTTTACGACGTCGGATACATGACGTCCTCACGACGTCTAAGTTAAGACGTCATTTCATCATGACCACATATGACGTCATCTTCAGGTCATATTTGGGTCATATGACATCATGACCTGAGTATGACCAACATATGACGTCATAAAGACGTCTTGTGCCCGCTGGGTGCTTACATTGCGGAAACATGTAGTGAGTGAAAATGCGTGACATAACCTTCAAAGACACAATGTAAGTAGTAACGTAAATTTAGTAAAAACTTTACGAACGGGATCGGATGCCAGCTCTTTCCGCTCTACCGCTTACGCACAAGGGAGTATTATTAAACTAAAGATAACCAACCCAGCAAGTTTGTTGAAAAATCAATGCAGAGTAGAACATGTTTGTAGAAGGTAGCGTAAATGTAGACACACCGGTAAAATGGTACTTGAGTCTCTAAAATTAATGCCCACAATGACACTCACCGATTTTACCAACTAAGAATTTCTTGTAGGTGAAGTCAGATTTCTTGTAGGTAAAGTCAGATAGTACAGCACACATTATCGTAAAAGGAGTTTGCTTTCACGATAATGTGTGCTGTACTATTAAACGAGATGTAACGGTATACGTGATAAAAAACATAATGATATCTTCACAGTTTTCTACACAATTTTCAGGGTAGGTCTGACGTTTGTTTGATTTGTTTTCTCCAATCGATTTTAATAATTTGAATACCGTAGTTAACTGTTTTTTACTAAGCACCCTTCATGGATCAGGATTTGATGTTAATCTTCTTTGACATTAATCTTTTGATATTGAATAAGTATCTCCATGTTATAAACAAGAATGTTTGAATAACAAAACAAATGAAGTATTGGAACCTGTTACTATAATATGAATCAAGTTCAGCACAGGAAAATAACAAATTACATCGAGATATAAATATGCGAAAAATAAATACGCCAAATAGTAATAATAAAAAGAGCTGTTAGACAAAAAATACCTTGCCACAAAACCATATAGCAACAATTGCATCCACATTGCGAATTTATCATACCTGTAATAATGTTCTTATAAGATAATAGTTTTTTAAAGGCAATGGATTGAAAATTTGAATATGAATATATCCACAGCATAAGGAAAGCTTTGCAGGGATCTTGATTTGTGTTTTGTTTTTGCTTTTTTGTTTGTTTTTTTTGGAGAAAATTACAGATTTAGCTTAATCTGGCGTGAAAATATAACAAATGGATAGTTCAGCATAACAATTCTCATCCAGCTTTTTATTTATTTTGGTTTGTTTTCTTTTTGTGTGTAACAACTACTCAAACAATAACTATTAATGTCTCAGATGCTGAGATTGTTCATGGCTGATGTAACACCACTTTCTTGATTAACCTTCTTTCGCTTTCTTGTCTTTATCCCGCATACCCCATTTTCACAAGCTTCGCAGATTTCTGTCTCGTGTGGCTTTCCATTTCTTTTTGCTCTTCCTCTAATACGATACTCTGTTATTTCAATTTCATGATCCATGATACCATAAATGTCTTCTAGAATATAGATCAGAAACTCTTGAAGGACGTCTGATATGTAAGTCAAAGCGAAGCTTGGGAGCTCGTCATGCTCTCGACAGTGTTTACATTTTTGACCATATTCCTTTCGTTCTATCATGAGGGTTTCCTGATCCAGTTGAACTGAAAACTGAAGCATTGCTTTCACTGAAAACCATTGTCTCCCACATTGCTTACAACCAAAATTTGCATGGTTTTGGAAAAAATAGTCCATTACATCGTCAAATTTTCTGTTCGGATTGTATTCTTCTGTTTCTAATTTTTCCTTGAATTCTTTGAACTTTTCTTCCCATATCAATAAATACTTTCTTCTTTTCTTTTTCTCAGATTCTGTCTTGTTCGAAGATTCGTATTTACTGTGCTTAAGTTTCATTAAGACTTTTAGTTGAACCATTTTGCTAACTTTACTTGTCGTTGTTTTGAATTGACTACGAAAATGTTCTACTCTTACTTGTGTCATATATTTTTAATTTATTCAAACTGAGCTTTCTTCTAAAAATACTTTTACTTGAAATTTGATTGGATTAAAATTTATTATTTATTTATTTATTTAAAATAGCAAAAGCTTTTCGATTAGAAAAATCATCAGCGCTGATTTTAATAAAAAATAAGATTCGCAAAAATGCGACTATATATTTCCCCAAAGTTCCAAAACTTTTATCAATTATTGTGTGTACATAGAAGACCATAAGAAAAGTGGTATAACTACCATCAACGCAAATAAAAATGCTGTCCATACTAATCAGGGTAGAATTCAATTTAATACCACAAAGGAAGTTATTTCGAACTTATTATGAAATGAAGATATTCATGGTCATGTGACATGGTTTCTCTTATAATTTTTGCTGAGGAGTTAAAAAAAGTTATGAGTTATGAGAAGTTATTATGACAAAGCTAAAAATTGGAAGACCTAAATGCAACTAATATTTCCCCTTAAACAACTGAATATCAACAACTGCATCAATATGTATAAGGTAAATTCATCATAATAAACGTATGATCTTCATTGCTGCAGAAGCTTGACATCCTTTACACAGTAATATCATGGCAAACAATGTAATTCGACAGAACACAGCTTTTCGTAACTCGTTAAACTATTTTACAACATCATACAATGAAATTTGTTTACAAGTTTACAAAAGAAGAAAAGAAAATTGTCAAACCTAATTTTAATACTACAGTCTACAGTATTAAAAATACTTTGCGTAGACAGCAAATAACTATCAAAAACAATCAAAATTTGTACTGTGTAGCATTTCAAATTAGGACAAGAGTTATTTTCCAAAAAGAGATGGTCTTAAAAGTGACAATTTATAAAATTAAATTCAAGTATTCAGAATAAACATCTCAGTCACAAAAATATGTGGACACTCATTATTTACTATGTGATAAAAATGACTTTCGTAAATCTTAAATGAAAAAAACAAACAGATTTTGGTAGTGAAAATACATATCCATAACCAAATCACTACGAAGCTAAAAAAAGAAATTTGAGTTCTGGTTTGATTTAATTTACAGATTCTCATGTCGGATGGTGTTTTAATTTATGTTTATTGTTTGTGTAAGGAAAGTTGACAGTATAAATTATATATATACTTTTTACAAAATAAAATATCATAATACAGTATCAAAAAAGTATGCGTGATCATGGAATTAATCCATAGTATCCAGCCTATCCAGGCCAGGGAAGCACATTCAACCAGGTTCTTTCAAGTTATTATCTGTCTCAATCCTGTGTATGAAAATATTGTACGTAATTTGTTTTCTGGAACATCTTATTGCATAAACGACATCATGTTTTTACTTGCTGTTTTTGTAATGTACTCTTTGAATTAACATAATTGGTTGAACTACTCGGTCTCCATGTATAAAAGGTTTCTCTTGTGGTGGCTGTACATCATGTACGTGCTGTGTCAGTTCAGTTTGGCTATACATACATTCTGTATATATACATTATCCTGACAAATCAGGATGTAAAATAAAAATAAATCGTCAGCCTGTATTGATAATGAATTTTCGTCTTTGCACTGAAATCACAGCTGCAATGTTATGCTGTTCCAAACATTTAACTACCAACCAATCATCCATAGCATTATTTATTGTTATCAACAAAAACAAAACAATTTTTTTCTGTATTTTACACGTTCATTAAAATGTTTTTACAAAACCTTTCATAACAACACTGCAAACTAAAACGATTATTTCCATCATTTAACAACCTTTTATCTTTTGAATCATTTTCAAAGCTGGCAGGAAAAGCAAAGTCTTCTACTGACAAAAAAATGGCGCACTACTTCACTGTAGACTAGCCTCTATTCTTATATACTTTGGCGGCTAGGTGAAAATTCAATACTGAACCGCGGCTATAAAAGTGAACGAAAAGGAGGAGAAGAAGAAGGAGAAGGAAATGTCGGTTTTAACATATATTTCGCCCTACGGGGAAATATATAATAAAGCAGCCTGGAGCTGCGAACTCAGCGGCAGCAGGTATTATTGGATATTTCAGCTTGACATTAATTCAAAAATTTAATGCGTTTGTCGTAAAAGCATCATATACAAAGATGAAGTAAGCTGAAAGATGGAAATTTTTAGATGTTTACAAAAACAATTCATGATTCAAAACTGATAATTTCTTCTCCAAAAATAAATATATACTATATTGAAATACAACTAAAAGGCTGACAAATGCAGATGCTTTTTCTAACAAACATAACAAAGAAATGGAGCGAAAATTGGAGCAATCCAAATTTTCTTCTAAAGTTAGATAACCAACGAGGGAATAAAGGAACTATTTAAAATATTTTTAATGATTTTTAATGATTTGAAATAAATTTTAGCCTGTTATTCAAAAAAATAAAAACAAAATAAAGGAACTGAACTGATATTAACTGAAAGTACATTTAATTCCACAAGGCGACGTTTTAACGCTAGTTACACTAATTAAGCACAACAAAATTTACGACAATGAAACACATAAAGGGCTCAGATAATCAGCTTTACGTGAAGCCTGTACAAAAACGTTCTACTATACCTCGTAATACATTTACATTCGTTTCAACAGATAAAGTTTAAACATATACATAATTGTTATGATTATTAGGGTTGGCAATTTATCAACAAAATTGAAATTTAGGAAATACTTTGATCAAAACGAATTTCCTCATTGGATTTATCGTCTAATAAAATTGCTTCGACAAAATCATCCATATCAATGGAATTTAGTAAATCTTTCAGATCAATATATGTTTTCACCAGATTAATGAAAAGTAGCACTGTTGCAACATTAGTTTGAAAAAAACTTGTGGTTTTTCAGTTCCCAGCTGGAGGCGTAAGTTACACCTACATTAACCAACTATTCGAATGTTGTCAATAATTGTAGTCTACAAACCTGAGTATCTCATTGTTGAACAACTTAATATTCATATGTTCTTTTTAATGTCAGTTGCTGACTGGATTGACATACTTGCTGAAGTTGTGATGTATAAACTACTTCGATATTCTTTGATATCGGCATTCATTATACCTTTAGTATGCACTTCTTTGGTTGACTTATGAAGATAACTTTGTCACACTTGATTGTTATATAGACAAAGTTGGCACTTTTAAGTTTAATGTTCACGTTGATCTCCACATATTCAATAATGCACTTATGCTTGGATGCATTTGTTGGCATGGTTCCTCTTTCTTGCACATGGCAGGTGGTGTGGCTTACTTCAATCTTCAAGTTGCAAGTTGGGATCTATTTTAGTTCTTTTTACTGACATCACGAACAAGAGCCACAAATTCTAAGAAAAAAATCAGTAAACAAAGAAAAATAAGTAAAGATAAAAATTTTGTGTCGAAAAAATTTCTTAGAACTTATGGTTGCAGTTTTGTGGTCATTAGAGAAAAAGTGAATTCACTATATTAAATGATAATGAAAATGTGATTTCCAATCCTTTAAATATATCAGTTAGAAAAATCAGTTAAAAAAAAGAACCAAACATCAACATTATAAAAAAATTGAAACATTAAACGCATAATATTAGCTCCTTTTAACCGATTACAAAATATGAATTAAAAACAATCGATCGATACCTTCAACTTTGTTTCTGTTATTTCAATGTTACAATAAACAGCAATCATAAATGAATTGGTGAAATAAATTTATAATCTGTTCTTCTCTAAACCACAAATATCATGATTTAAAACCGTGAGTTTTATTTCCTTAATGATTGATATCCTTTTTTTATTATTTATCTTACCTAAAAGAAAAAAGATTTCAACTGTATAATGAAGCAGAAATCCTAATCATACCATGACAATAAGACAAAAAGAAAATCCAAGGACACATTATCCTAAAAGTAATAATTAAAAAGCACAACTTTAATTAAAGAATTTGTAATAGCAATAGATTGAAAAGTTCATAACATAATCCTATGCGGTAAGTTAATACGGGTTCACTCAGCACTAGGGCTGCACTGAATAAAGGTTTTATAAACTGAATTTTAACCTCTGGGATACATACACAACCAAACATAAAAATAATAAAAATAATTGCAACAACATTTACACATGAAAATCACACCAAATACAATAATGTGCAAACATGAAAAATATGAACTAAAGACAAATCCATCCATCAATGCTTTTTTTGTAGCACAGTTGCATTGGACAGTAATAACTAATGAATAATTATTAAAGAATTTCCGAATTACAAAATTCTTCACTTTACTAACCCTCAACATTTAACCACCTGTTTCATTTCTTTAATGGCATATATAATTTTTTTATTTTCTGAATTAAAAGAAAAAGATTTCAATGCATAACCAGTGAAGAACAGATTATCGTACCAGAAGCAAATAAAAACAACTAAAACAAACACATAATAACTGGCAGACAGTACATACAAACCACCAAACATCATCTACTACATGAAATTTTATAACTGGAAAAATTTAACAAAAAGATAGACATGGGTGCAGAAATAGCATATGAGAGCTTGCATTTTGTTCTTAAGACAGCTAGTCATAACACTTTTCTTATTTCCACAACACATTTCGTAACTGTGGAACCATTTTAAATAAATATAATGAAAAAAACTTTCTTTTTTGCTAAATATCAGCAAGTTTGTTACCAAAACAAATCAGTAACTGCTTGTAGCACATACATCCTAAATGATTCAATCCGTTTGACTCATGTACGTACGTATATTATATACTTATAACTTTTCAAATCTTTTCCTACCAAAATGAATAAAAACCATTCTCACCAAGGTAAATAAACATCATCTTTTTCCAGCCATTTTTAAACAACTTCAGTGCATTTTCATTTGTAGCCACATTTGATAACTATAAAAAGAAATACGGCAATTTCTCCTGTATTTTCCAGCACACATTTTTATCGCAAAAATATACTTTTTTCCACTTGGTATGTAATTGTTGTTCCTTTTCCTCTGGTTTCCCACTGAAATAAAAACCATTTCACTATCATATTTTACATTGCAAGCAAACATCTAAATGTTACTTACTCACTTATGCATGCACTATATATATATATATATATATATATATATATACCTGTTTTTTTATTATTCTAAAATATATACAATTTTTATTGTATTATATATATTTAAAAGTTAAGCAATAAAGCAATAAGGGATGCAACTTTGTTTTAATACTTTTGTACTTTCCGTATTGAATACTGTATAGTATTGAATACTGTATATACCTAGCTAATATATATATTTGTTTTTGAGACTTTTTTTATATGGATGCATAAAAAGGAAAAACAAATATATCATAATAATACAATGAAAGTTATTACAACAGTTCAAACTGAAGTCCACTTCACACCATGTGCAAGAAGCAACCGCCACTTAACATCCAGTTAGTTTTAGCTGACTTCTACGACTAATATAACTTGTGCAAAATAATAAACAAATGATAATATAGTAACATAAACACATTTAATTTTATGCAGTTTGGACAAAAACTTACCGAAAGTAAATTGAAATTAATCTGAAGACAGTTCAGTATACTGACGTTAGGAAGTATATAAAAGTAGTGACACATAAGGATTAGGGTTAGGGTTGAATGCATTGATGCAAAGCAAAATGGTGCAAAACGAGATTGCGCGGAAACAAGTCTAACTTCACTAGCCTTTCATAAGTACCGGACGAAAAAAGAAACAATCGGCCTATTTTAATACTCAGCGAAGTCGCTGATTAACAAACTCCAAAAAAGAAAGAAAATCATGGAACGAATTTGATTTTTCTGGCGCTATTCGAGCTTTAAGTCCCCTCAGCCTCATCCGTTTCTTGTCAAAGTTATATCCATGTGATCCCCATCATATCGCTAACAAAACGTTGCCTCACTTTTTCATCAAAACTAATAGATCTTTCACAACCATTGTATAACTAGCTAGTAGTTTCCACTATAACAGGCTCTAAACATGATCAAAACACTTTCGTGTGCTGTGTATTAGGTTACAATATGCCACATTTCTTTCACGGAGAATTATTTAAGTAGAAACGGCTACTTTCTCGCGCCGAAATAATCCACCTCAACTTTTCAAAACGATGTGATACCTCAAATCCAATTCACTTTTGGATTATTCCGATAACTATCCAGTGGAAGAATAATCCAAGACTTCGGCATTTGCTAAAGTTTGGCAAGTAACTCACGTTGGCTATATTGATTATTAAAGTATAATACACCTTTCGCGAATTCATGTTTATATAGAGTGTGCTCCAGAAAAAAGAGGTTCGAGATTTCAAACGACTATTTCTTCTCAAATATTTGTCGGATATTTGCGAATTTTATATCATTTGACAGAGCTTTTTCTCCTCTTTTCAAAAATATAAGTTTCATCTTAAAGAAATAAAGAGTTTAAAAGATATTAAAGATATATTTTTTCGATACGCTCGTTAATTCAATAACGATCAATTAAAAGAAGTGCTAATGAGCAGTTACTCTTTTGTTAACTCTAAAAGGTGTCGTGGTGTTAAAGATATCATGAGATTCTTTTAAACACACGAAATTAAAATTTAACGTGTAAATTCACCTTTCTTTTGAAAAAACTCATTGTCAGTTAAACAATTCTGAGTGCTTAAAAATGCTATAAAAAGGCTTTTTGATAAGGTTTACAAACATAACAAGATGCAGCTGACGATAGAGCAAAGACTTTTTGTGGTATCATGAAACGCGAAGTTTGCAAGCTGTTAGAGAGGCCTGTCGAGTGAGGTTCCCGAATAGAAACCCACCGTCAAATTCTGCTGTTCAAAATAATATAAGAAAGTACAACATCGAGGGGACAAGTAAAAACTTGAATAAAGGAAAAAGTGGCAGGAGGCGTACAACGAGAGATGCTCAAGCAATTAACGATGTTCGTTTGTTACTTCAAACGCAGCAGCCAAATCAGCAGCCACGAATCACGTGCAGAAGAAATCCACTTGCAATATCGAAGTCGTCATTTAATCGCATAACAAAAAGTGACATTAAATGGCATCCTTTTAAAATAAAAGTTGCACAAGAGCTGAAGCCAGGAGATTATGCAAGGCGACGCAGATTTTGCACTTGGTTTTCTCCAAGAGCCCAAAATATCCGGTTTATGTCAAGCATTGTGATAGGTGATGAAGCCGTATTTAGCATGGATGGGACTGTGAACACTCAAAATGTGAGCTTTTATGCACCCAAAGGACAGCGACCTGAAGATTTTCGTTATGAAAAAAGTCAGTGTCGGCAAAAGCTACATATTTGGGTTGGTTTTTGTGGAAACGGAAGTATCGTTAGGCCCATAGAAATACAAAAAGAGATAGAATAACATCGATGAAATTTCCTTTGTACCATCCGTGTTGTAATTACTGGTGGCCGTATACAAAGTTGAATTTTAAAAATTTAAAATTTCGCGCTATATATGGAAGTCTATTGTTCCCCGTAATAAACGTCGTAATTCAGATCTCGAGATCTATTGTTAATTTTTCAGAATGTGGGACTTCAGCGAATGTCTTTTTATCAATTCTGCATAATTATGAAATTTATTAGAATTATTCAGATGGTAGCATAACGAAAAATAAGTTTGTGTTTTACGATTTGACGAGAATAATAATCGTATTCATTGCTTTCTCGTGATCAACCAGTAAAATCATATAGAAGATTTTGAGATGATGTTGATATAAATGACGACAATAACATTGACAAAAGTACACTTGACTCTCGTAATAAACATGTATGTTTTGAAGTGGAAATATTTCTGTTTGAACGAACATGAACAATTTTACAAATTGTTATCCGGATAAGCTGTCAGCTTTCTGATGAAACAGACCATCACTGCTTTGTCGTAAATATGCCTTGACATATATAAATGGCATTAAAAGCATATTTATGTATAAAATGTATATTCCGACTGCCTAAAATTGGAGAAAAATACTTCAACTTCTTTTTCTGGAAGGTTTCCGTAAAAGTATAGCAAATATCTTTATAATCTAGTTTGGCAGAAACATAACTTTTTTCTCACTCAATCTCTGCTGCACAATAGAAGATTGTTTTTACAAACATAAAAGTAAACAGCTGTGCACGTGCGCTATTATTATATACCAGAGATTTTGATTGGTAAATTTATTTTTTCGGCGTGATAATTATTCGCCGACAATTAAGAAAGTGTAAACAATGTTTATGTCAATAATTAAGAGGACGCCAATTAGTTTCGGTCCTGATCCTTACACCGCAACATTCTATATTCCTTTTAGGAGGTCGTACTAGTGAAAACAACCTGAAAACGCTTTTAGTTCGTAAAATAATGAAACAAACGTCCGAGTATGTGAAATGAAAAGTCGAAAATATGTTTTTCATTATAGCATAAAAACGAAAAAACGAATTCAGTTCCGATTTTCTAAAAAAAGTAGCTTTTAGAAGCCCTAATGAGGATAGCATGTTTGTTTTTACGAATAAACTTGTTAAGTATAGTCGTTTTTGATTTAAAATTTTCGGGTTTTACCGAGTAGTTCAAAAATAATAAACATTGCATAAAAGAGAATGAGGCGAGGCAACACTCATGGATTCTCATTGTTTGAAAATTGAATAGAAATTTGAATAGAGCTAAGGTGAGCTAAAGTTTGATGTTATTCTATCTCTTTTCGTATTTCTATGATTTCTTCAACAGGAGCGTCAATGGAAGAACATATCGTGATATGTTGGAAAGAATTGTCTTCCCTGCATTAGGGTACGTTTACCACCACCGATACAACAATGGTATCTTTGATGGAGTTTGGTGGTTTTAAGATGGTGCCCCTCCACATGGAAGTGTTCAAGTTCGAAATGTTTTGTGTCAAAGGTTTGAAAACCGTGTTGTGGCGTTGCACCATAATATTGAATTCCCCTCTAGGTCGCCTGACCTTACACCACTAGAATTTTTTCTTTGAGGTTACTTGAAAAATAAAATTTTTGAAACGCCCCTGCCTGACTTGGCAACACTCCGGAGAAAAGTCGTTGATGAGATCAACTTACTAAGAGGAAAACCAGCTACTATCCGTAGCTCATTTACTGAAATGGCTCGGAGAGTAAACCTTTGCATTGCAAAAAATGGAGGACATGTTGAATAGCACTTTACGTTTAAGCTTATAATTTGTTGAGTTGTAAATTAAGTTCAGAAATGTAAATCAGGCTTTAAAACAGTGTGTTAAATCTTTTTACTTGAGTTATTAACTGGGAGAAATCCCAGTTTCTGAATCCAGTCCGTGTGTGGGGTTTTGCTCTAGTTCCAGAATGATTGTGACTGTAATTTTCTTTGCATTCTGTCCCGCTTAAGTTCTGATCATTTGCGACGTTCACAATGTATTGTGGGTCCATGCTTGTTCTCGATTAGTATAATAAAAGCTCTGGAATAATTTAATTTCTAAAGTGGTAAATTGAGTAGATGTGAACAGATTTATTCTGAACAAGGAAGCTTCGGAAGTCAATGAATTTTTCTGAAAGACTGTTTCTTGTGAAGAAGTCAGCTTTTATAGATATACATTGGGTTAATATTTTATCGAAGAAGCTTCAGAAATTTGATTTACTCTCTAACAAATGTTGATTATGAAGACATTGATGGATTAAAAACTTGTGATTTATGCATTTATTTATTGGACTTTAGCAGGAATAATGTTTTAACGTTTCATCGTTTTCTAGCAGGTAACATAATAAATATAGACAATATTCAGTATGAAAAATGGAAAAGGTTATTGAAGTAAAAAATTCCATTCACAAGGAGTGCATTAGAAAGAGGAATATATGTACGATGTTTCTGAACATAGATAATTCATAAAGGTATTGCCAGGAATTTGTGACTATTATTGAGGAAAAAACCATTGAAAAAGTAATCATTTCTACGGATACATTGTTCATGTAGAGAATGTTGAGGAGGAAACTGTTGAACAATCTCTGAAGATACAGATGTAGCTTGTTAATTAGGATGTATCAAATTCTATGACAATTCCTCACTTGTTTCGTACAATAATGCTGTGTTTTTGGTGAAGCTTTTATGGATACGCTGGAATCTTGTTATGATTCGTAGTCTTTTCCCATCTCAGTGTAACCATGGAACAAGGTTTGGAATGAAAAATCATAGATACTTTGAAACACTGAGTCCTACCCTGAAACACCTACAGATCATAATGATCAACCACTGTGAAGGCTTTGGCCGCAAAAATGGCCTAAAATTCAATGCTGCCAAGACACAGTTGATCGTTTCCGGCAAACCCTCCTCTCACATAGAAATATCCTTGAATAGCAACAGCATCAAACCTCTAGCAGAATTGAAACATCTTGGTTTTCTATGGGCCACAAACAGGACAAATAAAATCACACTGAAGAGACATCTCAACTCCCGGTTAGCAGAGCTATGGGCAACAACATCATCTCTTGTCTCTTGTGGCATCAGAAAAATTCACCCTCACACCATCACATCAATCTTTAAAGCAATAGTCGTACCTAAATCCTTTTGCGGATTGGAGATAGTGAATATCAACACAACGCTGACAAATTACCTCAACCAAAAATTCCGCTTAGGTTTCAAATCACTCTTGGGTCTCTCGAAACAATGCAGAAACGACGTACACAGGAACTCCTGAATGTCAACACCATGAAACCCCTCCTTGCTTACCGGAAAATAAACCTTCTGCGTCTCTTAATGAAGAACAACTCCACCTCGGCGTATCTTCTGTCAATCCTGAACACACCGAAAGTAGATCGATCATATTCCATCATACAGTCATACAGGACCTACTCAACACTTGCCTCCAAGAAAACATCGATCCTATCACGATCCTTCTGTCTCCAGCCCCTGTAAAAGCTCCGAAAAACACTCCATCACTTGATGATGACAAAATTAAACTTTTTCAGGAACTCTTTTCAAATTGAAATTTTCAAATTGAAAATCTTTCAGGGACCTTTTTTAAAATCAAATATTCCAACATTTGAGTCATTATTGTTTTTAACTCTGTAATTATCTGTATAAAAGAAAAGCGAAAACTTTAAACATATATTTTAAGATGTCTCCAGTAGTGAACTTTTGACATTTTTGATTTATTTTTCGAAGTATATCATCCTAGCTGTTAGTCTTTTCTTTTGGGATTTCTTACTACATAGTCTATACTTCACATTTCTAGATCCGATTTTATCAATTTTCTCATACTCCATTCTCAGGTAATTTTTCACAGCCTTTTTTACTTTATAGCTAGTTCTCTTTCTAGGAATCCATTTCCACGTATATTTCCACGTATACATATTTTTTGTAGGTAGGATGTTATTAGTTTATTCTTGTATCTATTTTTTATACCCACTATTAGGGTGATTAAAGAGACTGAAATAAAAAAAAGTTTGCTGCGTCATTATATATATACAAAGTTTAAACAAGTAATAAACGTTTTATTCAAAAACTCGCCCTGGTGTATGACTGCTTTTTCTTCAAAAGGAAATGAAAACTCTTATTAACGAAAGTTGTTGCTACATAGATTTTATTATTTATTTATTAGTGTGACATTGTTGGGATGTTTTATTGGTAAATATGCAAAATAATCAATTATATGAAATGATAATATTAAATGATACTATTTGCTATTAGTATCACATGCTCAAACTTATTTTTTATCTGGTCTGTTTCTCCCAGTTGTGCAGCCGAGCGGCTTCTTGTTCTCAATTGGAATTACTACTTTTGTAATTTCTTTTAATTGATCGTTATCGTTTTAATTACAAATTTTCATGATAAAATTCAGCATAACTACTCTTCTGTATTCCAAACCTAAACAAATATCATATTTCTGAAAAGAGGAGAAAAAGCTCTGTCAAATGATATAAAATTCGCAATTATCCGACAAATATTTGAGAAGAAATAGTCGTTTGAAACCTCGAAACTCTTTTTTTTGGGACACACTGTACAGTGTGTTTCGTAATGTTGGAAATGGAAATTTTAAAGCTGTTTTTTTAAATGAATATACCGAATTTAAAAATTATTTTTACACCGCTGGAAAGCCAATTCCATTTCCAACATTACGAAACACACTGTACTATATTTTGACTGAGTTGTCCATACGGGCCTCGTCTTTGTGCTTATAATTACCGAAAATTTTCCCACTGCGGTTTGTTAATGATCAAAATCTATAACTTAATAAATACCAGATAACAAAAGAGCACATCAAAACGAGGCCCTATGGACAATATAGCATGAAAATAACATATAAAAACGAATTCGGGAAAGGTGTATAGGGAAACGCATTCTTGTGGAAACAAATATTTAGAAATGCGCAAGTTACGAATTATCTTGTTGTTTGATTAGTAAAAATTTTATAACGATGAGTTTTAACAAACAAAACCGTATCATTGTTATACCGAAAATGTGCTTATAGAAGAACAGTGACAGCTCAACTTGTACTTTTTTATGTACATTGGGAATAAATAAATAGAATGAAACCATAATATCTTTTCTTTTTTAAAAAAAACTCTTTCTTCTGAACAATAAACAAAGCTTCCTTCCAAAAGCAACAAAAGAATATATTATGTCAGTGTTGATGAACCTTTATAATAAAAATTAAGTTTTCCAATAATACTTTCACATAATAAACGTTTTTTTCTATAAATAACGAAACAAAATTTTAGCGGTATATTAACAAAAGAATATTTCACTAGTCCTTCTTAAATGTCAGTATGTTGCACAACCTTTGCGACAACCATTTTTTTCGTGTAATGAAAATCATAATTTTCCATTTCCAATATTGCTTCTTCGAGATTGGTGCTTGGAAGATTCAAACTTTCAATAACGTTATCTGTTGACCTGGTTTTTCCAATGTAACATCGCAGGTAAATGTACGCTTGAGTTTCATAGTTGCCATTTTCGGTTGCACGATTTGCATGTTATAAAATTCGCTCCTTTCGTATCAATCAAAATTTTCTTTCAGCAGGAAATGTTTCTACATGAGAAATATTCTTCGACCTTTACTGCAACTACCTCCGGACACAAAACACGTTAGATGGCTGTATATCTGCCGATTTTCTATCCCTTCCATAAGCTTTACTGTCGTAGCCATTGTAGTGGTGACTTTTAAAATTCCATTCCAGGAGTTTATTGCTACATCTTTTAGTTGATAAGATTTGCCTGCTTCGATTTCATTAATGAAGGGCTCCCAAATGGCAATATCAATGCTACCACCACTTGGGTCAAAGATTTTTGCATCACGTACTGCCTTCATGTATGTTCCAACTGACACCGTCCTCTCTGCTTCTATCCAATCTATTTGGCCAGTCAAAGAAAAGGTTCCATCAGGTGGATTAGATTGAAGATCGGTAATCTTTAAGTCTTGCTGCTCATTAAACGAAAATGGAAGTTTCTTGCATCCTGAAGCATAACTGCCAGTCTTTGCATTGAAGAAAACCTTTCCAGTCTTTGATGGACTAAGCTTATTGAAGTTAATAAGGCTTTATTGATGGAGATGATCTTGAAAATAACTGTAATCATATTTGGTATCTGCCATTACTCTTATTTTGCATCCAGAAGAGGGGCTTGATTTGAAATTAACATCGAAGTATTTGTTATTATTGGTAGAAACTCGTTCTTCAGAGACCGATGTAATATACCCAGTGACACCTGAAAAAAGCACATATTTACTGCTTACTCTCTGGAATAAATTTTTGCAGAAATACAGAAGATTTCAACAGAATCCTTGAATTGAATTTACTCTGTGCAAAAATTTAAGCCACAAACTTTCCATTTTTTAAAATTGAGTAACAGCCAGGGGAGCAAAATTGAAATACAGGAGTTGAATATTGTTATGAATTTTGTCTACTAAAAAGTAAAAAATACCTTCAGTATCACCACCTTCAGTGTCAACAAAATCAATATCAGCAATTGGTTGAGTTTCGGATAAATCTTCCATTACTTAAGCAGCACTTTGTAAATCATATATCAAAATTTATTATCCACAATCCTTCCATTGGACTGTAAAAATCTCTCAAGCATACTCAAATGACAACCATTTTCAAAAGTTTTCCGAGTTTCTTTATCTAATGTATCGAGTCTCTTTTCTTCATCTAACCGAAACTTAAAGTTCTTTGAGTTAGCAATCGCTGTTAAACGATCCATAGAAAATGGCTCTAACACTAAATTTACCAGGGCCCTGACTCGAGACAATGCAACATATGCCAACTCTGCTCTCTTTTCAGTCTTACCAATGTCAATAAAAGCCTTACTCAAAGTTAGTCCTTGTGACTTGTGTATTGTTATTGCATTGCAAAGCCTTAATGGAATCTGTAAACGTTCAAAATGTTCCAATGAATTATCTATTTCTGATGTCACAGGAGTTACCGGGACACACCGATCTAACATATCTGAAAAACTTGGTCCAGTATAATTGTCAAATTGCACAATAGCTGCAATGGGTAAGGTTGGCGGACCTTCGTTTTGCTTATATAAAATGTGCTTCACATATCCCATTGATCCATTACACAAACCCTGGTTAGCATTACCCGTGCCCCTTCACACAAATAAAGGGTAGCTTCTAATCCACCAAAATCATTGCAAGAGAAATTTACAGCTTTTGTATGATTGTGAATTGCTTTCAAAACAAAAACCACTCGTTTCAGTTTAAGTAGCTCAGAATAGTTATGTTTTGCAACCTCTTCATTGGAATAAGCTAACTTAACATCAAAAGTGTCTAAGAATGTTTTATCAAAATTACATTTACTTTTTGTATGCAATAGATGCCAATCCTCTTCGGTGCTTTCACCATTACGCAAATTCAATAATGCTTGTCGAAAGTTCTTATCATTCTGACCAGAAGCTCTAACATTTTTTTCTAATTTAACAACCAAATCAAAGTCTCGGTAAGCAATCAAACCCTGCAGTGATATTTCATTTGAGGGTTTACCATGGAATAAAACTTTAGGTGGAAGCTGTCACAAAAACAATAAAATTGATAATCCTCCAAACAATTTAGAGACCCTGTCAGTAGCCTGTCTACATCCTCTATCTAACCAACAAAACATTTTCTGTCCTATGACTGAAAATTCATCAATTAAAATCTAGCTTATCTCTTCTAATTTCAGTTGTACGTTTTGCAGAGCCTGTCCTTGTAAATCTTTATTATGTCTACCCATAATAGGAAGTTGGAATAAACTATGAAATGTTTGCCCACTCACATTAAAAGCTGCTAAGCCAAAGTAAGAGCAAACAATACAGCTTTGTCCTAACAATTGTCTTAAAGCATCAATGACATAACTTTTGCCAGAGCCTCCCTGACCTGTTACAATCATTCTTAACGGCTTGTCAATGTTATTTGAAAAGTGACAAAAAACTAAATCATATGCCAACCTTTGATCAAAATTCAGAGTCATCACATCAACTATAATTACATGCGAAGAATCCATTTGGTTTGAATCATAATAGGTTTCTTTGGTTCTTTCAAGCCAGAAGGCCATTTCAACAATTTTCTCTGGAGAATAATTATTTCTAAAGTTTTCTATCAATAATTCATTTACTTCAAATTCTGAATTAGAATTAGTTTTTGCATAATTTCATTTCAGCTATGTACATCCATTCCTCTCTAGAAAGTTCATTTTGCTTGGACATAGATTCGTTGTCATTTTCAATTGAAGACTGATACACATACATTTCCACATTATGGAGCTCTTTCTCCCAATCAGGGACTAACATTTGACCTACTTCAGTGTCTAAAAAATTATGCCAATGATTTATGAAAACTGTATCAGACTCTTCTATCTCTCCTCCCCATGCATTAGTAGGGCTTCCTGACCACGGTTTATATTTACATAATTGGTACTTACAATGCTGTCCATAGTTTTCACTATGAGGACTAGCACTAAAAGTAGGGTATGTTCTGACAACTACAGGGGTCTTACGGTTAGAAATTTTGTTATTAGCTATTATGTATTTAGCAAAGAAAGAAACCAGATTCACATCATCCAAAGATCGATTTACATTGCACCTATTGGCATAAATCTCTAAAGGCGATTCATTCAATACCATTTCACCATCTACAAATGACACTTTTTTTGAATAGTTTAAAGAAATATTCCACACCTCAAATGATGAACTTACTAATTTAAGTCCAAGTATTCCATGCATAACTTTCTGGATGCTCATATCTCAGTCACCCACACCTCTTATCATCAATTTTCTTGTCACACTTGAAGGATCAGAATTTGTTTTAATATTAGACATAACAGAAGTGAAAGTGTCTTTGAGCACTGTTGACATTTTTTCTACTTTAGAAGCATACTTAGCCAAATATTCTAAGCAGGTATGATGGTTAATAATCAACTGAATATCACAGTTCGCTCTCCATGTTTGTAGCTGTAGATGTTGATGTCTATTCACTCTAGGGTCATTCCTTTCACTTACAATAAAAGCCCTATAATGAACAGATGAATTACTGTCCAGCTGCTGATACTCAATATGAGTTTTGGCAGTATTTTCCATGGGAAAATGAAATCTACAATACTGATTACCATATTTATCAACCCTTAAACAGTATGCTGAGTTACATTTTGTATGTCTCTGCACACTGTTAACCAAATCTGCATAATCATTTGCCACATTCTTAATTGCTTCATTATAAGAAACCTTAGATGGATGAAAATCTGGCTTTGTCCAATCATTTGGGTCAATTGGATTACAGGATGTCATGAGACCATCATGATAATCACAGATTCTTTTTTCAAATAGCAAACCTTTCTCAACTTTAGACTTCAAGAGCTCTATTTCTTCTTCATCTATATCAATTTTACTGTTAAGCTGTTTTTAGGCAATATACCCTGCAACTGCTGCCTTTGAAAGTCCACACAAATCAGGATCAGATTTCAACTTTGCAAGGCCATGACAGTGTATAGAACCCCTGTTAACAGTGAATTCATAACGAAACCAATGCCACAATGCATCAAGAGTCTTATATAGCCAGTGTCTGACAAATGCTTCCGTACGCTCCGTAAAAAACCAATCTAGTAAATGATGGTTGTTAACAATGTTTTCCCTAATTTCAGCTGATTTCAATTCAAGCATATTTGAATTAGATAACAGAGAATGAAACTCTGGCCAGTGGAATTCCCATTTGGCTAATGGTTGCCTTCAAATTATTTTTCTGTTGATACCAATATGAGTTTGTTCCACTCACATTTTTTGCGAAATAAACAATTTTGTTCATTGAAATTTTAGCTGCATCTGTTGCAACCATTTCTTTCAATTCCTCTACTAAAAATAAATCTTCATCAGGTCTTTGATATAAGTAATAAGAACCTTGCTTAAGTAAACGTTTTCTATACAACATATTATATTCCCAAAAGGCAAACCTTGGATGTGCAGCAAATCTATAATTCCATCTACCTTCTTCAAATTCCACAAATTTTATCAAATGCTTCATAGAAAAACTTTCAGAGTCTTTAGTTGATATTTCCCTTCTATTACCATTAAAGGTTGGGTCTGCCTTACCATCAGGGAATAGACATGGAAAACACATTGTAGCCAAATAAGAAGTTTCAAACTCATTAAATGGGTTTTCATGATCTACTTCCATTTGACATTGACTAAGAGTTTCTTGAAGGCGCTCTCTTTCATTAGGTTGATCTAAAGATGCTGGCACAAAACTTGATGTCTCAATTTCATTATTTTCTATTTCAGTGTCTGGGTCACAAGTAGGACCTTCATCAATCTTATCAGAAGGAAATTCAATTTCATGTAAACTTACTTCAATACTTCCATCGATTGGAAGCATTTCAATTCTACTCATATCAATAGTTATATCATAATACTGTGGGTTATTGGCCACACTTTCTTCACATTGTGTTAATCCTTTCAGCTGTGAAGGAACCTTTGATGGGATCATATCATTTTCCATACTAAATTTTTTTGGAAACTTTTTGTCTCGTCTACAACGACCACAAATATATGTTAATTCTGATTTAAGAACCTTAGAACGCTTTCTTATCGGCCATGCCTCATGACAAATAGAACACAACAAAATTTCCATTTCTAAGGACTTATGAAAGTGTTTGCTTCTGCCTTTGCAGTTTTCTCATCAAATATTGTTGGGATTTCAGGCTGAGTCCTTATACTAAAATCGTCATCTGTTCCATGAACAATGATTTTACCATATTTTTTCACTGGTTCACAATTTTTACCCTTATTTTTATTTTCTAGTTTAACTACACAACTTTTCCTCTTAGAAGAACAATTTTTAATTGTGGCTTCAGAAGTAATTTTATCACATTGAATAGTATCAAGGTTATCTTCCCTATTACTATCACTACCAATACAAAGTGCTTCAAATATTTCATCATTAAACTGAGAAATCAAGTTTTCATCTACATAAACCAAAAAAAACCATCCATCTGGTATTTGCCTCATTGCATCTGGCAAACATTTAAATTCAATATTGAAATCTAAGAAATCATCAATAAATTCCCAATAAGTATTTCTCCTTACTAAACATGTAAAATGAATATTACTGCACCTGACCATGAAATACAATTCAAAAGTTCTGTTACCTAAGTAGATTTGTTCATGCAACGAAATTTTTCTAATTAATCCAGTACTGAATTCAATAAATAATACACTACTGAAGTAAGGTTGAAAAGCATTTACACAAGACTTTGAATTACAGGCTGAGCAAATAATTGAATCATTAAAATTCATTAAAATCTGCTCCCAATGTTCATTTTGATGATCAATCATCAATTCTGTTATTATATATTTCCCCGTAGGTCGAAATTTATGTTAAAACCGGCATTTTCCTTCTCCTGCTCCTCCTTCTTCTCCGTTCACTTTTATAGCCGCGGTTCAGAATGTTATTTTCACCTAGCCCTCAAAGAAGATAAGAATAGAGGCTAGTCTACAGTTAAGTAGACGCCATGTTTTTTCAGTCAGTGCGGATGGGTTGTAGAAGATTTTTGATTTTCCCACTAGCTTTTAAAATGATTCAAGAGAATTCAACGTTAAGTGATGGAAATAAATCGTTTTAGTTCAGTATTGTCTTAAAAGGTTTCGTAAAAACTTTTGAAGAAACGTGTAAAACACAGAAAAATATTATTAATTGTTTTTGTTGATGACAAAAATGCTATGATTGATGATGATGATTGGTAATTAAATGCTTGGAACAGCAAACCATTGAAGCTGTGATTTCAGTGCAAAGGCGAAAATTCATTATCAATACAGGCTGAAGATTTATTTGGATTTTACGTCCTGATATAATGTGAACTGAAATCACATATATGATGTACAGCTGTAAAAGGAAACCTTTTTTATGTGGAGAACAACCAGTTCAACCAGTATTAATTCAAAAAGTACATTAGTAAAAAAGCAAGTAAAAATGTGATGTCGTATATGCAATAAGAACGTCAGAAAACCAATTACGTGTAATAACAGACAAGATTGAGACACAAATAACTTGAAAGAATCGATCTGGTTGAAAAATGTGCTTCACTGACACTGGCAGTCAGGGACAACCGTAAGTAAGTAAGTAAGTAAGTAACGGGAGTTTTTAGTCCTTGGGCTTCCATCCGTAATGGTTGGTTCTTCCGCCCGCCGACTTGCAACTATTAGTTGACTTACCGCCAGAGATACGTATAGCATTGCTCTAACTTGCCCGAAGGCCAGTGTGCAGTCACTCGATGGCTCCTAATGGGCTGACACGCTGCTTTTAAAGCGCATCGGAGTGGTGTATTGAGATACGACATGACTGGACTCGAACACGGGTCGCAGCGGTCGCACTCAAAGGTACTAACCACTACTTAGATATTATGGAATACGTGGAAAAGCCTTGGACTGGTTTAGATCTTTTTTGTGTAATAGGAGCCAGTATGTTTCGATTGGTCCTTGTAAATCTCGCTATTCGAAAATTGCATATGGTGTTCCTCAAGGTTCAGTTCTTGGACCGTTGCTTTTTTTGATTTATATAAATGACATGCATAGGGCAGTTAGGTTCTCTTCTATTTTCCATTTTGCTGATGATACGAATATTTTAAATTTCAGTCGTTATGCCAAGCAATTGGCAAAACACATCAACATTGATTTGAAACTACTATCTCATTGGCTGAATGCCAATATGATTTCTCTTAACGCTTCGAAGACTGAATACATAGTATTTAAACATCAAAATCGTAAAGTTGACTTTAATATTCGTATTAAGCTAAATGGGAAAAGACTATCACGCAGTTCCTCAATTATCCTCAAGTATCTTGGAATTTACATAGATGAGAATCTTAACTGGTCTAGGCATGTCAATGAACTTTCGATCAAACTTCGGAGAGCAAATTGCGCTCTGTCTAAGATTCGCCACTTTATGACCCAGTCCCTTTTGGTTTCAGTATACCATGCCATTTTCAATCCTCATATTAGCTATGCTTGCCAGATTTGGGGACAGCGTCAAACTTACATTACTAGGCGTATATTTTTACTTCAAAAGCGTTCTGTCAGAATCATTTCCAAACTGGATTGGCAAGCCCACTCTAATCCTATATTTCTTAATCTTGGCCTTGTTAAGTTCTTCGATTTTGTAAAGCTTCGGAACCTTCTTTTTGTACATCGATATTTACATAACAAACTTCCTCCATGTATTTATAATACTTTTCGTTTTAACTGTGTGGATTTGAATGTCAATCTTCGTGGAAGGACATCAGGAACACTGGTAAAATACCCATTCAAAACGGTATCATTCGGTGAATATTCAATTGAAAACCAATCAATAAATAACTAGAATTCTATTATGCAAAATCTTCAAATCGATGATTTATCAACTCATTCTTATGTGCAAACTAAATCATTAGATACAGAGTATATGTTAACTCTTTATTTCTTAAGTTTATAGTTTACTATTCTGACATACCAATATTATTTTATTTTATGAGAATTTCTGGTGGCCTCCTCGAATAGATTCATCTAATTGGGGTGGTCTCCTATTTGTAAATATAATAGGTATAAATTGTGAATATTGAAAAATAATAAATTACTCGCTTACTTACTTACTTACTACACCATCGCTGCACAGATGAATAGAGAGATCCCGTAATTACGGGATACATCCCGAAATTAAAGGAATTTTGTTCTTTTCGAATCTACGGTGAACACACTTCCCCTGCAAGACTTGGAACTTTTTTATCTTAAACCTTTCTCAACATTTTAACGCGGCGATATGTGACCTTTCCGCGGCAACTTTTTCTAAAATCAGCAGTGGTAAATTAAAATGGCGAGAAGTCTGGATTTGTTAATGTTACGAGTTTCAAATAGCTTGTCATAAGACCACTGATCATGATTTATGCAACCACAAGTTATTTTAAATCTGCCATTGTCACATGTAATTGGGCTGATTTTTTGTTTTCGTGTAATTACAGTATGCACTCCATTATGGTCATCGCGTAATTACAGTATGTACAATTCACATCCCGTAATTACGGTATCCCTCTATTTACGGTTGTCCCTGACTGCCTGGGGATAGTCATTTAATCTGACAACAGAAACATAATTTACTATGGATCAATTCCATGATCACCTATACTATTTTGATACTGTATACATATGATATTTAAGGAAAACTTGATATATACTGTCAATTTTCTTTACACAAACAACAAACGTATATATATAAATCAAAGCACAATCCAACAAACAATCTGTTAATCAAATCAAACCAGAACACGAAACTTCTACTTTCAGCTTTTTAGGGATTTGGTTATGGATGTGTAGTCTATTTTCAGTACCGAAATCTGTTGTTTTTTTCATTTGGGATTTACAATGGTCATTTTTATCAAATAATAAATATATAAATATATAATATTTTTTTGAACAGAAATGTTTATTCTGAATACTTGAATTCAATTTTATAAATTGTCACTTTAAGCCTATCTCTTTTTCGAAAATAACTCTTCTGTTCAAATTTGAAGTGCTAATTTGAAGTGCTTTTAATTGCTTTTGGTAGTTATTTGCTTATTCATTTATTTAAAATTTAAAAACATAAAAATAAATGACTTTAAAGGCCTTATGTTTGTAATTTGTGGACGAGACATTCCACAAAAACTCCTCTTCCTGCCACAAATTAATAAATTTGTCAGTTGATGCTAACTTAACCAACGACATGTTTATTTAATATGCAGACTATCACTTTGTTTTTCTCCTTCATAAGCTGCAAGAACTCATCGCGTGACTATACTAAAGTGAGTAAAACAATAGAACTGACGTAATTCAATAGAGAAATTCCATCATTTTTTAAATGAAAACTCAAACATGTTTGAGTTATCATTTTTAAATGATAGTTGAAAATGACGGGTACTTTTTGTCATTTTTTGAGCGTTTACACGATCAGTTTTAAATGATCATTTAAAAAATGTCATTTTAAAATGATCGTTTATTTTAGCCTTAACGCATTACTGTGCAATGTTTCTCGATAGATGGACTTATTATATAATATTAAACTTCATATTTCTTCAAAACTTTCCGGCGAAATTCTTAACAACTTTGAATATTCATAATGATCTTCTCCTTGAAATTCCTTCACAAGCGTGTTAAGAATTCCTAAGAAGTTTCGTTTTTGAAGCCAAGGTGAAACTCAATGTCTTCGTTTCTGCCTTTCATTTTTCCTCTTTCGTCATTTGGACATAACAGCAACAACTACGTTTGCTGCCGCCGGACTTCATGACTAAAAAGTACTCTTATCATAAAAGATGTTGTAATCATAAATGATCGTGTAAACAGATGTTCTAATCATTTTTTAAAGGATTAAAAAAATTATCATTTGTCATTTATCATTTTAAAATGATCGTGTATTTCAGCCTTAAGTTTCATGCATATCGCAATCATCAGATGTATAAAATTTTATACATTTATATTTTATACATCTAATGATTGTGATATGCATTTGATTGTATAATGTTGTAAGATGCAAGTGTCTCCTGTTGAATTACATTGTTTTGTCGTGATTTTATGGTATAAAGGATGTCAAGCTTCTGCAACAATAAAGATCATATGTTTTTTATGCTAAAATTGCCTTACACATTGGTGCAGTTGTTGATATTTAGTTGTTTAAGGGAAAGTATTACTCAGCAAAATTTACAAGAGAAACATTATCATTTGACCATCTTCATTTCTTAATAAGTTCAAAATAAGTTGTTTTGTGGTATTAAATTCAATTCTACCCTGATTAGTAAGGACAACATTTTTATCTGAGTATGACATTGATGGTAGTTATACCATTGTAGTTATTTAATGATGCATATTTTTCTTATGGTTATCAATGTTCACACAATAATTGGCAAAAGTTTCGCCACTTTGGGGATATATATAGTCGCATTTTTGCGAATCTTGTATAAAATACAAAGACTTCTGTATTAATCTCATTATTTCTGCAGCATTTTTCACATGTGCCAATAATTTTAAACTTACTAACTAAGATCTTTTTTTGTACTTCTGATAGAAAACCAAAAAATCTTCGAGTAAATATTTCTGAAAATTGGGCATTACAATCCATAGGTCTTAGTGAAGTGCAAATTTTGATGATAATCGTCCCAAGATACTAACCCAATCTAGAAAACAATCAATCGCCTTGCTATATTCATGAAATGTAGCTTTGATCTTCGAATTCCCAAATTCTGGTGAGCTACCTTATCGGCCCTTTTTACGCCGGCCCTAATGTGGCGTTAATTTTGGTGCGCGGCGTTAAAAGGGCCGGCGTAAAAACGGCCAAAAAAATGGAAATTTTTCAAAAAATCGGCGTTATTTTTTAAAGTTGAAATTTAGATTTGAAAATATGAAACAAACTTTAGATGTGAAAGAACTCTTTGGAGACAATGAAGAGTCAGATGAAGGAGAAGCTGAAGCAGAAATAAAGGTAGAATCAGATGACGATGAGGGAACTAGAGAAAATAATGAAAGCATTAATGAAAAAGAGGACGAAATAACTGTAATAGATTAAGTCTTACGATGTATTAGATGATAAATATTAGAAGACATTTGTAGTATAAGTTAAAATTTGAACAGAAAAAGTGAAAAATAGTGCTTAAAAATTTTTTTTTTCTTTTTTACTTTTGAGGCGTAAATAACGGCCCTAAGTGGCGTTAAGGCAAAATCTTGGGGTGGCGGAATAAGGGCCGGCGTAAAAAGGGCCGGCGTTAAATTAGGGCCGGCGTAAAAAGGGCCGATAAGGTATATTATTTCTCTGCATAATGGATATTACTTACCGAAAAAAGCCACGCAACACAACAGGAACCAAAACCGCGCGTGCCACAAAATAATTCCTAAGTTTAATTTTTTTTAACAAATCCCACGAGGATGTTCTTCTTACAAATCACACTGCATCCTGCTGTTTAGCGGTCATAAAAGTAATTTATACCCGGGTGTGTTTAACCAGCGTGTTTTAGGATATCGACACACAGTAAAATTTGAGTAATCGAGTTAAAATTCTGATCAACTCGAGATTTTTTGTGCTGAACTCCTGCAAAATACGCGCGTGCGGCAGTCTATAAAGCGCCCTAACGGGCGCAATCATTGTTCGTATATTCATAAATTGGAGACTTGGAGCTCGGCAAAGTCAGGATAATAGCGAAAAAACGATTTAAGTTTTTTCAAAGATCAAACGTGTTTACATAATATCTGAATAGAAATTAGCGAATGAGGCATCATTGAAAGAAATATACGAGTAAAGATCAGCAACGTTAATTGAATCTTCGCAAAAAATCACATGTTTTGAACAAAAGATATTTATTTAAGAAATGTTGAGTAGAACACAAAAACGCGTTTTTGGAAAAAGTGCTTCTAAATTTAAATTTTTTACTCTAGAAACTTAATCTATGATCAACATTACATAGGAAACGCCAAAAATACATCTTTGCTATTTTTTGAGCAAATAGGTTAGAGACTATCCTTAACAGTAGTATATTTTAGTTTTCTTCAGGTTCATCATCTCCGATGTCTCTATCAGTGTCAGGAGACTTCACGTTAGTGCATTCGTGACATCCACATAAATATGTACACGGAGGGGAGACCGTATAATAAATAGGACACTTATTTGACAAGTTGATTTCATTTATTTGAATGAAATCAGTTGTATTACATCGTCTGGTGGCAAAATCATCCGCTGGATGGAAAGGGTCTGGCGAAAGGAAGGCGAAACATGGATTCAAAGCAGTTCGAACCATAGATGCTACGAAGGAAAAACGCTTGCAATGACAGAGCAACGCATCTCTGGTGTGACGAAGCTTTTGCGGAGGGGGTGTGATCTTTGCCGATGTAAACTTTTGCACACCTGGCTTCGTTGACATTTTCATATTTCAATCATACAGTTTGCATATACCTCGAGCAATGATATGTCGAATGTTGCATTTTCTCCAAGCCGTGTGAAAACATCCATTATCTCTGGTGAATCTTGCATTATTTTTAAAACTTTTGATTTTCCTATGCTACGGAACGAACTGAAATGGCATATCGATCTTTTGACTGAAATATAGCGAGTAAATGGCTATATATCGTTATCAGCTGTGTGAATACAGCCATTCCTTTCTTCATGGTTAGTGACGGCATGAACGGATCAAAAAACACCTCAATATCAGCTAACGAATCACCTAAAGAATGAAGATTATTTAATCTTGCAAAATGGATATGAAAGACAAAGGTTGGGGCTATATATGTGGATCAATGAATGGGGTGTACTGCGTATTCCAATATCGGTTAAATTCAGAACAAATGGAAAAAAATACATGCCTCAACTTAGCTAGAGCTTTTTCTTTTCTGTTAAGTTTCACACAGGTGGCCTATCTGGGTAACATTTTATGAATAAAGCAATTGCTTTTTGTTTGATCCTTATTCAAAGAAAGTTTGATCTTCTAATTTGCTGATGAAATTTCATAGATTTTCCACACTTCACACACTTAGGTCTGTATAACAAAAAGATGCTCAGAAAAAATATTCCGCTCTGCAACTTGCAGACCACACTTATATGCTGGAATAATGTTAAGGGGTGTGTAGTGGTTCTGAAACAAAAAAAATCCCACAAATTCACTGGTCCATTATGGCGTAATAACCCCAAAAAACATTTTGTGACGTCATACGGAAAAAAAATTCAAAATGGCGGAAAAAAAGGTTTTTGTATATCACTGTATAGCAAATTTTGATGCAGAATAAAGTTTCCTACCAAACATATATCTGAAAATGTATTGTAGACTATTTATGGAACACAGACGACTATTGGATTTTACCCACCCTTTCAGGAGGAGGTGTGTGGTTCTTTGTTGTTCACCTAATTTTTGCCCTCATATGAACCAGAAACTATGAAAATCGAAGTGAACAGGAGAGGACAATAAAGATAAGTCAATTTAATTCAAATAATTAGGCAATTTCTGACGAAGGTTGCCTAATTTTCATTCAATTCAATTCATTCATTCAATTCGCACACGAGTATTTGCAAACACATTAAAGGAAACGTTTAAGATATAACCTTATCAATTACTGTAAACTACTAGTCGACAAATAAGCACATATCAAATCGTCTTCGTCATAATCATCATTGTAATCCTCAACACCTATTTCTTCGTTTCTTATATTATCCATAACATCATCCGTAACATGAGTATTTTGTAAAATGTAGAGATATGCCTGTTTCGGGAATGTAGGCGTTGATGTAAGGTATTAAATCCTGTCCAACTAGATGTAAGATGTAAGATGTATTTTACGAAATCTGTTGATCTTAGAATAAGTTGTTCCAGGAGAAATTCCTGTTCATTCAGACAAAAAAGGCTTAATCTGTACTGTGTTTTAAGTTGTACAGATTCCTTTTTCCCCAATGCAAAGTGTGAAATGTTATTAATGGGTTCTTTCAAAGATCGCTCACTTTTCTTTACTAGTTGGAATCCTTCATTTGATGCAGATTCTTCACTACTTCTTTGAAATATTGGCCATATGTGTTGAACCTGTACCTGATCTTGTTTCTTCTCTGAAATCAATGTTACTTCAAACAAAAGTTATGAACACACTACTGTGAAATTCTGATGGTAGAGCTATTTCAGAGATCATATTCATTTAAGCCAGTGATGTTTCATGAGATCTAACAACAGAATGGGAAACACCATGCCCAAAACCATTCAACAATTGAATTAACTTTTAAGAGCCTACTATCTACCTTGTTCCCATGCTTTAAGATAGTGATTTTTTGCCCTTTGATGATGAAAATATCATATCTTGGGTGGCAATCAAAACTTTTGGTGTAAACTCCTCCTTAATGTCCACTTATTATCTAATGTGGGGTCATCAGAAAGACATCAAGACAAAAAGGTTTAAAAGTTTAGGAGGATTCAAACAATCCTTTAATGTCAGCTATGATGATTTGGGTGGCCACAAACATCTCATTTCTGGAACTTCTTTTACATTCTTTTTGATTTCTTTCACTGTTACCTTTCATTGCAGCAATTCTGACTTTTCCTTTTTCAGGTGGATCATGAAATCTTTAAACTTTGACTTTATCTTCGGCTTGACTCTCCATCTACTATAAGTCTGGGCATTTAAATCCTTATTGGCTTTAACTATTCTGACAAACTCATCATACTGTTCTTTCATCATGAGTCTCAATTAGTTTAATTACTACTTCATCAATTTAATTGAATAATAACTCAAATGACTACTGGTACAATGTATTGTTTTTACTTTTGTGAACTGAATACACATCTATATCATAACACTTCCATGATGAACGTCCTTTCTATACAATTAAACATCCTGGTCTTGCTACATCTCTTAGCTCTCCAGCATCTGATGTCATAACCTTTGCTAAGTGGTTTTCCTTTCCTCCGATCCCAAAGATGTATACCCATTTAAATTGTACACACACATGAAAACTCAATTTATGAGAAAATATAATCTTTAAAACCTTTGAAGAAAATTTTATAATAACTGACACCTAATAAATTGAAAGCAATCTGACTTAACATAGGACTTCCCTTTTCGCAAATGATGCAAACCTCTTCCAAAATGCCAGATCTGGTTTTATTTTATGTGATCACACACGACCGTTTCCATCTACCAGGAAATTTGGGTATACAAAGTTTCTGCTTTAGAACAGCCAGGTTTGACCACGGTACTTGATAACTTCTTACTGTCACTCTTCCTTGCTTTTCTCATTTTAGACAAATCTGTGAATTTTCTGTAGCAACTGCAATCTTAATGACTATTCTGGGTAATGATTAACAAGGTAACAATAATGCAACATAGGATATAGAGATAATTAGATTATAGAGCAGCATCTAATCTAATAACAGACAATGGAAACTAAAATTCATAGGCTGATTTATAATATTTCATAAGATTTCGATAAAGAAAACATATTTACATTCAGTAAAATTTAGTCTTAGCCTCTAAAGGCTGAAATACACGATCAATTTAAAATGATAAATGACAAATGATAATTTTTTTAATCCTTTAAAAAATGATTAGAACATCTGTTTACACGATCATTTATGATTACAACATTTTTTATGGTAAGAGTACTTTTTAGTCATGGAGTCCGGCGGCAGCAAACGTAGTTGTTGCTGTTATGTCCAAATGACGAAAGAGGAAAAATGAAAGGCAGAAACGAAGACATTGGGTGAAACCTTGGCTTCAAAAACGAAACTTCTTAGGAATTTATAACACGCTTGTGAGGGAATTTCAAGGAGAAGATCATTATGAATATTCAAAGTTGTTAAGAATTTCGCCGGAAAATTTTGAAGAAATATGAAGTTTAATATATAAGTCCATCTATCGAGAAACATTGCACAGTAATGCGTTATACTCTTTCCTCTTTGGTCCTTATGTTTGTAATTTGTGGACGAAACATTCCACAAAAACTCCTCTTCCTGCCACAAATTAATAAATTTGTCAGTTGATGCTAACTTAACCAACGACATGTTTATTATGCAAACTATCACTTTGTTTCTCTACTTCATAACCCAGCCGGCACATTTGTTAAATAACCTCTGTGAAGGAGTGTATTTCTATAGAAATATACACAACATTTCAATAAAAATGCTCTCCGTCGCAGTGACATTTTGACGATTTTGCCCACTGGGAAGCTGCAAAAACTCATCGCGTGACTATACTAAAGTGAGTAAAACAATAGAACTGACGTAATTCAATAGAGAAATTCCATCATTTTTTAAATGAAAACTCAAACATGTTTGAGTTATCATTTTTAAATGACAGTTGAAAATGACGGGTACTTTTCGTCATTTTTTGAGCGTTTACACGATCAGTTTTAAATGATCATTTAAATGTCATTTTAAAATGATCGTGTATTTTAGCCTTAATGAAGTTACAAGATTGTCTAATTACTTATTTTTCATAACCTTTTTTCTAATTACATTATATGACAGCTAGTAATTACTTCTGAGGATTGCTTACCTATGCCTTTTTTTGGATTCTTTCAATGACAATAATTTTTGTGTGCCTAAACCCTAGTTAAGCAGTGCTACTGTTTTGGCTTTCATATTTTTCGATAGTTATATTTAAACAATATTCAAACAGCAGCCATCCTCCAGAGAAAGGAGAGAATGATTGATCGATAAACAACAAACCTGGTGACACGCTGAACCAGTTCCTTTGGCGATGCTAACCACTGTTCATGTGCATTTAAAAAAGTATCAAAGGTCTTCTGCGATATTTTGATTACTGTTTCTTCATTATTATTTCTAGGAAAATGAAGAAAGCATTCCATCTTAAAGCTATCCCCTAACAACGTGGCGAACAATTATTTATCATAACTAAAGTTAGCATCTTTAGTTTTTTTAACGATATTATTTACCAACAAGAAATAATAAGCACATTTTAATAGCAAGCGCCACCGAAAGATAAGTCTGTAAAATATTCACTAGAACATAAAACTTATAATCGTTCACATACGAAACAAAACGATAGACCCGATAAACTGGAACTTTAGACCCAATTTACAAACAAAGGGACCAGGTTATGAGTGGGAACTTTTTTGTTCTGTTATCAGTAATATTTAACTCGAGGATTTCTGCATAGAAACTGTGGTCTGCGAGTTGTACAGCGGGCATGACAAGTTTTTGTGGCACAGACGCCGGCTTAACTCTGCATGTTTGTTTACGTTTTATTTTGCTTTTTTCTTTCGAAAGAAATCGATCGCTGCAAAGTTCCACCAATAAGACGGAGGTCATAGATTTAACAAAACTCTGTTATTGAGCATTCAGATGATATATTAAAATTTTAATATATTTGTTGATGTACCAAAATCTTAAGTACAAAGAATACATCAAGTTGGGACTAGTTTGGCAATGGGATTATTGCCAATAACAAAAATGTTGTGGATTTTACCCCCGTCCGCCAATTAAGTAACCACGTGTAAGTTAAAAAATGAACACAAAAAATGGCGTTGTTGTGAAAGATAATCGCGGGAGTTTACTTGTGGCAGAAATTTACTCTGTACACATTTATTTGGCGGAAGTAAACATTTTCTTGATGGGAAAGGATTAAAATTATTATTTTTTAAGGTTTTCAATAATCCGCAAAAATGTTTTAAAATCGAAAATTTTAGTCGGTAGCTACCTGACTGTCTGTTTATCAAATGATTGCCTATTTTGTTGAATTTTTATATTGATTGGTTGATTAGATTAAATTGTTTTCCCTAGTGTGACCAGCAAGGAGTGCAGCTCGTATATTAGACGGACTAAAAGAGACAGTTATCAAACTCATTCATGTAGCGGTAAACTTTGTTACTTGTTATGAAAATGAAGGAAATACTGAGGACCGGTTATACAAAATAATCAAACAAGCGACCAATTGCGCGAATGCCTAGAACCAACGACCAAAACCAACAAGCACATGTACGCCTGAAACCACCGACTATAACCAATGACCAATTGCGCGAACAGCTAAAACCAACGCCGGAAACGGACGGCGACTTATGACCCCGTGGCCCCTGATATTTCTCTCTTATTATGAACCCAACGAAGAATTACAATGCACATGATATAAAGCCACGTGTGCTAACATAATACACTAATAAGATTAATAAATGAACACAATGGCGCCACCGATCCGAAAGTTAGCGTCGCATATTTTAACAGTTGTTTGTTTGTTCGTTTGTTTTGTTATTGCTGTCTGTTGAAGTTGCAAAGGTGAAACATTAATTACAAGCAGCTTCTAATATTTTACTTTTCCCATTCGTGTCAAGTCTCCAGTGGAATATCAATGATGTCATAATTCTTTAATCGCTAATTTTTACACAGGTTTGCGAAGGCACCGATGACGTCTACACATTTAAGAGACTGTAACTTTTGGTGTAGACAAAATTACGTCAAGGTTTATATATGTTTTTTACCTAAAATTTCAAGGTCTTTCAGTTGGCATCAATCAATGATATTTGAAAAATTCGAGAAAAAAATCTTTTCCTTACCACCTGTGACGTCATATGGAAAAAAAGGGTTTTTGGTCCTGGCAACCCTATTTGGTGCTTAGAGACTAACCAGTAAACATTTTTGTAACAAGAGGTATTTGAGCTTTCTAAATGATTTATGATTAATCTGCATCCCGCCACCTTTGTTTTGACTGTAGCGCCCTGACTATATTCTTATAAAAAGGCGTGTAGGTATAATCGATTAAACGCCCAACTGTTTTCTACTAATCACCCTTCATAGATCAGCAATTGATGTTAATCATCCAAACACGCCCACCATGTACACATAACGGTTCACATTAGGGTTCATATTAGATCCATAAACAAAATTTATTAAATGGACATCTCTTGAAATTGGCTAAGTATCTCCATGTTAAAAAATGTTTGAATAACAAAACAAATGAAGTATTGGAAGCTGTTACTAAAATATGAATCAAGTTCAGAAAAGGAAAATAACAAACTACATTGAAAACAACTGTTAGACAAAAGATGCCCTGCGATAAAACCATATAGCAAGAATTGCATTCACATTGAGAATTGCTGATACCTGTAATGTTGTTAAGATGATAGTTTCTTAAAGATAAAGGATTGAAAATTTAAATATGAATATCTCTACAGCGTAAAGTGCTATTTCCACGACCGCTTTTGATCGAAATATTTCGAGCGAAATTTTAGAGAACAATTTCTGCCAGAAATATTTCGATCATAGAATTCCACATAAAAGAGTTAAACTTAATTAGCTGGTTTTCATATTCAATAGGAGATTAAAATACAGAAGTTATTTCGAAGGCAACCACAAGCAGAAACCGTCTGCTATAATTCTTTTTTCTGAATTGTTCGACGGAATTGCTATTCAATAGTTTAATTTAATACACAAAGTGTCAACACATTTTTCACCATTTTGATTGGACGAATATTTTTTCGCAAAGCGATTTCGATAGGGAGTTGAAATTATTTTAACTCACATTCGCACAGTAGAGGAAAGAAATTTTTCGCTCGAAAACCAGAAAACATTTAATGCGCATGCTCAATTTTTTTCTCCGTCGAAATATTTCGATCAAAAAAGGTCGTGGAAATAGCGCTTAAGGAAAGCTTTCCAGGTCTCTTGAGTTTTTTTTGTTTTCTTTGTTGTTGTTTTTTTGTTTTTTTTACATAAAATAACAGCTTTCACAAAAATACAAGCTTTGTCTGTCGAGAAAAACATAACAGGAATGGATAGTCCAGACTTTTATTTATTTTGGTTTGTTTTTGTTTTCAGTTTTCGAGTGTGTGTAACAACTGCTCAAACAAGATAATTTTTAATGTCTCAGATGCTGAGATTGTTCATGGCTGATGTAACACCACCTTCTCGTTTAACCTTCTTTCGTCGCTTTTTTGTCTTTTTCCCACATACATGATCTTTGCAAGCCTCGCAGATTTCTTTATCGTGTGGCGTTCCATTTCTTTTCCCTCCTCCTCTTTTGCGATACTCTGGCATTTCAAGTCCATGATCCATGATGCCATAAATCTCTTCTAGAATATAGATCAGCAACTCTTGAAATATCTCCGATATGTATTGGATATGGAAGTTTGGCAACTCGTAATGCTCATTGCAGCGTTTGCATTTTTGACCATATTCCTTTCGTTCTATCGTGAGGGTTTCCTCATCCAGTTGAACTGAAAACTCGAGCATTGCTTTCTCTGAAGACCATTGTCTCCCACATTTCTTACAATGAAAATTAGCATGATCTGGGAAAAAATAATCCATTACATCGTCAAATTTTCTGTTCGGTTTGAAATCTTCTGATTCTAATGTTTCCTTGAATTCTTTGAACTTTTCATCCCATATCAATAAATACTGTTTTCTTTTCTTCTTCTGGGATTCTGTCTTGTTCGAAGATTCGTATTTACTATGCCTAAGTTTCATTAAGACTTTTAGTTGAACCATTCTGCTAACTTTATTTGTTGTTGTTTTGAATTAATGACACTTTTCTACGCTTACAAAATACTTTTCACGGTTGTATAAGATGTTTTAATTTATTCAAACTGAATGAGCTTTCTTCTAAGAAAAATTCTTTTACTCGAAATTTGATTGGTTTAAAAAACAATCATATTCTTTCGATTTACTTATTTACATTTTTTGAACGTTCAGTTTTAAGGCCTTTTTTCCACTAGGCGATTTTTCAGCAGTTGGACCTTTCCTTAATCAGAAGAAGAAGATGTCTTTTGCCGAAAATTCGCCTAAGGGAAAAGTACATAATAAAGTCTATTGTCCACTAAAAGCGACTACACGTCGTTTTGTGACAGTGATTTTATGCTTTTTTTTACTATTGTTAATCAAGTTTTTTTTTTGTTGTATATACATTGAGGTTAGCTTAATGTTTTAAAAGATATCAATTATTTAGTTGCTCTTTATCATCAATTTTGAAAATATTTAGTACAAAAAGGCTTTATCCAGGGATGTGTCACACATTCCTGCTTTATCAGGTACATTCATTATCTTTAAACACAATTATGGCTTGCCTGGTTTTCTCATTACATGACTTCTTTGTGAATGCTTTCATAATATTTGCAGTTATCATTTTTTTGTAAACTTTTTACAGAAGTAATCTTTCTGTTGACATGCACGGCATATTCTTTTTTTATTGTTGATTCAATGCTGCCATCTTGCATATTGCAAACTTGATTCAAACATGGCTACTATGATTGTTTGGAGCAGAGATATATCTGTTACTGCTTCAATGTTTAATGTTTAAAACTCAAGGTTTAAAATTAAGAAGTCAATATGAATTCGACGAGAAAATAAACATTAGAAATATCCAGGCTTCTGATAATGATATGCAAAGGAAATTTACGGTATAACATAGTCCGATAAACTTAGAAAGACATGATTTCGCCGAACTGTAGTTTTTGAAGAGAGAACCATTTCAGCATTTCTCACATAACACGGCACTGTCAAAGCAGTTTTAAGTTAAAAGATGTACTAATAGAAAATTTAACTTAAATTAAGTCATATCTTCAACGCTATGTATTAATGTGACATTTTATTTATCTCTCAAATAAAGCTTGATCTTTAGTAATCTACCTGACAATAGTAGCAATATTACGTCATCGTTACATATCACTTACATCAACACATAGACTGATATTTGATCAATTGAATTGTCGTTAGATTTCTAAAAGGTATTAGCTTCACTGAGAAGTAGCAAAAAAAAACAAGAAAGAGTTACCGAAATAAAAAGAAAAGTCATTATCTAAACAATGGACAACTTTTAAACAACTTTTCTCATTTCTTTTGTTTTATACCTCCATGTTCGAAGATGTTTACTTTTCATTCGTCCTTACTATTCAATTTTAATGACTAGTTCCGAAATAATCAGACACAAGTTAGGTCAGAACACAAAAATACAGAAATTACAGGTTTTCGATATGAACCGTGCGCTATCTGAAAGTGCAGAAGGTCTAACTTACGATAACTCCTAAGGCGAAGATAACAAACCGAAGAATCAGAAACATCAGTACGGTTGATTCTTGCAGTAACCGATTCTTGCAGTAACTGCGGTATTATGGCGCAGTTACTATCTTTGTTGCTATGAGTTGCCATGAATATTTCAACACTCTATCCTCTGACATGTAGTGTAACAATACGAAATGACGGTGTGCGTTCGGTTGTGTTTGTCTTGTTAGAGTTGTACTAGCAACTGAACCAGGAAACAATTTTCGTCTTAATTCATTATCTAATTCGAGTTGACAACCCGATCGCTGAAAGTCCACTCACTGCACTGTCTGTAACAAACTTGATTTGGCCACACAAACACTGCCAAAAATCTTTACGTTGTTAAGCATCTGTTTGGTCTAAGTTGGGTTACAACTGCTTTGGAAATGCTCTAATTTCGAAAGAGAATGAATCTGAAATTTTGATAGGAACAATTGCATAAGCTTTCTATCCCCAACTGGGAGTTCTTCCCAGAAATAACCACCGCTAATGACATCGCATCTGCAAATTATTCACCAGCACTGATTCACCAGCACTGAGCTACTAATGACTAAAGATGTAATCATGTCTGATGTCTCGTATGAAGAAGGCCCTGGGACTGAAGTGGACATAGATGATGATGTTTTCAATAAGTTAACTTATCTGCAATCTAGTAGTATGCATCAAGCCTTAGATGTTGTTTACCAAAAACTGTATTTGCAAGTTTGTCAACACAATCGAATTTAGCAACAAAGCTAAGACAAACAGATATATGAGCTGTCTTCACATAAACACTACTATGGTTAAATGCTCCGCTTTATTGGATTTCTGCGAAAGCAAGAAATACCTTAAAACCGGCTCTGTTCTTCTTCTTCTTACACGGCCATTCAAGTATGGAAATTCAGTCTGCGCAATCGCAAACTGAAGTGTGTCAAAATAACGGAAATCCAATATGGCGGAAGATCGCATTTGGCAGTTTAATTTTTCATGGTTGAGTAGTTCTTTAAAAAACAATATTAACGTTTAGAAATCACATCACTAAGGCGGTTAGGATCTAGCAAATGCATGGGCACACTAGCTAGAATAAATAAAATTTCAAGTTTTTACGTAATCGTGTCAATATTCTGGCTCGAGTTTCACAGTGTGTTTGAAAGAAAATCAATACTACGTATTAAATTTTTTTCTTTTTTGACCATTACAGAGTTTTTACAACTATACAAGACTTATCACTGACTGAAGAAATGATTTTTGAATCTCGGGAAATATTTTACAATGTCCTGTACTTTTTTTCTGAGAAGTTTTTTTATCCTGAAAAGTGATGCTGAGAAAATCAAAGTTTACAACTGAAGGTAGGTGTTGAATTTGTATCTGTTAAGGATGTTGACAGAAAAAGGTCATAGAATATGTAGAAATGTGTTAAAGAACAATTAATCGAATCTTAGTGAAGTGCATTTTACATGTCTTTGATGAGTTTCCTTTTCTTCACTACAACAGGAGTGAAAGTTTTGGCAATAGGCTTCACTTTTAGATGGTGTTGCTCAAGCATAACTTTAAGCCTTGCTGAATGTGGCCTAACAGAAGCATATGTACTCTTTAATCTGTTGAATTCTGGATGTATGCTTTCGCCACCTTGCTCTCCATACAACCCAAGCCCATACTTCCACCTTTTCACAAATTGGAGAACATGATCTTCAAGCATATGTAACTTTGGTGTTACAGATTCGTCAGAAAATGTTTCACGAAAGTATGCCATCAAATCTGTTATTGCTTTTTCTGTAAAAAGAAGATAATAGTAATTTTAAATAGTATTTTAAAAAATAAAGTATGTAAATAAATGCCAATTGCATCCTAATGAACTTGTGTAAGCAAAGGTTACCACAACAATGAATAAGCTAATAATAGATCCATACCTAATTCACAAATTTTCTCATCACAGAAGGCATCACATGAATTCATCAATGTGTGACATGTAGAATACTTGTGAAAAAGCATTTTAAATTGTTGAGATATAACAATTGCTTCCTTGTGGATATCATTACCAACAAAGCCAAGGTCATATACCTTTTTTGGTATAGCATTGCAAAGTTGTATGATATTTGTTAACTAAAGATATGTTAAAGTAAACTTATATATATTATATATTTCTGAAAAGAAACTGGGTAACAAATAATTATAAGATTAAAAAAAACAAAAAAAACAATACTTAGACCATTTTATATACCTTAAGCATTTTATTGACATGATTTCCCACAAATGATTTTCCATGGTATGCCTGTCTTTCCACTCCAAGATCGTTCAGCACTTTATCCAATAACTGGACAATGGGGCCATCATTGGGATCAAGTTTATTGGCTTTCTGGAGTTCATCTATTTCTTGCAGCTAAATTAAAAACATGTGTACTTATCATATTGTATTGTAATTATCTCTAGCTATTTGTTGTTGTTTTTATACCTTTTCTTGTAGTTTTTTATGTAAATGAACTATTCGAGGTTCATAAATTGCTTTTATTCTCTCTTCATTTGCAGGATCTTTCAAGATGTTTACATTGATTGCTTCATGGACCAATTTGATTTTATTTTGGAAATCAGCCACAACGTATTCCAAATTTCGTATACTGGCTTGAGTGGAAATGTATGAATTGAAATCACAGTACTCCAAGCTTCCATTTTTTAATGCTAGAGCTCCTGCAATCTTTACGTCAAGAATATGGCAGTGATCTTCAAGCATGTTGAAGAACTTTAAGTATGTGCCCAATGAAATATGCAAAGCTGGTAGTGCAACCTGAATTATGAGACTGTATGTTTTACATTTTTATACAAACAATACTTTAAAAAAATTACTGAGTAACTTTACTTGGTCAATAGGCACATTGAACATTACTTCATCAATTACGTTATTGTGGTGCTTTGCTTTTTTGATGTCTTCACCATCACTTTTAAAAGCTTCATAATTATTTTGCAAAGACATCAGTGTTCTGTTCAATGACTTTCCTCTGACAGTTAGTGGTTTCTGCATCTCACCATATGTAATATCACAGAATAAACAGCAATGTCTACCTAAATTGTTGTAAGTTAACAGTTTTTTACATTAATTTATTGTTGATCACAAGATATTTTAGATATTTACTTATATACCAAAGCAGGCTCAGTATATATATATTCATAAAAAATTCATATAATTACCATTAGCTCCTGTTAAGCCATATATAGAACACAGAAACTCATAATCCCCAAAGATAAATACTCGAATACTTCTGTTTCTAAAAACATATATTGAATTTTGCGGTACAATTATTGAATCTTTGTGATTATATAACTTACATGATATATATATATTATTTTTACCTCCACTTCATTGTTTGTAGATTATCAATTTGTGATTTAAACCTATTCAAACCTATTTTGAGATTTATTTTATAATCTTTAGCTTCAAATAAACTAAACACCACTGTGTTGCCAACGCTGTTTGGGTGGAGTGTATTGCAACACTGGTAGGACATTTTGAATGATTTGCCACCATGATCTCCACCGATCTTCACATGAATTTCATTATTCATATTGGTTCTTTCCACAAACTGAGAAAATCTAAAAGCAAACACTCTATTCAGCAGCTTTATTTCTCTTATGTTTTGTAAAGATGGAACTGTAACTTACTCTTGTAAGGAGTCAAGGTAACAAAAGATATGGTATGGTAGATCCAAGACATAGCCCCAAGGCGCCTCCTTTATTTCATAATGTCCCTTTTTATCCCTTATATGAAAACGAAAGGGAGCATTTTCAACAATTATGTCATCACCGCTCCATGCTTTTGCAACCTTTCTTTGTTTAGATTGGGATGCTACATTAATGTTAAATGATTTCAACCATCTAAAATAATATTTTCTTTATCAGTGAACTGCTGCTATATATATTAACATTTTCCTATATTTGTATTAATTAATGCGGGATAAATTTTTGCGATACTTATTTATGCGAAGACCGAAAAAATTGTATATATGCATCTTGATAAAAGTATCAAATCAAGAAAATCGTAAAGTTTTTCAATATTTTTGGGCACAAGTTTTTCGAATAATCATAATTGTGATAAGGAAAGTGAAATTCAAAGAAGAAAAAATTTGGACAAATTTTTGCGAGTGCTGCAAATTTGAAAAAATTTTGCGAGACTAATTCTTGCGAACACCTGTTTTTGAAACAATTTTGGGAGATAAATTTTTATGAATGTTTGTTTTTGAAAGATGATTAATTTTTTCGGAATTGGGGCCTAATTCGCAAAAATAAGTATCACAAAAATTTATATATATTATTCATATTGCTTGTATATATGGTACATTTTTAATTTTATTAGCACGTACCTTCCCATTTTTGTAAGTTTATCCCATGGAATTCCCAAGTTTACTTTCATTGAAACAAGAGCTTCTGCTGAAATCGAGGGTGAAGAGGCATCTGCCAGTTGTAGAATTTCATCTTTCTCTTTTTCTTTGAAACTTTTCACTAATTTAGAAGTTTGTGCTATCATTGATGTGGAAGAGCCACCAGTGGCCATCTCAAGCTGTTGTTTCATGAAGTTATTTCTAATTTGAAGAGTTTTTCTGCAGACTTCGGTTTTACTTTTTATTGCTTTTGGCGTTGATGTTAGTACCAAAGGCTATAATTGTAAATCGAAATATTGCCTTATGAGAACTGATAATATTTATTTTTATGAATAATATATATATATACTTACACGAGAACCGCCAGTCATGAATTCAATACTATTATTAGGTAAAGTTGATTGAGCCATCTTTGTTTTAATAACATGAAGAGCAGCATCTTCAAATTCCTTAGGTATTTGACTGTCTTGACTCAAATTAAATACCTCACTCAGAGATGTAGATGATACTGGCGTGTTCAGCAGTGGCCCATTGCAGGTTTTTTCATGCTCGATCTTTTGGTCAAATTCTTGCATTTTGAAAATAACCCCGCAATGTAATTGGCACTCTAACTGGAGGCATGAAATCATATCTGCAATAGCTTTTGATGGTAAGACAGATTGGGGAGCAATCAGTTCTTTACAAACTGGACATTGGCAATTTTTTATTTCCACCCCTTCCACTTTTATCAGCAAGCAATTAAAACATATTGAGTGGTGGCAATTTGTAAGAAGGACAGGTTTGTGCATCAAATCCATGCAAACTGGACATATACACAGCTTCAGGTGATTGTTACTTAAAGCAACATGTTTAAGATAACATCCATTTGGGATGTTATCAGATGGAATTGATGTACTTAAATTGGAAGACACTTCTTTTGTCCAATACATGTTTTGTGCTGAATACCTCCCAGGGGAAGTTTTCTTTTTAGGTCGCCCGCCTTTTTTAAATTTTGAGGCAGAATGACACACAACACATTTTAGATGATGTTCACTCCAAGTTATTTCTTGATGCTTAGGTGTTATTTTCTTTTTAATAATATTTTGTAACTTGGAGTAACATTTCAGGCATATTTTTGAGGGGTGAATGTGTGGCTGATCTCTACTGACATCAAGCAAAAAGTATGTTTTTAATGACTCTGAGAGTTCATTTACATCGAAGACATTGTATTTCTCTTTAGGCAGCATTTGTTGACATGTTCTACATAGCTTCAGTAAGTTGGTTGCATGTTCGTCAGCCATATTAAGTATAGAAGTGCAGTGGGGTGCAGATTTTTCTTAATAATTCTATTAAAAAAAATTACAGGAAATTAAGGAAGCCATAGAAAGCTAGCTGAGATAATGTTTTTTGAAAATATGTAACAGTTGTACCCAGAAAAACTTCAGGGAATTCGTTTCAGCCGGCAAAAGTTCTCGTCATGAACGATCTTCTTATCACCACTTCTTCTTCACTTTTGATGATGTTCCTTCGCGCGCTTTCCACTTTTTATATTTTGTTAACCTTCCTTGGTCATATTTGCTTCGATTTAAAATACAAAGAAACAAATTACAGTAGAAAGTGGATGTTGTAGCTCTTATTTCTCACTGTATATAAGTGTGGCCACGAGCTAATTTTTCCGAAAATTTTGAAAAAATCTTCACGTCTTTTCGAGCATGCGCAGACTGAATTTCCCGTATCTCGGCGTAACTGGATGGCCGTGCTTACTGTCCAAACCTAGCGGTTTTTTGAAATCTCGTGCGAATGTTTACACGAAACCAAAGTCACGCATTTCAGTCGAAGAAATTCACAACAAAGAACCAACCAAAAGGATCCCAAAGGATCTTTAGTCAGTATAATTAAAGAAGATGCACGTTTCCAAAACTGAAAATGAAGAATAAAATCTCGAGCAGTAATTTATTATTATCTTGTAATGATTCAATGGTGACTTTTCGTATCGTTTTGTGAACAGAGAATGAAAAAGGTAGGTATATTATGCTTTTTTTGTTTTTGAATGTCTGGGATTTTATCTGAAAAAAGTTCATTGTTTGTTTCATGTGTGGGCTGTAGTGCTTTTTAAGCTCGGGATACGTACAGCTCAGCTTAAGTTCCACCTCCAAATGTCTGTCTAGTCAGCATCACTTTAGCTATTTTAAGGTTATTTGCTTTGTATAATGCTTTGAAATGCAGTATTGTTTTTTGTTGGTGATCAGTGTAGTTTTTAGGTTACCAATGTCTCTAAGTATGAACAGTCTTCCTAATTTTAATAAATATATAATTCGAAACACTTCACATTCTGTATATAAAAAAAAATTTCAACTTTCAGTTATATATATATATGTATATAATATTTGGATCATGTATTTTTCATGATCTAAATTTTTGTTTACTTTTTTGTTTGTGATACACTTTACATTTTTCTGTGCCTCCAAAATAAAGTAAATATTTTCTTTCGGATGCAAATAAATTTAATGGTGGAATATACAGTTTAAAGTTTTTTAGTGTCAACAAAGTTTTTGTAGTGTCAATTAAGCTTTCATGAAGCTCTGAGGAAAACGTACACTTATAATAATATAATAATTCTTCTGTAGTGTGATTGTTCTTTTCTAACTAAAAAGTTGTACAAAGTCAAAAAGCTATGTGTTTGTATTAGGGAAAAATGTCTCAATGTTTAAGCCTTTCTAGATACAAAAGATTTTTGTTTGTTTCCTGCTTGTGCTGTATACTTTTTAAGCTCTGTTTCCTCCTTAGCTCCAATGTTAAGTGGTTGTCTACTCTGCACCACTCTTGATTGATGATTTTCTAGCTATATTATACTGCCAATGCCCCTAATTACGAATGATCTTCCTAATCACACAAATTGAAATGTTCTGTGTATAAATTCAAAATACTTTATACAATTAGTAACACTACAAAATTTTCGGTATAAATTTATAGAGCATATACTTTTAACGATCAAGATTTTTGATTACGTATTTGCAGCATTGGGAATTCTGTTTTATGTATATAATTAAGAAGATTGGAAGTACATATCATATCAAGTTTTAACATGATATTATGCTGTAAAGATCATTCAACCTTTTTTTCGAATTTCTTAAAGAATTTTTATAAACTTTCTTCTATTTTGTTAGATTAAATTAGGTCATGTTCGGTTGATCGTTATGTCACACTTTTCTTTTATATGTAATTTGTGTATTGTTTATGTAATTATATAGACGGGTTTCTGTGTTTACATTTTTCGAAGCGCAACGCGCATGCGCAAAAAAGTGGAGGCAAAACAAACTGATTGCCTCCACCATTTTTGCAGCGAAACAGTACATGCGAAGGTTATAAATTCTCACTTACTTGTAATTTCCTACTTTTTTACATATGTATCTGAAAATATATCATTATTCGAAGTTCATGTTGTGCATATGGATGTACAAACAGAAAAACAAGCTCTTCTGAGTTGATTTTCTATCGCTTTCCTCCAAAGAAAAGAGATGATCAAAGGAAAAGTATGGCTTAGTAAACTGAAGAGAAATATAAGTGCGGCCTTAAACAGATGCAGACATTGAAAATGCTAGATTGTGCAGTGCTCACTTCATATCAGGTAAACTAAATCATATTTTTTCAACTTTTTAAGGAAGTTCAGCTTTGTGTAAAATTATTTGTCAACTATTCTAGTTTGTTGTACCTCAACATACACAGTGTGTCAATACTGCATAACACAAAAAATATGTTTGGCTTAGGTTCAATGGACATATGAATAATGATGTCAATTTTCCATTTTCGTGTGAAACAAACTATGAAGTGTTCATATTTTCTTTTTAATAGGCAAAAAGTCTAATGACAAAGTGCAATCCATCTTCGTGTTTTCCAAGAGAACTCTTCTGATACAGACCACCAAAAGACTGAAAGATATGAGCACATATTCAAAAGAAGATTTTAGCCATAACCAGTACCCAAAGATCATGACGATGAGGAGACTTGATGACAATGATGAAAATCTATCCCTATCGTAAGAAGGTCAGTAGACTTTATTATGAATAATGTGTTTGTGGAAAAGTTCCCTTTTGCTAATATCTTTGTCATAGTATTTTTTTTTGCTAACTTGAAAAAGAACATCTGATTTATACACAGTGATCAGCAATGATATCTTATTTTTTAAGTCAAGATCTTGTGAAGCTTTTGTACATTCATTCTAATTTTTGTTAGTCTTGCTAAAGTTTTTCAAACATTGTATTTGTTTTAGACAAGAACAGCCTTAATGAACATTGGCAGCTACAAATGAAGAACTACAATCAACCAAACATGATTTGGATAGTAGTAATGCCATGCTTTCCAAATATCCAATTGATCTTCGACACAGCATTAAAGAAAATCACAGATTAAAGAAAGCTATAATCAATATCAAGAATCAGAATTTGAAAGTATCAGAATTTGCTTGGGCTTTTCATATCACATATGTAAATATCTTGTGTCTTGTAGATATAAAGAAATTATAAGCCTGTAATGACATATTCCTTTAATTTGTCTTTCCTAAACTCACTGGATGTTTTGATAAGGTAATTGTATGTGTCTGGCCAAGTGATGTCTGGTAATCGAGCAACAGAAACCCAACCATCTGAAATGTTGTATGAGTCAATTTCTTAACATACTGTGCTTTATCACCATTTTCTATGCTTTTATAATATCCAGAGTATGTTTCCCACACCATTTTAGTCAATGTTGAAAAAGAACACACGTGTTTGGAAATGGAAGATTTTCATTTTTTGTAATCACGCTTTCAAAACATGATTGAAAAAGATTGAAAAGCTTCACGTGTTTGTTAAGCAATACATAAATCTGATTGGGAGAATCACAATTTTCAATCAAACGATATTTTTTCTTGATCAACTATAATTTTATGAATGCCAATTTATTTTCGAAGTAGAGTCATCGAGCGCAAGAAAACAATATTTTACAAGGCTTTGTTGCTCTTACAATTTCAAAAACAAAGATGGCTAAGTTTTATGTGTACATTTAGAGGTCCATTTTTAATATTTCTCATACATTTTCCGTGTTTATTTACGTTTTTTGCCTCCAAAACCGCGCATGGGACTGGGAACGACAACATGATACGTCACACGGAAACCCGTCTATATAAGAGTACTTTTTACATTTTTCACTCTCATTCAAACATTCAAAAGAGTGAACATATAATTTCAAATCATTTATTCATGAAAATTTTCACTGGTAGCACATTTTTGGCCAGCTGTTTGAACACATTTAACTTTAAATTTCAATAACAAAACTCATTTTACTTTGTGTGTTACAATTCCCACCTGCTGTACCTCTCAGTCTACACTGAGCAGCAGTCAATGTTGTACTGTATTGTATTGTATTGTTCAATCATTCAAAATCATTCAAGTTTCAAGAATGTTATTGTTAGTCTTCCATCTTTCATACTTCAGCTGATTTTGCAGAAATCTTTCTGCCCGTAAGGGCATCTTGTTTGTATTAGGTCTAGTTTCCATACAGCTGCTCGTGAGAATTTTGCCGACGCATGCACATAAAATAAAAATAACCGCTGACAGAGATTTGCTCTTGATCTTGCTTTACATGGTATCACTTCCATTCATGACTTTTGATTTAAACTTTGGCGCTTCTTTACTTTTATAACAATGACTTCAAGTAGTACCAGCAACTATTATCACAAAATTAACAAATTATAATTAGGTATTGTTTTACGTGGCTGGCCACACTCAGTTGCTATTGCATCTGTTTTCCAGGTGGGAACACGGCTTAGGTTGAAGTATTGACACTCTCATGAGAGACACAAACCCAATCAAGGGCCCATGCTCTCCTGGATATGACCTCCTGCAAAACCCGCTGTATCATCAACCTAATTTCCCTCACATGGCACGGGTTGACCCGACGCTGTGGCATGTCCACTCGTGCATGGTTAATCGCCGCCAAGGGGGAATTGAACCCCGATCTCTCGCATGAATTCCGAGAGTGATAGCCACAACATTACGGAAGCACTGAAAGCGTTATCAACTTTATTTTACCGATCCTTATGCAGCATTGAAAGTGCCGGTAGTAAAGCTTTACTGATGAGAGGAATATAGGCGTTTGACCATGGCTTCTTGAAAAATAGCACCAAAAAGGACCAGTGAAAAAAAGATCGGGACAAACATCTTTGAGCCGGCGTTGAAAGGATAATTTATGTTGGCCAGCCGCCAAGGCCCATGAACAACTGTTAGCATGCCGTTTGGTGAAGATTATTTTGTTCTATCCCATTTTTGAAAAACAATGAGCCCCGACTGTTTTCAAACTTTTCAGGATTATTTTGTTCTACCACCGTGACTCATGTTCAAAAAATGCGCAAAATATCCTTCAAACGGCAGTCTTATCTTGTTTTATCTCCTTATTAGTTATAACCCGGTAAAAATTATTATGTGCTATCTCCAAAAGCTAAGTAAATACGGCTTATTCTATGTACAGCTTGATACGGGGTTATTACGATGCCCTTAAGCCACCGTTAGATCATCTTGTAAATAGTTCCTGTAAATATTCTTAGTCATATTGATTGAGCTGTCTCCAGCTGAGATATTTTCTACACTTGAGTAGAGAGAATGTAAATCGAAAAAGATGCAAATACAAATGCAATCAGACCGCATTAAGAACTTCAGTCAACTTGCTGCATTACTTATCTGTTCCGTATTTTACATTAAAACAGTTGTTTATCGCAAAAACACTCCTATCATATCTCCTATAAAGAAAAAAAAATATACCCAATACTTTTGAACAGGCTAAACTAACCAAGATAAAAGAAACCCAGAAAATCTACCAAAAAATCTCCAAAAATCCCGTTTGCGAAAGTTTTGAAAGCTGACAGATTGATTTCAAAGGCAAAAAATCTTAAAAGTTGTTAATGTTTATTTATGTTTATTTACAATTCCTGGTTCATCGCTGCTAAATATAAAATGATGGCAGTCAGTATCACATATGGGATCTTGTTAAAGTATTTTGACAACATGGTAGCCCAATCATACACATGAACCATAATTTGACCATCATGAGTACAAACAAGTTTTGTAATGTTGCATTTTCCCAAGAGAAAACAAATTTCATCATCAAATCAAAATTATTATTGTTATTATTATTATTTGGCATACTTATACAGGTTGCCTTTTTTCAGATAAAATCTGTTATCAATAAAGGGCCTGTTATAAAGCCTAAAGTATATAAAAGTAAAATATACAAAGTAAAACCTATTAAAACCACTGCTAAATTCTGTCAGGGAAAAGAAAAATTTGGAATAGAATTAGACAGTAGGAATTAAAGAAAAAAGAAACTAATGGAATTAAGTGATCAATAAGTGATCAATGTCAGAGATCAATGTCGAAATTAAGTTGTTGATTTTTTCTCTTGTGTTTGTGTTTGTTATTTGCATTGTTCTGTTTCACTTTTTTATTCTATCACCTTGTAAAAACAGTATTTCCATCCATTGAAATAGATGTACGTACATGATGTCACAACTAATATCAACAGCTAATAGCAACACACCACCTTGTGGCGTATGTCTGAAAAAAACCTACATTCAAGATGTACATCAGGTCGTTTTTTGCGCCCTTCTGCAGATTATGGGCATAGTTAACGTTCTTGTTGTGTCTCGATACGGTGGGATGTTGTTAGGACCTGATCAGGGAGATTCTTGAAATCGACTAGCCTGTTACACGAAAAAAATCAATATAATTCCCTACAAATCTATAGAAAAGCAGTTTCGTGTAAATGAAACATGATTTATCCGAATCCCGCTAATTACCACCTATCCCCGTGTTGAAAATTTCATCTATCAAATAATTGGTTTGGACGCTGCACAAGCCCAAGATGTTACATTTCCTGGCAGTTTGGAAATACATTGGACAAGGTTGGAAAGGTTCCTGTGGCCGGTGTAGTTTCTGGGCGTAATCCTAGTTATAATGAACATGTCCTAAGAAAGAGCAAGGTGCGTGCTTTTGATGGCCTAAGTGTTGTACGGATGCTGCAGATGTTGCACACTGGTATTGGTAGCATCTAATTTCTTCGTTAGCTTCCTCAATTATGGCTGTTGCTGTAACAAAGACGTTTATGACTGTCTGAAGCATTCGCAATTTTGTATATCAAATTGTTGTTTTGTTGGCAAGTTGCACATACATCTGTCGTTGGTTTTGCAACAACTATCCACGGTGTCGGGTCATTCCATTATGTGGTGAAGGTGCTGTAGCAAATGGAATTTTCGACTTGATGCAACACTCCTTGTAATATTCCCAGATTCCTTTCTTTGTATCTGACGATGGTATCAAAGAAATTGCCTAGTCTCGATATCCGGGGACCATAACCTGGCAAAATCACTGCATTTATTTATTTACGAATGTTTACCCAGGATAGCCTCTTCAGTTCCTTAAGGTACTGTTATCAATGAGGGTCCTGCGAAGGAGGTCCTAGAGCATTTAAAGCCCCCATTTGGGCTACGGAAGCTGTAATGACAGGAACCGCTCAACTAGACAACCACCCTAGACATCATTCCTACTCTCTTGCTGAGTGCTAAGCAGAGAGGATTGATTCACACTGTTATAGTCGCTGGCATGACTCGGTCGGGGATTGAACCCGCGACCTCCCGAACAGGAAGCGAACACTCTACCACAAGGCTACCAGTCGGTAGTTGTTCAGCCTATTAAAACGTTTGACATAAACATTAGTTTCGAAAGAATGCGCGTGTGTTAGCAGGCAAGTGTTTGGTGTTACCATGTGATCGAGCAGTTAGACCATTCGTCCGGTAATGGTCTAGAAGACTGTAAAACTTTTGCGATTCCATATTGATCAGAAACAGAAACGTCTAACGACATATGCGACGTCCATACAGGGAAAATGTCAAACATTTCTCAGTTTTTGATGTTGGTGACGATGTCAATTGAAAAAAACATGTCTTTTTCATCGTTTGTAAGGCCCAACATATTATTTCGACACTGTATTTCCTCAACTGTAAAAAGCCCGGTGCAATGGTTTCGCTGGGGCTCAATCTACACCTGCAAACCCTTTCCAAAAACTCATTTACCTTGCATTCCTCATTTTACATTTCGGGCTCTTCAATCAAATGTCCATGGCGGCCAGTTTGTTAATAACATAATTTGACAACAACTATAATGATTGCAAATGTTTGTAAGACTATCTAGAAATTTACGGCAAGTCTTAACACGTGAGGTGTGAATTCTTTTGGTGAAGTGTCGTCCTAGTGGCTGTTGATTAAATTACCAGTCTCGTTTAAAACTACAACTGTTTAAAATCCTCGGTGAAATCAGCTAACTCAACATTTATTCGGCCATTTTGTTGTCAACGTAATCTAACAGACGTCAGTGCATCAGGGTTCTGGGCTTCTGGTCAAAGAGCATTTTTCGACATAAAGGGTCATAGGCCTGAACGCTCAACGATACAAGAACCAGGAACTCTCAGAGAAAAAGCGACAATATAATGAACGAGTGTTATAAGTTGAGAATGGCTCCTTTACACCACTCGTGTTTTCGATGAATGGTGCGATGGCGAAGGAATGCATCATATTCTACAAAAGATTAGGTGAAATGTATGCCGAAAAGAAGAAAATTCGAGTTAGCGACACCACAAGTTCGATTCGAACGAAGACGTCATTTTCACTACTACTATCAGATGCATTCGGGGTTCCAGATCGAGAAAGCCTTGTTCGCTGGAAAATCTGGACCTAATTCATCCAAAATCGATGATTCAGGACGAATGAACATATCATCAAATTCGTTTGATCGATCCAACTATTTGTATTCACGAAGATAAAAGTCATGTACTATGTATATTATTATAGATAAATATACATGAGAGTTATTGAAAAAAAAAAATCTAACAACAATTTCGAACGTGACACTAATGATACTAATCCCAAGCCGATTCTTGGACGGTTCTTACTAGCCCTAATCGGCATAATTCTGTTAAAATTCGTTTACATACTTCAAATAAGAAAGTTATTTAACATTTTGCCGAAGCAGTTACTTCATCTAAGTGTTTTACTTTCCTTGCGACGTTGTTTTTGTTCCTTGTCGTTAAAGAGGTCCAAGTGAAAAGACAGGCCAATGCATGTAGAAACCATCCAATCGACGAGGCTTCGAAAGGGTGATTTCATTTGATAATTTGAAAAAAAATGAACTGTTCAAGAAACGAACGTTGTGGACATCAGAGATAAAAATGATCGGTTCAGTGAAAAGCTCAGCATCACGAGTACCCACTTTCGCACTTATATATTTCGACGAGGATCGGTCGACAGTAATCTTGAAAACATCGGTAAATAATAAGGCGGACAAGGTAGAGGAAGATGACCTCTGCGAAGTGACTTTCAAAAACAAACCGTTTACGGGGAAAATTATAGGTCTGCGTGGTAAGTAATCATGAGAAACTTCTCTACGAAACTACAAGCAAAACATACATAAAAACCTACTTGATGTTGTTGCAGATTCAACAAACGAACTAGATGTGATAGAAGAGCAGTATTTTACCAAGCAAGGGCAATAAAAAAAGAAAATTCGACGAGGTGAGGATCAATTTTTAATTAAATCTATGTGTTGCATTGGTTTCTGTGACATGCCCTGGTTTCTATAAAAAATGTCTTCATTTTGACAAACTACCTTCATTATCAGATCATCTTTTTAGATCTCTGACGTCAATGATAGCTGCAAAAGGAGAGAGCAGTTACCGTAAATGACCGAATGAGCGCCCGGGGCAGCTAATTCGTTCGGGGCGCTTATTAAATTTTTTTATAATCACGATATATTTAGAAAAACGATATATTTTTTATGTTTATACAACCTATATAACAGTGCTAAATATCAATGTCTTCATCTTCCTCCTGCTCTGAATCGATCATCAGAAATCCGGGTGTTGCTTCCGCAACGTCATCCTCATTGATATTTATCTGCTGAAGAAACGGATTGGTATCTTCTTCTGTCAAAATTGAAAGTTGACTTTCCAAAATTTCTTTTCCTTTGTGACATGACCTTCCTTAAAACAATGAATCTTTCCATCCTCACTTCCATCGACTGCCAAGTTGAGGACACATGATTTGAATGACGTTTTGATCGTTTCTGAACTTATTTGTTCTGAAGGATCCATTATACGATAGTTCGGCGGGGTGGAGCCTTCAGATTTCCAGCCACAGTGAACTGTTTGATCCCTTTTTCTGCTAACCATTTGTCGTACATTTCAGTTGCATAAGCTTTGAAAAGGCTTGTTCCAACTCACATCAGGGAGGGGCCCCAGGAATGATGGACACTTCAATCTTTTTAGCTTTAAGAGAGGACTTTACACTATCCTCGATGTGGCATTCATAAGAGTCCCATACAAGATAGCGCTGACTAAAAGAAAATGTTCCTAGAACTTTGTTGATCCATGCGAGAATTAGTTCTGTGTTCATCAGGCGTTTGGAGATTATGACAGCCTTTAAACTCTTTATCGAGTGCTGTCACTTCATGTTTAGCACCTTTAAAAACAATAAAAGGTGGTAATTTGGTTCCATCTGCTTTGGCAGTAAGACAGACTAATACAGATTAAAAAACAATCAAAACAATATTCCAGTTTTTCGAATTTGTAGAAAAGAGAATTGATTTCCTTAAGGCTGAAATACACTATCATTTTTCAATGATACATTCCAATGACATTGAAATTTAAAAATTTTGGCGCGAATACACTATCATTGAAAATTACAAACATAGACTCTGAGGAAGAAACAGCAGCTGCTGTCGTTATCAAAAAAGAGAGTTGAACGCAGAAAATCAAAAGAAAGAAGTGCATGGGTAAAGGCATGGCTAAATAGACGAAATGAACTTGGCATCTATAATATCCTCATGCATGAACTACGCGTGGGGGAAATCGCAGAATATACGAGATTTTTAAGAATGCCACCGAGTATTTTCGATGAGCTGCTTCATCTCATAGACGTTGACTAGTATCCCGGGTAAAAACTTTTTACCGAACTTAACTTCGAAAACATTAGGTCAAATCCACCATTCCCGTGTACGTACCCTGTGACGAAAAAATAAATCATAGAATCGCAACTCAAAAACATCCCAGGAGGCGTCGCTCGCCACCCATGTTCAGTATGCGTTGTGTCGCAGAATTTAACTCTTGCAAAAGTTTCTTTTCAGGTATTAATTTTTTAATTCATTTCTTACATTCAGAAAATTTAAAACAGAAACACATGGCTCAGAATATATATTCATACGCAGAAGAGAAGTAACTTTAATGTAAAAATATGCAATATATAACACAGAACCGTTTACTAAGACATACAAAACCAAACATTGAATAACATTACAAAAATGATACCTTCCAACTTTTTCTTTTGTTCAAAAGCTACTTCTGGACTGCAACCATTAATGAATTTTTGAAATGATATAGTTAGTTCTTCCCAAAACCATCAACATCATGATTAAAACCATGAGTTTCATTTCTTCATGCTTTTTTTATTATTGCCTAAAAGAATAATGTTTCAATTGTAATACCGAAAAAAAAAAGAAACAAAAAAAAAAAAGGAAATTCAAGTACGTATTTATCCTAAAAACAATAACTAAGAAGAAAAATTTACACAAAAGATAAAAAGTCACAAATAAAATCATAAATTCAAAGTTATATACCTAGGCATAGTACGTAAACGATTACCATAACACAAAATATGCATAAACGCGATAAAATATAAACTTAAGAAAAATACAGCCAACAACACTTATTTTTTGTAAGATAGTTTCATTGCACAGTCATTAAGTAAGTAAATCTTAAGTAACCCTCTCGACATTATAACCCATCATGCTTCATTTCTATTTTAACAGATCAAAACATTAAAAAAACATATACAAAAAACCTAATCATGCTATGACGAAATCTAAAGAAAAACAAAAGAAAGTAAAAGAAACTTTGAAAATGTATTAACCTTAAAAATAATAATTAAAAACACAAACGTAATGACAGAATTAGTATAGCTGAAAAATTTTTAACATATGAAAACATTCGTGGAGCCATTTTTTATTTCCAGTTCAAAGCTCCTCTCTGCTGGAAAATTCAAAACACAACAGTAAACATCCCTCTTATCCTTTATGTATCCACTAATACTAACTGTGTTTAACTAAATAGATACTATTTTAACTTTACCTCTCAATACCAATTCACATCATCAGTCAGGTACATATCTCTAAAACGGAAATAACTTCCATATGGGGAAAGAATTTCCAGATAAGGAAAAAAAACTAAGGCTCAAATAAGGAAATTATTTCCAGAAAAGGAAATCAAAAACACGTTTTTCCATTTCCGAAGTTGCGCACTGAAGACCGACCATTTAATCGAAGATTAAAACAATAGTTGGGAGATATGTGAACTTTTATCCGGAGGTGTAAAGAAATCTACCGAAGAAATTCGAAGGAACGACTCTTTTTTGATAGGATTTCCAGATTTGGAAACAACCGAACCATAATGGTAGACGAAGCTTTGCAAACTCGTGGTCGCTTTTGTCGTTGCGTTGTGAACATGGAGCAACAAAGTCAATATGAGCACCAGACGGTAGCAATGCAAGAAATCTTGAATTTTCCTTATCTGGAAACTCTTTCCCCATATGGAAATTATTTCCATTTTAGAGATATGTACCTAACTGATCATCATAATCATGTTAGTAAACAATATTGATCATGATCTGTAGTAGCCATTATCAACTTCTAAACTCTTTACTTTCTATATTTCATACCTGTAAACAAATTAATAACACTCGATTTAATTTCCAGGATACTTTCCTATTGTAAACATACACTTTCTCCTTGCTTACTACTGCAATTCCACTACCATTTTTATACAGTGAAAGTCATAAAAATGCTTTCTTCGTAACTTCATAACTGTGGAGCCATTTTGAATTAAATAAAATAAGGAACAGCAACTTCGTTACCAAAACAAATCATTAACTGCTCGAGGGACATGCATCTTAATGATTTGATCGTTTTAACTCTGTTTTTACTGTCTTTTAACGCTGTATTTACTAAATCCGTTTGACTCATGTACTTACGTATATTACTTTATATCTTTTCCAAACAATTTCTCTCCGAAAAAAGAAGTAAAACCATTTTCTTCACCAATGTAAATAAACAGCATCCTTTCTGCAGCCATTTTTAAACAACTTCAACTTCATCTACACTACTCTACTGCTGCACTCCCATAACTATTTGATAACTATAAAAAGAAATACGTAAACAGCTCGTAAAATAAAAATAGACTTTTTTCATCTCGTTTAGTTCTTCGTTTCGTTTTCCTCTGAAAAAACCTATATATAAAAAACAACATCTGTGTAAAAACTCACCTAAGCATGTGGTTATACCTGTTCTTTTATTAATCTAAAATAAAATCTAAAATACAATAACAATAAAAGTTTAACAATAAATTGATAACTAAAACGTAAACAAACATTTAAATACATTTAAATACTAACTTGTTCTTCTATTAATCAAAAATAACAGTTTTATAATAATACCTTTTGTTCGTTCGATCTTTCTGCAGCTAACTTCACTGCACTTCTTCTGTATATCTAAATATGATTTTTCATTGTAAACAAACAACTAACCCGTGTTCTTTTATTAATAAGAGTAAAAGTTTAGCAATAAACACGATAATAAAACGTTTTATAATAATAACAATACCTTCGTGCATACAAACCTGTGTTTCTTCGTCAGTTCTTTCGTCGATTTGCTGCCTAAAACAATCAAATTTAAATTAAAATATTCGTATACAAAAAGAAACACGTCTTCTTCGCGAAGTTTCTTGCTCACGAAATGATCGTTGACAAATTTCGAACGAAAAAGATTGCATTGCTCGCACTCCTCCAAAGACGTTTTTCGGCTGATTTCCACTGCGCATACCAAAAATAACAAAACGGAGGAGCATATACTAATCGCGGAAAATCAAAAAAAGTGTTCTCGCATCTACGTGGTTTTACGACAAAAAGGGAAAAAATAAGAAGGATTTGACCGTGAAAAAAAACCAAATATGTCACTCTCTAAAATAAAAGTGGTATGCACAAATGCGAATTAGTATAATAAGATATTACGAAAAAAACACGAGACCCAATCCCTGTTCAAGTTAAAGCACATTGTCCCAGTTCATCCCTGAATTTTGCGAAGCCGTTTACATGCGATTAAAACTTGGTTGACTCCTCCAAATTTCAATTAATGTTTCAGTTGCTTCTCACGTCGTCATTTTCGCGTGTAAAAGTCTTCAAAATGTTGTTTTCGTTTATGTTAGCGTCTAAAATCACATCGCGTGAACCGAACACGTGCGCGAAAACAATAGATTCGATTCGAAACAATAGAAAAAAAATGACATTGAAGTTGAACATGTTCAACTTATCATTTTTCAATGTCATTGAAAATTAGAGTTTAAAAAACGACATTTTTTTCTGAATACATTGTCATTTTTCAATGATCATTAAAAAATGATCATTGAAAAATGATAGTGTATTTCAGCCTTTAAAGCGTTCGAAAAGGCGTTCGATTGCCTCCAAATTCAAATATTTGAATGAAATTTCATGGAATAAAAACAAAATCAAACAGTGAATCAAGGCAACTAACAAAAGCAAAGATGTCACGAACAGCTATTGTTAACTTTGAAATGTTCTACAAATTTGAGTTTACATGTGCTAAAAGGGGTGATCATGTTTACAAAACAACTTGGACTCCTGTACTAAACGAAAGACTTAAGTGTAAAAAAGACAACCGAGAAGAAGCTGTGAGCCATGACAAGCATTCAGTTGGAGTTTTTAAAGTAGAAACACTTGTTGGCCACGTACCCATTGAAATTTCACGAATTATTGATTGTATGCAAGAAAACGAAAAAAACTTTGTTGGGCCAAGAAAAAGGTTATTCGAGCCGGGGCGGCTAATATGCTGAGGGCGGCTAATATGATGAGGGCGCTTATTCGGTAATTTACGGTAGTAATTATGACCCAGTCAAGGTAAAGTCTCAATTTCTTTGTTTTTAAGCAAAACATTGAAATATAATTGCTAGAAGCTGATGTGATTGACCGATAATTTCCTTATATAGAATTCAACTATCCTACCATATCTCTTGACTTTTCAGTTGGAAAACCGAAAGCTACACAGGTAAAATAACTGTCAAACTATCTGACCATGATAATATAAAAAAATATTATAAATTTCTTAAAATTCGCATATACTATAATATCGTTCTGTTTTCTTTGACAGGAACCAATAGTGAGCTTCGAGGAATTCCTGAAAAATGGAAAAGCCTTCGTCAGAAAAATAATGTGATCAGTCCACCCAAACGGTTCATGACCAGATAATTAATCTGGAAAATCAAATAAAATGAAAAAACATTGTAGAATAAAAGACGTTTTGGGTGAACTGAAAAAAGACATCACCACCACGATAAAGGAGAGCCAGACTGAAACAAATCCTTCATACTACAGATTCGAACGTTGATCGAGAAGTTTTCGAACAGAAACATTCGAATCTCGACAAGAAAAGCATTCTTTAAATCACAATAATAATACTCCTAACCTGGAAAAGTTATAATGTAGTTTTGTTTTTGTTTTTTTATTTTATGTTAAATTATCTATAATTTAGTTTACGTTCGAAGCCTGATGCTGGACTTTATTCCTGCACGTGTTTTAACGGTTAAAGATTGAATACTTTCACATGTAGAAACGAATTGTGGAATAAAGTTATTTTATAGGAACACATTGAGACAGTTTTGTTGTTTTGTTCATCAATTTATCAAATTTAGATATAGTGTGTAAATCTCATTAAAATTCTGAAACGAAAGTATCAATTTTCAACTACTGCATTTGTCAAACTTTGTTTATATTTTAAGTGAGAACGATTAAACAACTCAAACTTTAATGATATACATTCATTTCTATATTATGTTTTTGTTTTGTTTTTCAATAATCGTTGCCTTCACATGGGCGTGATCAATTTCTTTATATTTTTAAATATAGATTGGAAAGCAACGAAACTTATATAGCACAGATTGTTTCTACGCAATGATGGGAAAACATGAAGTGGTTGACAAACGAGAAGAAATCACTCGAAACTTGTCTTTGTTTGACTTCGGAACAGAATGCGAAGTCGAGAGCGATATGATCGCGTTGAGGACGCGAAGCCACGCCACCACAATGACCATAGTGGCACATGTGTGTTATTACGTGGCAATATTAAATGAAATTCACACGAAGCTTTATCAAGAACAAAAAACTATGAACCAAAAACAAGTGGATTGCTTCAAAAGAAGATTAAAAGTTGGATTGATTGGTTGCGGAAGGTTGGGTTTGCACATCGTGAAAGGTTTGCTCGAGTATAGCAACATCAATTCGGATGATATTATTGTATCTACAAAACGTCCCGAGATTCAATTGGAATTGCAAGAAAGGAAGGTCTTCTGTTGCTATGACAATCAGAAGGTTGCTATGTCATCGGATTTCTTGCTTTTAAGTTGTTCACCTTCTCAAGCAGATACTGTGCTGAGGGAGATAAAAGGGAAAATCGCAGGCTTCTTATATACCATTGTTGGTTCATACAATGCGAGTAAAATTCGAAAACTAACGGGTCACCTGAAAGTCTACAAACCTGTATATAGTTATTGTGACTTAGACGATTTGAAGGATATGGAGTGGGATTTTGATGTTGGTGGTGTAGTGTACAACTTAGCGTTGCTCGAATTTCGCGAAAAAACCTGTCCATTGAACGAATTTGGCAAAATCAAACCAATTTACGTCGACACCAAATTCATCGAAACTTTATTGTTCATCTGTGTAAAAAAATGTATGGACCAAGGAATTTCAAAGTTTAAAAGCCTACAACTAGCCACTACAGTTATTTTTCGTAATTGCGAAATCAATTCTGGAATCTTTGAAGAATTCTTTGAAGACGAGCAATATAATTTATTGAGAATCGAAAATGAAGAAACAAAAATTACATCAATGTTGCGAGATCCACAAAATATGTTATTTCTTCAAGCGAAAACTCAATATAAAGCTATATTTGATCGGTTCTACGATTGGCGACGGCTATGACTTTGCTACCATATTAGCTGAGCTGACATTTTTTTTTCCAACTTACTTCTTGTCCCAAGTTGATTACGTTTGTTAGTGGTTGAGACTATAGTAATATTTATGAATAAAACAAAGACATTTGTTTTGATTTTTTCTTCCATTCAATGGCATATGTTAAAATTGTTATTAACCATAGACAGGTAATATTGAGTGAATGAAGTGAATGGATGCATAAAGAATCTTTTAAGCCTATTATTCAAAGCTTAGCACTCATCACCTCTACGAAAAGGATAGCAATAAAAGTTCATGGTATACAGACAATCACAAGGCTGAAAGAAGATATTCAAGGCGCAAAGTATATCGTAAATTACAATACACATCCGTTAATTCGAATGCCGCTTAATTCGAACATTCTTTACTTCGAACAAATTGTGCAGTCCCTTGAGTTTGGTCTAATAAAGTCTTATATTTCGTGCCGTTTAATTCGAACTCCGTTAATTCGAACATTTCGTTAATTCGAACAGTTTTTTCGGTCCCTAGGTTAAAGAAACACTCGTTAATTCGAACTTTTGCGCACTATTAATCTACAACTGTAGTGAAAATGAAGACATTTTTCTTATGGTGGTAAAATTTCTTTCAACTTTTCAATAAATTGTGGATACCCAGTAAAATGAAGTTTGTATTTGGAGGCCTTCTTAATCACCAAGATTAACTATTTTTCAGCTACTTCTACTTTGCAGCTACTTCTACTTCTACCTTTTGAGTACAATAAATCAGTAGCTTTCTTCTATCCCAAAATCCATGGCTTTTGCAGAGCGTTGTAAAACGTTCTATTCTGAAATCATTTGATTCTGGAAACGCTCGATTTTTAAGACATTCTAATGTTTTTTTCTTTCTTTCTTGTTTGTTGTCGACGTGCAAGAAAGATGTAAGAAATTCTTATTTTTCCCAATCATCCGGTAATTCGAACATTCGTTAATTCGAACAAATTTTTCGGTCCCTTGGGTGTTCGAATTAAGGGATGTGTACTGTATGTATTTCCTTTTGACACTAGGTATCAAAGCTATGAATGAGAAAGGTCTCACCTGAAAGGCTGATATTTTGGCAAGAAACTGTCGTTTCTAAAATCAAAATTAAAATGTTGCAGCTTGTTCAGAACTAACCTTGCGATCAAACAAAATCGCGGCGGTCGCACAATGTATGAGCAAATTCTCGAACTACCAGCACAAATTAAAATTTGTAAATTTATTTGAAAACGCAACGTTTAATTTTCCCCAATGATCCAGTCACATGTCTTGGACCTATATTCTTTTCAGGCACATTATTATAAACGCGTTAGAAATTCTAAGCCATTACCATAATCGCGTTTACCACACTTAAGCCTGATTTCCACTCAGGATAATTTCAATTGGATCGGAACGGACCGGATCGATTTTTGATCTGCGCATGCGTATTAATTAAAGTTTTGCGATCCGTTTCGATCCATTTCAGTCCAGGAAAAAGTTGAAAAAAGTTCAACTTTTTTCGATCCGGTCCGCGGATTAAAATTTTTTAACCAATGAGAATCGGGCTTTTTCTATAATTTATTATTATTATTCAAGAGGCTAGCCACATCAGCGAAACACAGTTTCCGTCTGCGCGAATGAAAGGAAATTGCTCTCCGGATCGGAACAGATCAAAAATCGATCCGGTCCGTTCCAATCCAATTGAAATTATCCTGAGTGGAAATCAGGCTTTAGTCGGCCCAAATTCACAATTAACCTAGGTGACACAGCTTTGAGCAATTATATCAGCCTAGAGGAATGAAATATGGCACTTGCATAGTGTTAAATATGAAATTTTATGATCAAAGCATTTCCCTAAAACAAATCGATCTTCCAATGAGAGCTCGAAACAAACAAGATTTCAAATACTTCCAGTATATTCTCGTGTGACGACGAATAGAACTTTTAAACAATAACGTGCATCTATATTATTGCAACAGTTTCCTTTTGCATACACAACCTTTGAAGTAGAGAATATCACATGTAGAAAATCCAATAATTGGCCCACCCAAAGTTTTCATGTGTTTCCTAAATCCAAATCTTCCTCCACTGATGGAAAATGTTGAACTTTACAAATTCGAGCTTTTACCGAACAAATCACGACAAGATTCGTGATGCGTTTACCGAACAAATCACGACAAGATTCGTGATATTGTGTTTTCTCTTATCATAAGTTGTCATCAATACTAAGAGTGATGACTGGTCGACTAGATAACACGTGACTAGGACTCGAATGCCCATTGGTGGCTAGTTTTTCCTGTTTTTGTTTATTGGAGTAGCCACCCGAATGACTTTTAGCTCGTGGTCTGGAGTCTTTAAGTTCCATTGTGTTGAGTTCACTGTCTTGGTCTATAGTCTGTAAATTCGCTGGCGTTTTATGATCTACAAAATCGCTTCTCGTGTATTGTTCGCTAAAATCGAGATCGCCGTAAAATATTTCGCTCATTGGTCGTGGACGAAGAATTCGATTGTCGTTGTGGTCGTACAAAGATCGGCGCTTTTGTACGGCGTCAATAGCGATCTGAGAATGGAGCGCCACTTTCTCTTTATGCTTATCTCGTTGAGATTTGAGCAGTTCAGCTTTCTGTAAAGTCTTGTCTTCCTGAGCTCGTTCTTCGATTTCGTGCGAAGAGCGTTTGTAACGTTCGATGAAATGATGAAAAGACGTGAAAAACGCCGACACTTCCGTCAGTTTGGAATCCTCACAAAAGAGTTGGCAAACCTCCTTATATCGTTCCTCCATCTTCCGATATCTTTCAGTGATGTGTTGCACTTTTAACATGGCACGGTTATAGAAGTTCTATGATGAGCTACTGTTAAGAAAAATCAAATAGCAAGAACAACTGCTATATTATGAACCTGATGCTTATACTTGCTTTTAGGCTACTTTTACACCACATATGTTTGAGACAGAGCTATTAGAGATTCATCTGCTTAAAATACTTATCAATAGTTCCCTAACTAAGAACAACAGTCAAGATGCGTGTATAGCTTATCGCAGTAGTGGCTTAGTGGTTAAAGCATTGAGCTTAGGAACCCAATATTGAGGGTTCAAACCCCGCTGAGGTCGGGTGTTGAAAAAGTCACGACTCCTGGAGGTACTGCAACTAGCTCGATTCCCTGATGTATTTCAGAGAAAATGAAGGCTAGTCGGGGAGATGAAGACCATGATGAACATCCGGAATATGTAGCCCCACTCCTTGTAGTGGCTTCGACCTTGAGTGGGGTGAGTGATTTAAAAAAAAATAGCTTATTATCCCGCAATAAGGAATATGGGGCAATATGCGGAGTTTTTTTACGATTTTGAATTTTCCACTTTGAAAAACGTATTATAGGCTCATGAGTCATGCTTCCCCAAAAATCACCGGGTGGGACCAACAAATAAATATCCCTAAAGAGAAGTAGTCCGCTAAAAGTTTAAAGAATGAAACCATTCTTGCTCATATTACAAGGGAAATGTCGCAGTACTGGTTGTTGTACATTAAACTCTCAAGGAAAAACCAGGACTTTTTTTTATGTGAAAAAAAGAAGAGAAAAAATTTCAAATAACATGCAAAGTTAGGGTAAAGTTAACACTGGTAGGAAAGCGAGCGAATGCTTTAGTAAGCGAGTTTGCAATTGTTGGAAAAGATACATGTATCATATAATTATCGGGCTGCTTATCCCGTTCGGATTTTGTGATATCCAAACCTTTTCTCAGATGTTGTACATCAGCCGCTAACGTTTCCATGGATACTACGAAAAAATAAGGCATCGTATAATCATGACTTATAAAAGAAAGTTTTCACAATAAATCAGTTATCGTCTCGAAATGCTTCCAGAACTACCTTTTCAAAGCATCGCTATGGCAAAAATAGGGAAAACAAAGGCATTGTGTCTGCAATTTATAACACGAAGCTGATCGTACGTTGGACTAAGGCTACGTTTACATTAGAGAATTATCTTGTATTGGGTTTCGAGTTATTTATCAGATATACAATCTGTTGTTTTCATTACAACAATAATACTTGAGCATAATTTTCATGTAACAACAAATCAATTCAACGATAAAAGCCTGATGTAAACATAGCCTAAAATATCTGCTAGGTTATCAACTTACAGTTTAACGCAGGTTGTACTTCGATATCCTCATGAAAGGAATGCACGTCAGGAAACTTTTGTTTGATGACTTGCACGAGATATTGAAGGAAGGATAATTTCTTGTCATTCGTCTTGATTTCGTCAAGCTAAACGAACAAAAGACAGCTGCGATGGAGAGCGAAACGCACAGAAATAGGTGGACGTAACACTGTGAATTTGTATCCCATCTTTCAAGTCCGTAGAAAAATCTTCTAAACATTCAAACCTTAAGTAACGAGTCTAGCTTGAAAGCTTGTGTAAATCCTCTACGACCACCATTCATGTAATTTCCATATGCCAAAACCACCTATAAGTAAAAATGACTTTGTCAGTCAGTCGAAAGACATCCACACTTTTGCCCAATAAACGTTTCCGAAGTTCAGTTTTATAGCGGTTTTCCACTTCAAGAAAATTTTCCGCGGACAGGAATGGACAGGAAAATTTTTCGCGGACAGAACAGGAAAAATTTTCAGTTGTTAATTTCCACACCTTTTTACAGAATGGAAAGTTTTTCTTTTCTTTCATTTTAAATTTTGACTCTGCAAAATATACTTAGCACAACAACAAAGTGGTAAATGTGGTACTTTGTTCAGAGGAATATTTTAGCCAACAAAAGAAGAAAAAATGGAGTGGAAAGAAAAAGGCGAATTTCATCTTTTGGTCAAAGAGAAGTTGTTGCCAGATTATGAGTTTTTTTCCAGTCCTTTCGAATGAACTCGAAACAATACGAAGAGCTTTTGAAAAAAAATTCACCACAAATAAATAGCATGTTTTTTGTTCATCAAAAATAATTTTTATTCTGTTTTTCTGTGTAGCAATCTGAAAGCCGTAAATAACGCATTTGATTGGCTCCTTAAAATTCATCACCTGTTTTCCGTCAGGAAAGAACAGAAAAAGTTGAACTCGATTCTACTTCCATTCAGAACGGAACGGAAAGGAAAATTTTCTGTTCACGTGGTGTTTGCGCATGCTCAGTTGCTTTTCCTTTCCTGTCCGTTCCTGTCCGCGGAAAATTTTCTTGAAGTGGAAAACCGCCTTTACACGTCATTTAACATTGCCTCGCTTCTACTATCTAAATTGCTGTATAGTATTCTGGTGAGAGTTAGAATAATCGAGATAAATTAGTAAATAATTGCTTCATACATTCAATAAAATAAAAGGGTTTTATCGTAATAGCAATATTGGCTTGGACAAAATCCAGCGTTTGGGCAAACCTCGCGGAAGGTCTATCAAGACACAAGCAATCAGTAAAGATAAAAAGTCAGTGAAACTCACTTCTAACAGTCGGCTCAGTTTACCACTAGTTGCTACGGAAACGGATGCCGTGATGATGGATTCGATTTGCTATACAAAAAAATAGGGCGAGATATGTCTCGGTTTACACCAAGATAAAAATATCACATCGATCGACTAACAATAAATTTCTGTTAGCCTGCTTTAAAAAAAAATGGAAAATTTTACGGCCACCGAGACGTTATCAAAAAAACGGATTACGACATACCGGCGATACCGTTCGGAACAGCTCATCGAATGTACCCATGAAAGCCATCGTATTCAACTTGCTTTCCAATCGCTCGATGTTAATCAGCTACAGAATAAAACATTACAGAAGCATAGAGAGGTAACAGTAAGTAATAGAGAGGCAACAGTAAGTAATAGAGAGGCAACAGTAAGTAATAGAGAGGTAACAGTAAGTAATAGAGAGGGAACAGTAAGTAATAGAGAGGCAACAGTAAGTAATAGAGAGGCAACAGTAAGTAATAGAGAGGCAACAGTAAGTAATAGAGAGGCAACAGTAAGTAATAGAGAGGTAACAGTAAGTAATAGAGAGGTAACAGTAAGTAATAGAGAGGTAACAGTAAGTAATAGAGAGGTAACAGTAAGTAATAGAGAGGTAACAGTAAGTAATAGAGAGGTAACAGTAAGTAATAGAGAGGTAACAGTAAGTAATAGAGAGGTAACAGTAAGTAATAGAGAGGTAACAGTAAGTAATAGAGAGGTAACAGTAAGTAATAGAGAGGTAACAGTAAGTAATAGAGAGGTAACAGTAAGTAATAGAGAGGTAACAGTAAGTGATAGAGAGGTAACAGTAAGTAATAGAGAGGTAACAGTAAGTAATAGAGAGGTAACAGTAGGTAATAGAGAGGTAACAGTAAGTGATAGAGAGGCAACAGTAAGTCATAGAGAGGTAACAGTAGGTAATAGAGAGGTAACAGTAAGTAATGATGGGAGAGAATGATTATGATAGACATTGAGAATGTGTTACTAGGTTGTGTAGGATGCAAGGTAATTATCACAAGAAACGATTGATTTGGACATTTTCCATAGGAAACCCTATTATTTTCGTTTGAAAAAGCGAGGCATAGTATAATCACGACCTCGCTAACCCAGTTCGAGATAAGAACGTTTTCACCAAGAAAAATAGATCTTTCCATAAATATTGATAACTATTACTTGATAACCTAATATTGATAACTTTTCGTCGTCACAAAAAAACGCCGCTTTTGAGCGGTCTTCGGAATCTCAATATACATTTATTTCCGCTTAATCCTGCATTCTTTTGTAGGATTCTTCTATTTGGTGATCTTATTTTTTTATTTTTTTTGTTTTTCGGTCCCTATTCTTGGTGATATCACTTTGTGCCTTGCGAGGATAGGGATTACCTGGCCTTGTATGCTTACATACATTTTTGTTCTTGTGGATTATACTTGTAAAACAAACCCGGCGCTGTGATGTAATACAAGGCTTATTGAAATAACAAGTTGTTTGATGAAATACAAGGGAAAACGTCAGACGTACCTGCAACATGAATTTCTCAGCTTCAGCCATTTTGTCGAAATCTTCAACACACTTGAGTAAGGCCGTCCTCTGAAACCGAAACAGGTACTCATTTAATTTTACTACAAACGAACAATGCAACGTCAGAAGAAAGGTCGTGGTCACACTCACCTCGTCCACGGTAGGAGTAAATTTCAACAGCAATTCTGCACATTCAGGATTCAATGCAACTATGTCTAGTGCGTTGATTGCACTGACAAGAATGTCTGGCTCGAGCGCAATGCGTTTCTTGGCTATCAATATATTCCGTGCCTTGTTCGAATTCAATACCGTTACTTGGCTTGATAGCTTCAGTAAAGCTAAAAAAGCAAAGCGGATATGAAACTAGTATTCTTTTGTTTTTTTAGGAGAACCAAAATTGAAAAATTATGGGAGGGAGGGACCAATATATATTTAGGGCAGGACCATGTGACCATTTCATGAAAACCAGGAAAACCAAAATGTCACACAATATGAGCGTCTGAAATTCACTGACAAGGTAGAATTTCTTCCATATCAATTACCCTTAGACAAACATTTCCTCGGGTTGGCGAAACGTAAGATGTTTTGAACGCGGGTCATACGAACCTGCTTCTCTTTTAATGCTATGCTTTGGAGGTGCTTGCTGCTTTAACTCGAACATCTGTTCAAACTCTTGGAAATTTAACTCGTCGGCGAGTGATATCGGCGTTAGTTTCTACAACAGAAAAGGAAACATGTTCACGAAAATTTCAGAAAAGAGTGATCTTATTTCGATAATAGAGGTCACGAAACCATCAACGAATTTCCAATCTACAGCCAGTACCTATTTGAGTTAGTGCATGCGCATATCCTGACATTTTGCATGAAAAACTGAGCGATAGTAGAGAACCTTTATATCTAAAAATACGTTAGAATCTCAATGCCGATCTAAGTAGATTGTTTCGTGTGAACGAGCCCTAAACTTCAAACGCGTGTACAATCCCTTATCTTTTAATCAAACTTTTCTGAAACGAATACCAAATGAACATTAAGAAAAACACTGACCATGAATATGCTGTCTTTGGAAGGTTGGTTTATGGGTTTCCAATGAAGCATCGGCAACCGTACATTTGATGATTTGAAAGATACGTCAGATCCTACAGAAAAATTAGCAGAATTCGTAAAATCGTGTTTGAATAAGCGAGACTTGTCAAAAACTGAAAACTTTAATTCGGAATCGAGCAGGTTTTTATCAAGAGTTAAGTCTTAAGGGCCTCATTATACGAACGGAAATTTGGGATTCAGTTTTCATTGCAAATTTTGCGAAGTGTAACGAGGCTTTATATCAAAGTCACTAGTGCGTAGATGTATGGTTTGTCACCTTTTCTCATCAGGTTGAAGTCAGGGGGCGGCGGTGGTGGTGGTGATACGCATGGCGGTGATGCAGGCGGAACAGGAATCGAACTACTTCGGACAGGTGGTAGTGGTGGGGGCGGTGGGGTTGGCGTAGAGGCGTTTGAACGGAAGATTTCGTCTACAACATCTTCAATGGCGTCAGCAATCTCCATACTGTCGGTCTTTTCAAGAGGATGTTGATGCTTGATGTCTTGTATGCGATCGTGAAGTTCCGATGATTTCAATTTGTATTCTTCCACTTTTGTTGCTAACTACAAAAGAAAAGAAAGTTGAAATGAATGAGACCAGAAATATAAGATGCCAATTGCAAGGTACTGGGGCGTTACTTAATTGCAGGGTATTGGGACGTTACTGAACGTTGTTTTATTGGTCGGATATTTGTACATACCTCTTTCTTTTCCATTAAGATTTTGTTTTTATCGCGCTCCACTTCCTAAGTGATAAGAAAGACTGATAAACTGGTGTCCATGCTTCTTTTTAAGTCACATGACAAGTTATGAAATTGCGGGGTTTTGTAAGCTTTCATGGAATGATATTTATTCAACTTAGTGGGCGTAAGTTTCGTTTGGAATTCTACCGATTTAGTACCGTGGGCGTATTAGCAATACGTCTCTGAAATTTCTGTATCATCTAGCAACAACCGCAGCCTAGTTGATAAGATCTTAGTATGTTTTGATGGCTTCAACGGAGTTGTAAAAGTAAATATTTCTAATAACTAAATAACATAACGGAATATATAAAGACGAGGTAACACGAGATCTAGATAGAGATTTGAGGAAGGTCTACTTTTACAGTCATAAAAATATTTTATAGGATAGTGTGTTTAGGGGCTTACCTCTAGTCTTGCTTGTAATATATCAACCTAAAATATAACGTTCAGACGGTTCTTTACTACACGAGGAAATGTTTTAATTTGTTTATGATATCTACGAAATAGTGCAGAAAAATGAAACGTTATTGGTGGATCTCAAATAAGAGGACCTTATTGCGGCAGAAAAACTTTCTGACATCTGATTGGTTAATAAAATCTAAAAAACTTGACTGATCAGATACCAGAACATCTTTCCACCATGGCACTTTTTTGTCTATTAGGGAAGTTACGGTCTTGAAGAAGACTGGCTAACTATTTAAAATCTATTTAACTTATTTCTTTTCCTAGTTTCTTTTAGTTTGTTTTTCTTTCTGGTATCATATAAAAAGTCTATTTAACAGAACAAGTCTTTTCGCTATTTTCAGATTAGTCATTATGTCACCTATCTCCATGTCACCTATTGAAATCCCACATCTACTAGAACGTTCTCTCAAAGTAACAAACTCGTCCAACTCGAATTTCGAGTTTTCCTACCTCATCTCTCAGCATTGTTGAGCGTTCTCTTAAAGTAACAAACTCGTCCAAAGTGCTTGAAACATCGATGTAGTTGTTACGCCACTTATGAAGTTCGTCACGCACAGATTCTGCACGCAATCCTTCCAACGCCTGCAAAAGACAGGAAAAACAAACTTAGTAATAATAGCAATACCAGAGGCGTAGAAAGCTTGTGGTGGAGAGTTTAGTCATTTAAAATAGAACAGCAGAACGTGCAAGTAACTTAAACAACACATTGATTGAAACAAAATATCGTAACGTTGGACTCCTCCACATTTTTTTGACTGACCCTGAATACTAGTACTGAAAAAGTGCTGTTAAAAATTTTTGTCATCGTTATTAATAAATGGTGTTATTATAGAATTCATGAATTTAAAATCTCACCAAAATCTTTGAAATAATGAGAAACTACTAAACTCTAGTCTCGATTTATCAGACTGAATTAAAAGGACTTTCATCATAAACTTAGACATAAATAAGGAAGTGTCAATCGTACTGTAACAACAGCTGCAAAACAACCGATAGCGTAAAACTCAGACTAAACGAATTCTCCAGGCTAACGTTAGTGATGTATCGTCTTTAGATAAAAGAAATTCTGAGTTTTATGTTACAAGAAAGCATGATAGACGAATTGGAACGTAAAAAATATTTTCATTAACATGTAGTTATCTAGTGACACAACAAAGTTTATAGTCAAACCTTTTCTACTTTATCAGCACTGAAGCCCGCCTGTTCCAACTCTTGCTGGTGAAAGACTCGTTGATTGAGTGATGGGGCGTTACTAAGGAGGGCGTTGAAGAAGTGAAGAACGCTTTCCTAAAACAGAGTATTATGAAGAACGTATTGTTCTATATGGGAGCAAGTAGGACGAAATGTTTTGGATAGAAAAGATCCTATAAATCCAGTTTCGGAAGCACTTTTCAAAAACTGTATCACTATGCCTGGTCTACAAGGTGAGTGATAAAGAACCATCCCTTTCCTTTGTGACCAAAAACAAAAAGAGTATTAGTCATGATTCTTTTCCCAGTATGTGTGATGAACACCTATCGGTTTGTTTATTAGCCAATAATTTCAAGTTGATCGCATAGTTGGGAAGTTACAACTTTTTATGCCTGGTCGAAATACAAAGTCAATAATTCGAAGTTCATACGGCGACCTTGATAGCTTTGTTCGAAATGGGACCGACGACAGTTCACCACACAGTGTAAGCAATGCCTTAACAAGCAAAGCCTTTCGCCTGGATTACACTATTAGATTTCATGTAAAGAGTACCTGATATAACGGACTATTTGACCGGCCACCGAATATAACTGAATGGACGAGTGTTTCGAAGCGATACCGTTCCTTTTTAAACAGTTTATAATCTTCGAAAGCTTGTAGGATTTTTTCAAAGCCACCCGGGTGCTCACAGGCTTCAGAAAAAATCTATAAATAAAAAAAGCAGAAAATTGAAATTAATGTTACATGACAGATTTCAACTCATCGCATCACATTCAAGTTCAGCCAATAAAAATTCATTTGAGGTGACATGAAAACGAGACCAATATGCGTTCATAGTCAAAACTCTGTTATTTCAGTCTGGATAAGCGAGAAAATTAATACATCATGCCTCGATCTTCCAAACGAAATTAAGAGACTTTCAACAATAACATTAGCATGACGTCATCATATCGGATAAACAACACAAGCAAAATTGTAATAAAATGCTTTTGACGTTTCGATAAAAAGGAAGCAGAAATTCTTTAGGTTGAATAGATACTTACGTAATTCCTCCCTAAGAGTTAACGAATAAATATTTTTTTGCATTTTACAAATGGAGTCATGTTCACTTTACCTTTAATACAACCATTTTTGTTTTGATATTTGATAAACGAAGGCAAAACGACAGAGTCGATAAACTTCTTGGAGCAGATAACACTTGATGGAAACCATACTATCAACATAAATGGAAAGACGAAAAATCAAAAAAAATTCGCATTAATCATAGAGGATGATCATATGTGATGCAGAAGATTATAAAAGCGGAAATTATAAGCGGTATCACAGGCGAAATATCCACTAAGACCTTGATGGCGTAAATTTGTTTTTATTTACCTTGTTCCTGACAATAGCTTTTATGCAGAGTACACAAAGATGTTCGTCATTCTAAAAAACAAAATGAACCAATATCAATACTATCAACCAATATTATATACCTCGATGAACCAAACAAAGAAAGCATAGCAGACTCACAGGAAAGCTGAATAACAAAGAAAAACATAATTACGACAGAGGACGCGTTTTTTAAAGGAGATTTGCCGATGGAGGTTTTCCCAGTTAGTCTTTTGGCATCCATCCTTTAATATTAGCTCTTCTGCCCACCGACGTGCAACTTAGTAGTTGGTTTGCCTCCAGAGAAACGCATAGCATCGCTCGAAGTCATTTCTACCGTTGCAAGTCGGCGGACGGAAGAGCTATGAACCATTAAGGATAAAAAGACTTGGTTAGCTTGGAGAAAGTGCACATAACGATCTTCAAAATATTCGTTACTAGATTACACAAAGACAGCAGAGGGATTTCACGTACCGGTTCTTTGTTAACAAGCGTTTCTAACTTTTTAGCTTTAGTAGACGATAGTTCTAACAGCAATGGAGATCCTTGTTGATCTTGTATGTGTTTCAAAAGTCGAAGTAGAACAACATGGCCACAATTGGGTTGATCGATAAATTCACGAAGCCACCTACACAAATAACAAACATACAATACTTAATTTTATAGTTTTTAGTTATTTGTGTTTATCTGATTTGGTGCAAAGTCTGTGTTCAAGGGGAGAAGGTGGGAAACAAATTGTCTTAGTGGTTTTATATCAAATGGAAATCATTGCAAGATTGTCCATAATTGCTATGCAATAAAAAACATTAAACCACCTCCTTTGAACAATTTCGCAATATTTTCTGAAAAAATCTTTTTTCACTGTCACCATTACAATGCAGCAAAATGTTTTTTCAAACTCAAATTTGAATGACATTTTCTATTTTTGGAATATATTAGGATCAATTGTTGCTTAACTATTAAACATCTGAGGTTCATTATGGAGCAAGGTTCCCAATACTTTCACGCAGACACAAATCTCTGTAGATGGATTGGAAAAGGTCTATCCATACTACTACCATATTATTAAAAAAGTCATCTTAATTGAATCAATAAATTTCAATTTCATTCAATAAAGAATTTCTATTGTATCCTGACACACTGTTGTATCATTTCAGTTTCAAAGCTATCAATTATTATATGGAGTGGGTTTTGACAAATACAAAATCAATTAAGTTAAACTGCCAAGTAATAAGGTGCAAGCCAACCACGCAGTTGTGTGTTAACCATGTTGGTCAGACAAATAAACATGGTTATAGATCAAATTTGGGTACATATGTGTGAAATAAAGGAGGACTTATTTATAAATCACTATCATGTCATAGTAACAAAAGTATTTTACATAAACAAAATTAGAAACTGTTAACAAGACATTAGGAGTAGTTTAAAGCAGCTATTAAAAGACTCATTTATCAAATAACTGCATGCTTATTTTATTCATCAGAATGACACGAATTCAAACAAAGGATCAAGGACAATCATTTAGTGTAAAGGATACTTCACACAAAAAGGACACCTGAAACAGAGTTTAGGCAAAAGGACCTACACTACACTAGTATAAGGTGGTCAGGATTACATCTATCAATTTCATATGAAAATACATAAAAAATCAATATAATAACTCACGTTGTATTTGGATTTGAGCGAAGGTCCACTTCCAGAGCTGTGAGTATTTTCTCTGCGGGAAGCAAGCCTTTTAACAATTTTTTTGGAGGATTTTTCGAACATAGCTGTGGATCAAGATGTCGTTCCAATTGATTCATGTAAAATATCACCGAGTGACGTCCCTCATTCACCAATTCCTAAGAAAAAATCAAAATTGATAAGTGATGAAGTTTTCATATAAACTAAACAGGTTTCTCTATTTTGACAGTAGAAGCACATCAACAAAATTATCACCTCAGTTTTTATGAGTTCGTCCTTATTTAAAGTCTTAGAACGAGGACGAATCTTTTTCCAAACAGCTACTAATTTATCTGTGTTTTGTTGAAACACATCCTGGTGGACATAAATGGCATTTTTCGTGTTACAATATGCATTGACATTGTCGACAGAGATTGAACGTCTAATACTCCCTATTGGTATTTCCTTAGGGCCTTTGTCTCTACACAACGTAGGGTATGTATTTTGTGACTTGAACTGAACTGGCGATTGTTTGTGAGAAACAAACTTCAGCATGTTTTACGAGTAATAAACAAACCCAATTAAAAACTGAACATCAAACATTACTCCAGCATACAGAAATTTCCCATCAAATCTATCCAACAGTTTATAAAAATCAATTTGTGTTTTCAAGTTGTAAACTTCACATCTGTTCCAGTGTAAAAGAAAAATCAACTCGTAAATTTCCTTAGCGATAATTAGGAAAATGACACTCATCCTCAAAAGGGGGGTTAAACAACTAATTAACATCAAAGAAAGAAGAAAATTGGCAACACTTACATAATTAAAACAAAATAATTATTGGCTTAATTAAAGAAATTAGACAATGTTTATCATTTCGTCAAGTATCACTGATAGGAAAATTTATTTACAACTGAGATTTGGATCAAAATGTTTATTGCTTATTCTGCTTTTAAGAAGTGGAAATGAAAATTTTATCTTCAACACTAACACCCTGTCAACCCTAAAAAAAACTGTGTTATTAGGCAATTAGCAAACATTAAGTACAGAAAAATTTCTTCACAACCTTTCCCTAATTAGATGAAATTTAAAAGCATGAGGAAATCTATCAATTCTCGTCATCGTTTATCTTTTTTGCGATGTCAATCATTAAGTAATTCGTGATAAAAACTAACAAACTTAGAACAGACATTTTTTTTTGCTTTTTAAATGTTAGATGTAAGGAGTAGGTGTTCCCATTCCTTTACAAAAAATGGTTTTTGAAAAAAACAAAAACGATGTATTTAATGGTGTGTCCACAAGTCTTACTTGGTCAATCAAAATCGTCAAAGATTTTTCATTACGTTCTTATCTCAAATATTGTCACTACCCGTTTAGTAAAAAACCTTGCAATCAACAACACAATAATCAATGGATTCATATAATAATGAAAACCAACAGTGCTTCCAGCCTGGAGGAAAGAAGTCGTCAAAGAGTCATTAAAACCTTCCTGGCAATTTGTAAGAACAGCTTGCCGAGACAAAACACTTGACAGCCACTTATCAATAACTTAGCTCTGACTTTAAGGGTAGCAAGAAATAAAAATAGAAACATTATTAATAACAAAATCATTTTGATATATTCACATGAATAGATTGTAGTGTTTTGAGCGACATGCAGTCTTTGAAACAAAACAACTCAAATATCAGAAGAAAAAGGCATCTTCTTATCATGAATGTAATTAGCAATCAACCAGTGACGATAAATATGTACAATAAAAAAACACAACAATTTCAGAGGATTTAAATGAGTTGAGAGTTGAGGTGAGACCAAATTATGTTTTTTTCTAATAGATACAACACCCTGATAGTGAATGCTACTGAATGTTTAACCCTATGTAATAGTGTGGAACTTCACCTTTTCTGATGACGGATATTAAATCAGAAAAATGATACTCTTAAGCACAAAACAAAAAGAACAAAATGACAACCATTCAAGTTTGCATGTATCATGGCACTGTTTCTTTCTGTATGTTTTCAATACTGTAACATCTTGTTGTCTACACCCCTGAATAAAGATAGTTTCTGACTCTGAACATTAAAAAAGACACAGACAATAACAAAACTGAATTCAAAATGAGAACAGGAAATGTTTTAGGGCATTTATAACAACCTTTGATCATTATCCACAGAAGAATGTCCTACCAGAGATGATAGAGAGACGGTCCATAAACCCTAGGTTATGCTCTGTTAAAATCAAGCAAGCTGGAAAAACTTAATTCTGTGATTTCAAAGGAAATGTTACATTGTGTAGATGAGAATGGAGACCATCAAGGAGATAGTGAATATCAATGTTCATGGTGAAAAGATGATCTTAAGTTCAGTGAAAAAAATGCTTTGATTGAGATAACGAAAATTGTGTTAATTAAAATTCCTGACACTCTCTATAGGAATTTATCAGATCAACATACCAAGCTGAGTAACCATGGCAATTTTGTTGTAACAGTACCACTTCGTAATTATCAAGATGTCCATATTTGAATAAAGAAAAAACAAAATGTTTTACCATTATATTGTGATAAGAATTTGAAAAAAAATTATATTTATGAATATTTATGTGTTCAAGCAGTGATTGTGCAAGCAGAATGCAAACAAACATCCTTTTATTTTCATGCTCAATCATTTTTATTTTCATTGCTGGTTGCAGAGAAATTTATATTCCAACGAATCTAAGAACTTAATCCTGGAAAATATGGACAGGATTTTAATGGGGCCAGAATAGAACAATACTCAACCACTGCAAAATAAAGTTACTATGGCTACTATAAATTTCAGACCTTATATAAACATTTAAAGTTCATGAAAACATTGAACATTGTTTTGTTTTTGATAACAAACTTAGCACCTAGTTACATGTGTATAGTTAAGATGACAGGAGGACAAAAATCAAAACGTCCATAAAAAAGTTGAGATACTGAAGAAATAGAACACTTAAATTGTGTTTCGTAACATTTCTCTTTTAAAAGCTCCCTAAAATTGTGCAAACCATGAGTTTATTAGAAGATTTTTCACTATCCAACAATTTCACTGAATGAAAAATGTTGAATCTATATTGGTTTCTTATTTTCTTCTCTCAAAAAACATTTTTTGCCAGAAACACTGCAACGATTATACTGGGTAATTAAGTCATTGTTTATACTATATATATTGTTACATTGCTCATGATGAAAAATCGCTACTCATTGATAATTATCATGAGATTCAGCATAAGTTACAACACGAAATTATCAACAATAACATCAAACATCAACATTGTCCATAAAAAAACGAAAAAAAAGGAGGAACAAATCAGCAAGAATGTAACTAGGGATTTGCAAATGACACATTTTGACAAAAGACATTTTGTCTAAAGAAGTTGATCCATTTGAAGTATCACTTCATCTGCATCTGATGAAATAGACGATTGTGTTGAATCATGACCAACAAATAAATAACAAAATCTTGATACAAATGCACAAAAAAATTGCATCATATTCATTGAAAGAAAATGGGCACAACAAAACACACAGATACACATACCTTATTTCTTTTTCGAAAACCTCTCCACATTTTGCGGTTCTTCAAAAATTACTTTTATATGTTCTTCAAAATTAACTATACAACTGCTATGAGAAAGACTTCCACTATACACAACTCCTCACAAAACTCTCAATACCATTCCACAAATTTGTTTTATTCTTGAGAAATATACTGAAACTTGGCAAAAGAAGGCAAAGCTTTTTCATATAACAATCGATTCAAAACACCAAGCTGCCTTTGCTAGTAGTCTTATACGAAGCAGAAAGCCTTTGTTACCAAAACCCCGGTGTTTTGACTGATGTCAGGTCATTTTGAATCTTACTAATGTGTTCACAGTGAAGGAATATTTATCATAGACACAATTAACAGTTGCATAAATATTTATGTTTCAAAGGAAAGAAAACTGTTGGAAAAGTTAGATAACAATTGTTTTGACATGAGAAATATGTTGAGAAATAACTGTTCAGTTTTCTTTATGAAGAATATCACTACTCAGACCTCTGCTGTAATGACTAAGAAAACTGAAATACAAAGGTATATTCAATTCTCTCTGTACATGAAGTGTTGCATCATTAACTGAATGATACCATATCAATTCAGTCATACCAAAATTGAATTTATCAAGGTTAAGTTGTTAATAAATTTTCAGCTTTGAGATGAGTGATTTAAAACTTGTAAAATCTATCTATCTACATAATAACCTATAATAATGATGCAAAATCTACAAGCACAAGAACAAGAAAAAACAAGCATTAAAACTTGGTCAATGTAAATGCTACGTACTTCTTTTTTTGATGATTATAATATACCTATGTTGTATGTTGGAATGGATAACAATGTTTTTAGGTTTTCTGTTTAAAAAACTTTTTCTTATTGCAACAAGAAATCAATGAAACTCCATTAAAAAAAATCCGTAACCACGCAAAAAAAAAAAAAAACGTTTCTAGATAAAATCAAAACTATTCCAATTAGTATTCGATTATGCATGACAAGAGAAGAAACGAATAAACGAAAAAGGTTAAACAAAAAAAAAACAACAAGGAACATAATTAAAAAAGTCAATATTTTTATTTCCAATCTTCAACATTAAAAAAACCCCGAATAGAACAACATGAGAGAGAAAGGTTGCAACAGGTGAAAAAAAATTATCAGTAAAATCGAATTTATAAGGTTGCACCATCAAATGTAACAATTATCAGATGTAGCACATTGCAATAAGAGATCCATTGAAGATAAACCAAAATATTTCACCAGGATATGGCAAAAAAAGAATGCAAAGGCAATAGTTCAAACATTGAAAACCGAATAAAGAAACAGGAATCTTTTCACAGTACCTAGCTGTAATGTATTTATAGTTGGAGAGATTAAAATCATTTAGAAAAACAATGAAGTGTACCTGGCCTTTCAAAAGTTCCCATTTATAATTTGTTGACTTTGTCTTCAGTGGTTCACTGACTTCCTCAGATAGATTCAAATCATTCTGGAAGAAAAAACAAAAAACATTTTGATGACCAGCTCCGTAAGTTCATTTTACACATCATGCATGTCAGTACAATTACTCAGCTGGCGCGTTTGTTAAAAAATCTCTGCAAAGGAGTGCGTTTCTATAGTTATATACACACAATTTCAACAAAAATATTCTTCGTCACAGTGACTTTTTGATGATTTTGCCCGCTGGGTAGGGAAACAACAACCATCTATAATCTTAAAATATAATTGTGACATCACAAGACATTGTAGGCATTATATCGTTATATAAAAGCTCCGTTACAGGGATGACTTATGCAGAAGATACTAAGACCACTATCCTTACCAACAGTATCCCAAATTTTCTCGATACTTCAGCATCAGGTGGAATACCATTCGCATACTCTAAATTTACAGTTAAAATAAAGATTTCAATGTGGTGAAAGTTGGGTAGTACAGGAAATTCAAATGTTCCCACTTGCTACTGTTCCTATTGTAAAGATAAGCTTTATACATAATTAATAGTCGTGAACAAAAGCCAAAACAAAGGATTAGTTAATAATAAAACTGAAATAGTGCATGAATTCCCAATAAAACATGTGTAAAAAGTTATGTATAAAGAACTTTTCATCTAAAAATGAAAGATTCTTCCAAAACAACCATTTATTAGGATCTGGATATTTTTTACCTTGAAATAAATAAATGTATAAAGGTGTAAATCATTTGAAATCTTTTCTTTCCAAAACGTTACAAAACAGTTACTAAAATAATTCAAATTATTTGGCCTATTAACTTATGTAAAAATGAATAAATAACACATTATGTTTATGTTATGTTTTTACTGAAGATGGCTTTTAATTCAAATTTGTGTTGTTTATTCATTTCATCAGCAGTTACTAAAAATCTTATAAATATAAAATGTATACGTAGACCTTCTTGTATCTTTTTGCTGTTTTTAAATTCCCAGGGTTTTAAACTTCAGACTGGAAATGTTTTTTGTTATGCTTAATGATCTCCCTACCTTTACCACATTTGCAAAAATCTTTCAGAAAAATTTTTCAGAACGTCAGTACTAAAAAGTAACTAAACTTCATACTTTTAAAGATTGAGCTGAGCAGTTCTGGTGTAAATAAACTTTACTCAAGACCCTTAATAGAGGAATCTCCATGCCAAACAAGTGATCGAACACGGGGAAAGTATTCTTTTGTAAAAATGCATACAGTGACTTGTTAGTGTGAGCTAGATAGTACAATTGATCAAAATGCAGTTCAAGTTTGTGATCCAAACAATGTTTTTTCAGGAAGCCAGTAGTCAATCTTGTCTTAAACAACAAATTGTTCTGAAAGTTTACACAATATCAAATAAACAACTATGTGTGAAAAAACACAGAAGGGAAAAATAAACAAAATAATTATTTAAGTCTGAATCAAACAAAAGGATCTAATTTGTTGTTTATTTCTAATTCCTACATTTTGTCATGACAACAACATGAATTTAGTAAAAAGCCTTTTTTGTGAATTTTAAATGTAATTTTAAAGGAATGGCTACTTTCCATTTTAATTTATAGTAATCACATTTTGGATTAGCTTTAAATCCTTGTTCAGTATTGTATTCCTGATGACTGACAAACATAATCTTTCAGACTTCAACTTGTCCTAAATCTTCTGAAAAGGTCTGTATCTATTTTTAAACAATTCCTCAAACAAGAAAAAACTATCCAGTAAACATGGTGTTTGGTAAGTTTCAAATTATACCAAAACATTTTTTCAAGAGCAATTATAGAGACAATTTTTTCCTTCAAATCGTATTTTAGGATTAATAATAAGGTCTATCCTGAATGCTGTACTGTTCCCAGAAAAATAAAATTTAAAAATTTTACTGTCCCGAAAATAAAACCAAAATTAATTTCCATCACTAAGGCTGCAAGTACTATTCCTTATTCTGTGTATAGAACTAACTGTATCTATCGTCAAATCACTTTCATGAAATCAGTTACTACTTTGCAGGTACCACACTACCAACCTTTGTAAAAATTATATTCAAATAAATATAAACAGAAAAAAAACTGAAGTAAAATTCACACAATGAGAATAATAAGTATTAGCGGTAACAAAACAAAGTACCGATTATGTAATCGAATTCCCATTTCTGATTACGAGCTTTTCTATCACTTCTGAAAAAGTACATAACTGGAATTATGTGGTCTTCATAGTAAACTTAGCTAAAAAATTATTCCATAAATTTTTGTAACCATCAAAATCCAATATTTTCACAATTAGACAAAAACACTGATAGAATCACAACATCTGGCTCCAGTTCAAAGAGTACATTTTATTTGTACTTCACATAAAAGTGGTAAAACTTCAAAATCAACAATATTAAAGGAGAGGTGATAAATGGAGATTTCCTTTCCATTCGAAAAACAGAAAGAAATTTCAACATTTTGAAAGAATATTTCACACAAGATAAATTTTTGTTTTCCATGAGCAATGAAAGTTTATGCAGATAGACTAGACGAGATACAGTCTAATAATCCATTTCTAATGAAGTAAGGGCAAAAATAGGAAAATGCAAAATTACCTGACATATTAAATAAAAATATTCTAAAAACAGTTGTTGTAGAAACCAGATTTTTGAAAAAGTAAATGGCTATTCACTCTTGGTTAAATAGTGAGATAAAAATGAAAAATTATAGTCTTATTATTTTATTTTAAGATAAAATGAAAAATGAAAATGTAAACATAAAAAAACAATGGGAATAGAAATAGATCATTTTATTATTTCCATAAAAAATGAAAGAGAAGAGAAAAAAGGCAAAAAGGTATAACATTAGAAAATATTGAATGGATTCTGCAAGAAATGTTTTTTTTTCTCATCCTAAATACTTCATGTCACAATTGAAAGTGAACATCTTTTAAAGATGGTTTTAGCAATTATAATGTGATTGTTTGCATATAAGATTAAAAAATCAAATGAAGCAAGTATTGTTAGAAGCTGATAATTTTGTTAGCATAAAATAAAATTCTGGTGACTTCATGTATATAACTTTGATTAGTATATTTTTTCGTTCAAACAAATACAAAACATAAAAGGGATTGTCAGAAGCTTAAACATTTCAGAACACTTTGATATTGATAATTATTTGACTGGACTTCCCACAGGTCATCTTCATCTTGAAGAAATTTATAATGTCCAACTAATACTTTTAAAAGGTAATGTTTGGCAAGCATTACCCTGAAAATATTTTTATATTTTTAATCAATATGAGATAACAAACAACATTTTATCAGAAAAACATTAAAGAAATACAAAGCTGCCTGCATACCTCTGTATCCATATCCATTATGATCATCTGAATAATGATAGTTGTCAAAATTGGTGTAGGCTGTCGTCATATGGCTTGTACCATAGTTTTGTTCCATATGGGAATCCTCATCCAGAGGATAATCAGGAGGTGTGATCCCTTCATACAAGTCCGGTGAAATCATGCTATACTGGCTGTAACCATCAGAATATGATTGCTTTAACGGCATCTTATTTTGCTGATTTTTAATACTAGAATAAATTTTTCTACTGTTTCTTTTGCTTTCTTTAACTACCCCTCTGTTTTTTTGTACCTCAGCATACAGAGGCACATGGTTTCGACCATCAACTGGAGTATTTGGTATTGCATTAGCATACTGGTGCTCCTGCAGTCCTGTGAAATTACCTTTAAAAGAACTGGGGTACGGACTATGTCCTTGGTAATGCTCCATTGGGTATTGACTAGGGTAACTATGGGTGTAACTGATGGGTTGCGAAAAGTAACCATTACTTGTTTGATGATTGGACGTTGTATGTGAATATGGATGATTGTTTTGTTGATAAATGGGATGTCTACTATACGGAAACATCTCATTATGAGAAGGATCAGTGAAATTTGTAATGGTGAAATTTTCTGATTCGACGAGTTCTTCAAATGTACGCATTACAAGTTGGTCACCATACACATTGTTTCTTGTATATGTGTGATCATTCAAAAGTCTGTTAGCCGATGTTACTTCCCCTTCATCATACCATGAATCCCTCCTGTAATTCAACTGGGCTCTCCCTTTAACTGGGATGAAATCTGCAAATGGATCATCATTACTCGCAAATCCCCAATTTTCATCAGTGTATCCACCAAAATCCAACATTTTGGGCTATAATTTAAATAGAAGATTGATGTAGAATTTATTGTGTGTAACTGTAATAAAGGCAACCCTTGAAATTGTTTAATAATATCACCCAAAGAACTTATGTTGAAATTGAAAAATTCAATTGGCAATTCACCAAAGTTGAGATAATCCATCTGGAATAATGAACAATCTGTTATCTACTTATACTAATTCGCAATCGTGTGCAACACATTTAACTTAGAGAGTGTTGTGTTTTTGTTTTTTTAATGGTCAAAATCTTCTTAATCGTGGTCATATAGCGGCAGTTCGCCCACGCAAGACACATTCACGATTAGTATAATAGCACGTGACATTTGACGTCAGATGTTTTTATGATCACGGGGAACCATTGCATTGCATCCCCAATCGAACGTGACGTTTTTGGGGAAATATCTCGAGAACCAATAGGGATAACTGACGTTTTTTAGGGTCCGCGAAACGGGTGATGGGGTGACGCCACATTTGGGTCAAAATTTGATTTGGTACTGCGGCTATGACGTCATCAAAATCTTTGATCGCTGATATCTCTGCAACGGTTGATTGTAGCGAAACGATCCCATATATTTTTTTGATCAGTTTTTCAAGCTCTACAACATGGGTACATTTTCCAGTCCCGATTCCGTAATTGAAATTTTCGTCACGGGGTACACACACGGGAACGCGTCGTATTTCTGCAGATTCTTTTCGAAATTAAAGTCGTAAAAAACTTTTACGCGAGATACTATCTATATATACTAATTCGCAATCGTGTGCAACACATTTAACTTAGAGAGTGTTGTGTTTTTGTTTTTTTAATGGTCAAAATCTTCTTAATCGTGGTCATATAGCGGCAGTTCGCCCACGCAAGACACATTCACGATTAGTATAATAGCACGTGACATTTGATGTCAGATGTTTTTATGATCACGGGGAACCATTGCATTGCATTCCCAATCGAACGCGAAGTTTTGGGGAAATATCTCGAGAATCAATGGGGATAACTGACGTTTTTTGGGGTCCACGATACGGGTGATAGAGTGACGCACATTTGGGCCTAAATTTTATTTGGTAGTGCGGCTATGACGTCATCAAAATCTTTGATCGCTGATATCTCTGCAACGGTTGGTCGTAGCGAAACGATCCCATACACTTTTTTGATCAGCTTTTCGAGCTCCACAACATGGGAACACTTTCCAGTCACGATTTTGTGATTTAATTTTTCGTCACGGGTACACACACGGGAACGCGTCGTATTTCTGCAGATTCTTTTCGAAATTAAAGTCGTAAAAAACTTTTACGCGAGATACTAGTCTTATTATACTAATTTGCAATGTGTGTAACACATTTAACTTAGAGAGTGTTTTGTTTTTTGTTCTTTTAATGGTCAAAATCTTCTTAATCGTGGTCATATAGCGGCAGTTCGACCACGCAAGACACATTCACGATTAGTATAATAGCACGTGGCATCATTTGACGTCAGTTTTTTTTATGATCACGGGGAATCATTGCATTGCATCCCCAATCGAACGCGACGTTTTTGGGGAAATATCTCGAGAACCAATAGGGATAACTGACGTTTTTTGGGTCAGCGATACGGGTGACGGGGTGACGCAACATTTGGGCCCAAATTTTATTTGGTACTGCGGATATGACGTCATTAAAATCTTTGATCGACAAAATCTCTGCAACAGTTGATCGTAGCGAAACGATCCCATACATTTTTTTGATCAGTTTTTTCAAGCTCTACAGCATGGGTACACTTTCCATTTCCAATTCCGTAATTAAAATTTTCGTCACGGGGTTCTCACACGGGAACGCAGGATTCTTGCACATCCGTTTTGAAATTAAATCCGTAAAAAACTTTTACGCGAGATACTAGTCTTATTATACTAATTCGCGTTGTGCATACCACTTTTATTTTAGAGAGTGATATATTTCATTTTTTTTAACGGTCAACTTCTTCACAGGAGTGCGTAAAACCATGTAGAGGTGAGAGACACTTTTTTCACGATTGGTATAAAAGCACATGGCTTTTGACGTCAGTTATTTTTATGATCACGGGAAACCATTGCATTGCATCCCCCAATCGAACGCGATGTTCTTGGGAAATATCTCCGGAACCAATAGGATAACTGACGTTTTTTAGGGTCTGCGATATAGGTGACGGGGTGACGCAACATTTGGGCCTAAATTTTATTTGGTACTGCACCTATGATGTCATCAAAATCTTTGATCGACGATATCTCTGCAATGGTTGGTCATAGCGAATCGATCCCATACACTTTTAAATCAGTTCTACACATAGGTACACTTTTGAGTTGCTATTCTATGATTTATTTTTTCATCACAGGGTACGTACAACGGGAATGGCAGATTTGACCTAACGTTTTCAAAGTTAAGTTCGGTAAAAAGTTTTTTATCAGGGTTACTAGTATATTCTTTTGTTTGGCATTTTTTATATAATACTTTGCCATGTTTCATCTTATTTTAGTAAAAATAGTGCATAGCTATCATTCTGATCAAATGAAATGAAGAGCTTCAACTACAATAGTCCTCCAGATTCAAGATTAATCTGGCAGTTTTCAAAACAACATTTTGATTTGTTTAGTTTATAATTTAATAGGCTCGATTGGGATTGACCAACTGACCATTTCACATGATCAAAATGACACAAACGAAACATATTTCTAAAGGAACTGTCAAAAGCATCAAGACCATCATGAATAAATATTTTTTATGAACTACAAATTATGAACTGCATAGGGATCTAGCTACCTGCAAAAATGGATGTGCATGTTCACACAGAAAAAAATGAACAACATCTTTGTTGAAGTTGAAATGCAGCAAAGAACACCAATGCAATGGTTGTAAACATATATGTCAATTGGAAACTTGTCTATAGAGGAATTTCAGTATGAATCAATGAGTGGGTTGGG